>JASAUF010000550.1:0-572890 GCA_030180095.1 Magnolia changhungtana
ATCCACTTCCATGATAGGTGGGTCCCACGTGGGGCCCACTAGATATACATGTGTATAGATTATATTATATACCATATTATATATCTACATATCTCTTTATTTTTTTAAAAAAAAAAATCCAACATCCAACGTCCAGAGAGCTGGACGGGACATCATCAAGTGAGGTCCATAAATGGATGGTTCGGACAAAACCCATCCATCACACGTGGGTCCCACACACGTTGCCCACATGGTTGAAATCAAGCTGATATTTGTGGTTTCCCCCTCATCCAGGGTCGTCCAAAAAGGGGCAGCAAGGTGGCTGTGACGTGGGCCCCGGTTGGGTCCACTTGGTGCTCAATATGGATGAAATACATACATCATAAGCGGGCTATAAAATCAGGAGAGAGAGAGAGAGAGAGAGAGAGAGAGAGAGAGAGAGAGACGCGTGCGATAGAGGGACCCCGACACCATGGGCCCTCCCTTCCATGCATTACAACATACATCAAGTGGGTCTCATTACATGTGGGCCCACCAATCAAAATCGACGGTGGAGATCCCTTCTCCACCAAAATGCAAGGTCTAGATAACCCTTTTTACTCTTGGAAAATAAACATCATGATGGGGTCCATGGAGAATGGCCCCATCATGGGATGATCATATGAATCACGGTGGGCCATCGGCCACAGCTAGGGTCCAAAGTGAGATCCGTACCATCAATCAGTAGGCCTCACTTGGTCCATCATAAAAAACAAATTCTAAACCCATAAGAACACCCACCGTTCAATCTTCTTGGTCCGATGGAATGTCAAACTCCTTGGCTCTCTCTTTGATGAAGGTTGATAAAGGTTGGAGGGTTGAGATGGGAGATGAGAGGGGTAGGAAGTGGGCCACACACAAAGCTCTCTCTCCTTAGAAGTGCTTGGACGTTTGCTTCTCTTGCTTGGGAGAATGGGTGGAGAATGAGAGAGAGAGAGAGAGAGAGAGAGAGAGAGAGAGAGGTTGTAAGAGAGGTGATGGGTATGAGTGATGGATATGAGTGATAGATGTACTTGACTTGAGAGTTGACTTTTGATAGGTTGCTTGTCTTGGGGAGAAAGAAAGCATGGGTTGGAGATGTGATGTGTACTTGACTTGATTGATTGATGGGAAGGGTTGTAGAGATTCTCTCAGGATTGCAAATGCACTACGTTTCTTTGAGATAAACGCAGGCCCACATCTCCTGACCTGGGTATCGTATCGGTGCGCAAGACACGGCGTTTGAACCGCAGCAACGGTGCAGTCACAATGGTACAAGTCTTGGGTCGAGTCAACTCAAATTTACAGGATGCGACTTAAGGTCGTGGGTTGTCGAAATTCAATGGGGAGGATCATGGGAGTCTACGGAATGGTACGGACTAGGATACGGGTCCTACATAGGCAATTGTCATTTAAAAAAAGATAATTTTTATTTGGTCTTAATCACCCTTCCCACCCCCCCCCCCCTTAGGACATAGCCTTCATTTCGTATCCCCACATAGTTTCCACAGCGCAACCGTTTTAATCTCATTACACCACATGTGAATTTTCATGATTGACGAGAGTGGATTGTACTCACGCAAAGTAAGGTTACCCGCGCTTATTTCTTAATGACACATAACATATTCAAATGAACTCACTCAGAGCCCTATGCATGTCTACACCCAAAAAGGTGGTCATCATCCTCTGGGCACATGCCGATGTATGCTACACATGTGGTGTTAAGGAAGTTTCTACACAAGTGTGACTCCAAGTGTGCTAAGGAAGTTTCCAAAGACTAGTTGAGGTTGAATTCTTTGTAATCCATCGTGCAAATAACATGGCCATCCTAGATCAACTTGAAAAGGAGAAATTTCCCAGACACGTCGAAACCCTCTCAAAGACAGCAAGAAATTAGGAGTGAATAAAGCAATTTAAAATTAGAAGAAAATCATATACGATGGCATAAAAAGCAATAATTCCAAATCCTATTAGGATACAACTGCTATGTAATAGAAAAATTCATGTGGAAACAATGAGACTTATGTGCAACCACTGCCTTTCCATATCTATAAAAGTAATGCTCAAAGAAGAGCTCTAGCCCTTCACCACAAACAATCTCTCTACAACTCAACGTTGCCCTTATATTTTTGTCCTCCATGGATGTGTATTAATTTTAGCTCTTTAGTTTAGTGACTCCACTTCTATCCAACCATGTTGTAACAAGTCTGGAGCCATTAGTCTAGCTTAATCTCGCTACTTTTCAACACATCATTGCTATGCGCATTAAGAGTAGGTTAAATATTCATGACCTCCTCGATGGATCCCCCCTCCTAGATTATTAGGTTCATAATTGATATATCTACAGTCACGTTTAATTGACTTCACACCATGACCATCTCTTAACTGTCTAGTAGTTTCCATGGCCATTTTGCCAACAAAAGCCGTTGTAGGTATTTTATTTTAATTTTCTCCTTAGTTACATTTTCCATTTTCTAATTGTGCTGCTTTAACATTCAAATTAATAAAATTAGTCATCTAGCCTTATTTTTAATTATTCTAGTCCTTATTACTTTATCGACAAACTTGGCACACTTTTGCCGTTGAAAGAAAAGTCTTTATTTCTAAGGCAAAAGGATCCCATTTTGAAGGACTAACTCTCCACTTCCAAAATTACATTATCATTGTAACAATTGATGGCTAAATAGTTAGGCTAATATTCATAAATCTAGTTCTAATCTAGATAGTATGGCGCCTGGGGTCACAAGCATTCAATCCTTTTGAGTTGAATGTAACTATGAAACCCTCGACAATACATTTAATCGCACATGTTTGATCAAATTCAGGCCGTCCGTAACACGTCTTGCCACACGTCCAAATTCAATAGTGACACAAGCTACCCATCAAAATGGTGCCACTAAGTAGATTTATTGTCCTGAGAACCAAGTTGGTTCACGAGTCATGCGGACCACCATTAGTTGATAAATGTATGGTTGTGAAAAAATCACCTTGAGTTTTTCTAGCCTATAAACTTATTTATAATATCATGGCTCACCTACTGGATAAATTATCTTTGAGTAGTTTTATCTGCATGGTGAGGTCCATCTAATGGATAGATTTATCAAACAATCACTTTCTTTAAAAGCTCGAACCATTAGGGAATGACGTATCAATGTATATCAAGGAACTTTAACACTCCTCCGCACGTGTAGGGTGAAACTCTGCACTAGGCAAGGGTGGAGAGACACTCACAACTCACACCATAAATACCCCCATGGGAGAATATATTAGAGAGGCATATTGGCTGCTCCCGGGATTCAAACGCTTGACCATCCACTTTGACACTAAGTCAAAGATTCATTTTCTCTAAATGCTCAAGTCCGTGGAGAATGGTGAATTAATGTATATCAAGGGACTTTAACACTCCACATGTGTGGAGTGGAACTCTGCACAGGAAACCCCCGCACGGGAACATACTGGCAGGGGTGAGTTGAGTGTGAGCCACGGTAGTATATTCTCACATGGGAGACTGTTTATAGTGCGAGTTGTGTGTCCCTCCACCATGATGTGAGTAGTGTTTCTCCACCCTTGCCAAGTAAGTTGCTCTACGGAGTTCCACTTTGCATGTGTGGGGGAATGTCGGAGTAAGTCCATTGATATACATTGATACACCATCCTCTAGCGGTTGGAGCTCTAGCTGTTGGAGCTCTTATTGGATATAATTTCATCTATCCTTCCGTTCACTGACCTGCATACGCTTGTGGGCTCAGCAAACCACCTTATTTTTCACATAAAAAATTATAAATTACTCAAAAGACTCCTTAGATTGAGATAGAGACTGGGCCTCGCCGCACACATGCCTAATCCAGGTGATGGTGTGAGCCATTGATCGGGACTATTAGATGGTCGCCCATTTGGACAGCGTATTCCACATAACTGAGAAATTAAGTATAATCTCGTCTTTGGCGGCCCGATTCCCTTCACATAGGATTTGACCGCATTAAAGGAGCATATCCTTTCGCAAGGAGAAACTTTTTTATTTAAAAAATAAAATAAAATCTGAAACTCGGTTAATTGCGTTTACGCGGAAGAGAGAGTGTTTCATAACAAATAACTGGTTGGGCTGGATCTGGGCTTTCATTTGCCTGTAGCCCAACAAGTATATTGCATTGGGATTGGGCCAAACCAGCGAAATGATGATTCCTCATCTTGTGGGCTGGGCCTGCTGGGACTCTAGTCTTTGATTCACAAGATATGGACTTGGATATACTTTAGATTGGATCACCCCTATATATGTAACGGCCACTGATCCCAACAATCCAGTCCGTTGATCAGTGCTGAATCACGAAAGGAGAAGTTCCAAGAATCAATGGATGGCAACAAGCCTGGCCCCACTCTCACTGCTTATCAACGCCTGGCAATTGGTATAAGCCTGGGCCCACATGGTGAAATGGTTTGATGATCAGAAGTTCTCATTTTCTTGATGATGTATGGACCATCCAATGATTCTGACCACTCTATGTGCAGATGAATGTAGACCATTGAAAAACAAAGCTTCAATTCCATGGGTTCAAATCCAATAGTAAGGATCATCCTCGAAGCCCTAGTATTGAACCATAGCGTATGCGTAGCACCAAAAAGTTGGTTAGTTCGAATTATTGGACCAGCTCTGCATGTGGGCCCAATGGGACAACATAGACAAAACTGACAAAAGCATAATAATTCCATTTTTACTTCCACTATTTCAAGAATTTTTTTCTTTTTTAAATTAGACTGCTTCAAACCTTTGATCATTTAGCTATTTTCCTTATAGGGCTGGCTTGTGCAACAGGCCCTTGTCAATGGACCCAATTAGGGCTAGTGCTAGTGCTTAGGGAACTGCAGATGAGCCCATTTACAATCTAGTCCAAATGTCCAACATAAATAGGCTGGGCCTCTACTAGATATTCAGCTTTTCTATTATTGCCCAACCCAAGCCCAAAAGTCTATGCTTGTTCAAGGTAGATTAATAAATAAACTAGGGGTAAAGATCTCCCCAATCAATCCCAACCCAGATCATTTCCACCCCAATCAATCAATGTGCTGGATTCTGGATGGGCTTAATCATGTAGACTTGAGAGGACTGCGCCACCCCATTTCCCCACCTCTTTGTAGGTGCCTTGGATGAACTTAATTTAAGCTTGATAGGATTCTGCGTTGTGGCCCATATCCACCCTTATCGATCAGTACATTGGATGGGCTTAATAATATAAGCCTTGGCCCATCTGAGCTGCTGGGTTTGTTGATTGTGTGGCAATGGACCAGGCCGGATGCTAATACAATAAGGCCCAAGGCCAAGCCCAGTATGTACGACTGTCAGTGGGTACCTGTTGGACCAACTAGATCTTAATGGTGGTCCAATTTCTTAGACGCATTTATAAATCATGTGGCATTTGGGTCCGCCATTTTGGACCCGGTTGATCGGGTCATGACAGGTTTGGTCAGGTCCATTTAATTTTAGAAGTAAATATATAAATAAAGGAATGCTCACCTGCCCACCTTCTTACGTGAGTATTCGTGTGTACCTTTTTTCATGTGTCTTAGGCATAAAATCTGAACGGTCCACGTGATGCGGCACCCCTTGAAATTAATGTAACCAATTTTCAGCTTGATCCAAAACTCTAGTAGACCATAGAAAAGAGAAATGCAAATCGAGGGAGGAAACTGTTTTCTTTTACCATGGCCTACCAGAGTTTTGTATTGGACTGATATTTGGGTTTGTGGGGTTTAAGGGGTGCCGCATCACGTGGACCGTTCGGATTTTGTGCCTAAGACACATACGCTGAGCACGTATGAATGTTGGTAGGTGAGCATTCCTTGCTAAGACTCATATGAGAGAGCCTGTTTACATCCAGTGTGTGTCAAATAACACGCGGGTTACCTGATCCATCCAACCATCTAAATGCACTTATTTGATGTGATCCTTCCCAATCTGACTCAAAACTAGAGCTGGGCAGAATCTGACCCGATCCGACAAATCTAACCCAATCCGAACCGAAGGCTAGAATTGGGTTGGTTCAAGTAGGCCCACTCAGATCTAAACGTACATCGAATCGAGTTCGAATCAATGGCCAATCTGGACCGATCCGATACGAATGGATCCGATCCGATCCGATTCGGTCGGGTATTATATAAGTAATATTTACTTTTTTTATTTTCACTTTTTTACTACCCGCCTCACCCAAACGAAACCTTAATCCCTCCTTTCTCTTTCTTTACCCGAACGTGCCGCACCCACCCATCTCTCCTCCTTTCTCTCCCTCTTTCTCTCCCCATTTTCCTCCTCTCCTTCTTTCTCTCCTCCTTTCTCTCCCTCTTTCTCTCCCCATTTCCCTCCTCTCCTTCTTTCTCTCCTTCTTTCTCTCCCCATTTTTCGTTTCTCCTTCTTTCTCACCCGATCTTGATTTAGCCCAGTCCGAATTGACTAGACAAACTCAACTCGATCCGACTCGGTTCGGGTCAGGCCAGCAAGGATTCAGATCGGATTGAGTCAGCCTTGCTGGACTCGGTCCCGGATCGGATCGAGTTCAAGTCAAGTTCTTGGAAAAATTGAGTCGAGTTGGACCCAATCCAGTCCGACTCGACTCGATGCCCACCTCTACTCAAAACGAAGGTCCAAAGACCCGAACATGATTGGGTCCTAAAAAGCAAGACCTAGATATGGAAAAACTCGAACCTAATCAGCATGGGTCATTGAACTCTGCGACCCAACCAAACCCAATCTATTGACAACCCTTCCAGCATGGGACTAGCACAAGAGTACCAAGCCCAACTGGAAAATTGATCAATTCCCTTTTCTCACAGTGAATATTCTTAATCCAACCCTTGATAAGATGGGCCGCACGCACATGCAACATGTACAAAGAAATAAACATTTAGAAAAGTGAAAACCGAGGACCACATGCAATATGTATATGCTGCCTAACCGGTGATTAGAATGGCAAACATGTAAAATAGAACATATGTCAACATGAAGTCGGGCCAGCCCTTGTCCGGCTCCCAAGCCTGGCCCAGAAATTGATTTGGCAAACATGCCAGGCCCAAGCCCTGACCACTGGCTAAGTTAATGCGTCCGAGGAAGGGAAGTATGTCCAAGGCTAGCTGGGGAAGCCAAACCTCGAGCAGGTCGGACCGGGTTGACGATCAACCCAAGCTTAGGTCAATGAATCTCACACCCAACCTAAGCCACCCAACCCAAGGTATTGACTGCTCGACCATAACACAATTTAAGTTAGATTAAACTTAGTTGACTTTGGATGGGATGTATGAAGTACAATTAATAATACTTGCAATTAATAAATTAATACATAAAATTACATTAAATCATTAAATACCATTATTAAAAAAATACTTAAAACTATAAAAATAATACTATAGTAAAACAAATCTACTAGATTATCACTCATAATAAATAAAATAAAGAATAGATAATAATAATTATTATTATTATTGTTTACAGAGATTATAGAAAGACATCGGACTACCCACTATATAGGCCTTAGGTTAATTCCGACCATAAACCCTATTTTCAATGCACTTGAATTCCAGTATGCCATGCAAGCCATGATTTTATCATATTAGTATGTTAGTCATAATTCATATGTATTATTATACATATCAGATTAGATTTAGATCCAAGTAGTCTACCCCAACCCCACCTGGAGTCATTGGGGTAGGACTTCTAGTCAAGCTCAGCCCAACCACAACCAAATGCAAGTTTGGGTTGGGCTAATTGGGTTCTGTTTGACCCAACCCAAGTTGCACCTATACCTATTATAAGTTCCCCGTGCATGCCTCACATGCATCCACGAGGTACATGCCCCAAGCACCCAAGTCAACCATGCAAGGCTTATAAAAAATTAGGGACTAGACTCCTATGCAAGTTCTACCTCATTAAAAAAATGTTTGTCACTCTTCATCGGTACAAATGGCATGGTAGCACCGCCATCCAGACTGTCCAAATAGCTTAGCCAGCTGCGAATAGCGTAACCAAGGATAGCCGTCCAAATATATAGGGTGTCCAACTGCAGATGGAGCATGACCAAAAACTGCACTGAGGCAAGATATGGACCATCTAATTTTCCCATCAACTTTGGGCCACTTGCTATTTTGTTAATTGGACAATTTTGTATGTTGTCATTAGGCCAATAATATAAAACTTTTTTCTTCATTAATATAAATGCAGTTGAGGATACAATACTTACCTCTTTTTCACTCCTTCACCCTGTATAAGGTCTCTTATAAAAGAATTGATCACATATCTCTAATTGTATTTTTCCTTTACAAGTAATTCATCTTGATATATAGAAAGTCACTTTTATCAAACCCACTAAAATTAGGTCTTTATAGACTTCCAGAAGAGAGAGAGAGAGAGAGAGAGCACTTCAAATTAGAAAATGGCACACGCGTTTTACGCATTTGCCGCCCCACCACTGCAACAGTAGCACCATGTGAGGAAGATGAGAAGCATCATTTTCAAGATTGTTGTAAACTAACATAAAGCTTACCTGTAAGAAGGGTCCACATCCAAAAAGATGAGTTATCTTTAATAATTAGAAGAAAAGCTATAAAGAAAATTCCCTATAACAAAGGTACTCAAGAAGAAACAAAGAAAGGGAAGCCTAATAATAGTTGATGTGCATATAATAACAAAAAGATGAGTGACCATCTTGTCTACCTTGCTTTAAAAAAGAGCTGAAAGAAACGTTAGGCTGTCCACATTTGTACAGGTACTGCATTACATGCTATGTTGGATATGTAAACTCAATTCCATTTTTATCCGGTTTGTGGACGCCAGGTCCAGGCCGACCAGACGGAACAAGGAAAGAAGAAAAGGTAAGTGATTTTTAATTTCATGCAAGTGATCTTTGCAGTGGGGCCCACCTTTTGCATGGCTCAGATGTTGGCGTGAAAGACTTTGAAAGTTCAAATACAATGCATGTATGTATTTATGAGGTTTGTGCAAGAAGCGTATGGTCCTCCCCATTTAGCACTGACTACTTGCTCCTTTACTCAGAGAAACCCGCAACTGGATGGAAAGGATAGGCTGTTTTAAGTAATTAAATGAACGGTTTTTCTACTAGACAAGGGGCCATATTTCACCATAATTTTGCAAGTTGTATCATCCACCATGGACGAAACTAGAGTTGGATATTTGCAATTGATGGATTTTAACATGCATGGAAGGATCTTATCTTGAAATTCACATTCGAAACAATCTTCACCACACAATTCCACTCATTGAATCTGGACCAATAACCAACTAATGTTTAATAGTTGATAATTGTGATGTGGGCCACCCATTGCATCGCTTAAATCAATTAAGGAGGCATATTGGTACGAAGGAAAGCGTCGAATGTTAAAGTTCATGTATCATGACGTGAATATTTTCCAATGTGGGGCCTGTTTGGCAAACGTCATACTGATATTGGTATAGAAATAGTGCTATCGTCATAGAAAGTATTGCATTTTGCATGTTAATATGCTATGCTCACGACATAGTTAGCAAATTTACACTATTTCCTGCCATTTGTAAAATTATTAATTGCCGTATTATCTATATAAATAGTTAGACAAAAATAAAAAGGTTACAATTCACCTATTTTTATAGGAATTGTTTTAGCATAGCTATGTGGGAGGAGGGAAATTCCATGAGATACACACTCAATCCGTTGTTCCCCTCTGATATTGTGTCATTCCTGGTATAGAGCTTAAAAGTTAAAACCCATCCAAAACTCAAGTACGCTACACCCTAGGTAGTAGTTGGGATAGGACCACTCTAGTGTGTTTATGTCTTCCAATCCATTCATCTGTTGCACATGTCAGATGAATGGACCACCCAAAACTTAGGCTATTGCAAAAGGAAGGTGGGCCCGCCATACGAATTTAGAAGATTTTCGCATGATTTTGCACTCTTTCCAATGGTTTGGAGTCTTTCGACTGCTTGAGTTTGGACCAGTCCCTGTTTTTTTAGGATTAGGCCAAACAAGAGGTGGTGCATGTGCTGGATATTAGGCACGAGTCGTTTCCACGTGACACAAGGAGGCACACTGCCTCTGCTACCCAAGAGAAGCGGATTGCCCGTGACGCAGGCACAGAGATATACCTGTCCCTAACTGTGTGGGGTCCACATAGATGTCCGTAACAAATTTACTGAGCGTATCTGTTGTGAAAGACCGCTGTAGCCTGTAGGAAAGGATTCTAAAAATCGGCATATTTTATTTTATTTTATTTTTACACACGCACGCACACCCCGGGCATGCACTCATGCTGGTGGAATTTCACCACCTGTGGGTACTTGAACCCTTGACCCAGAGTTGAAACTCCTGAAAGTTTACTACCCGAGCAAGAGTAAGGACCCAAAATAAAAAATAAATAAATAAATCGGTAGATTCAAAACTCAGGTGAGTCACACCAATGAATCAGTGGGAACAGAAACATTCACCGTTGAAATCTTTCCTGAGCGTGCCGATAGAAAATTTCTGTCACCCTCAAGCATTCAATCCCTAATGTTTTGCATGATATGGCCCACATGAGTTTTGGATCTACCTGATTTTTAGAATCATGTTCTACTGTCGTCTTTCAAAATAGATGGACGAAATAAATTTGTGACGGACATCTCAGTGGGCCCACACAGCCGGGGCACAAATGGTCACAGGAATCCGGCTGACAGTTGAGGTATGATAGGTTGGTAAACTATGATAGTTGATACGCATGCACTCGTAAAATTGTGCTAATATTGTATTTGTAAGACAATCCAGACCATTGAAATAGTTAAATTAATTAATTATATATGGATGGATAGCAATGGAAAAATTGCACTCCCTTCCACACAAGTTGTGATACAAGAAAGTGTCCAGTATTAAAAACAGTTGCACCATACACACATGTTTGCATGGATTGGAGCGGACCATTGTGACTTAGACAAAGAAAGTATGTATGCCGCACGAGAGTCGGTGCGCACGTTTCCAACCTTCCAGCTATGGTGGCTGGAGTCTTTTGAAAGTGATTTCGTTTTGAAGTGCTTGTTAGATTCCCATCAACTATCATAAACTGATGGGAGATGTGTTCACCCACTCTTCGTCCGCACCGTGCAAAGCCCCGACCTTTTGTCAGGATATGATCTAGAACCGTACACGTGGCACGAGTAGGCGATGTAATGGTTGGGTGGGTCTTATAGTGGAGGGTATCTTAATAAAAAATCAACGCATCATCCTAGCCACCTGATTAGATTAGATACTTTTTGCTCGTGAACGTTTTGTCGTTTACATTTAGGACACAAATTAAAAGACTGCCCTTCAATGAACGATGCTATCTATTCGTTGGGCCCCACATTGGATAGACCATAACCCAAGCTGTCACGTGCCTAATGTTTAAAGAGGAGCTATCAGGTCCCCGCGGCCACCACAGTATACTGGGTTTTCATTCCTAAGAAGTGGGGTCCGTGGCCAATGTGCTTTTTGGGAAGCGGATTGGCCGGTGTACCAGCAACCAGCAACCAAACTTGCGTGGGTACGTGTCGTGCGAGGACAAGGGCTGACGCTCATCGAGCTTCGAGTTGCACGAACGGTTAGATGTATTTCTCATATTAATTACACCGTTCATCCATTTGACGAGATCATTTCAGAACTTATCCAAATCAGTAATTGTCAAGCCTCAAGTGTAGCACACCACAAATAGTAGCAGGTACAATGATTTCACTGTTAAAATATTCGTAGGGCCCACCGTAACCTTTCCTTTCCATCATATCTGATCGTAAGGTTATACAGATCTGGATGAAGAGAAAAACAAATATCATATTGATCCAAAATTTCTGTGACCCCAGAAAGGGTTTCAATGGCAGCAGTTTAATCCTTCACTTCTTTTTACAGTGTGGTCCACTTGATTTGTGGACCTGTCTTATTTTTCAGATCAAGTATTATTACAAGCTCACCAAGTGGATGGGCAGTTTAGATATAACTCATACTTCATGATGTGACCACAGAACTTGATGATGTGAATACATCATCCACATGGGCTGTGTGTTGGACACCGGCCAATCGGCTTCTGTGATCCTGGGAAGCGGATTGGCTAGTGTACCTCGCATCGTTATATAAGTTGTTGCATTGACGTCAACAAGTTTTGTAGGTGTGATGATCTTGAGGTAGGTGTTATATCCAATTCATCCATTCATTTGGTGAGCTAGTCTTAAGGCTTGAGATGAAAAATAAGACAATTCTAACCATCAAGTGGACCACACTACAAAAAGTAGTGGGAGATTGAACGTCTACCATTGAAACCCTTTTTGGGATCACAGAAGTTTTGGATTAACATGTAATTTGATTTTCCTCTTAATTCAAGTCTTTGTAACCTTATGAACAGATTGGATGGAAAATAAACATTATGGTGGGCCCTACGAATTGTTTAACGGTGAAAATCATTATCTCTACTGTTATTTATGATGTGGTCCGGATGATCTTTGGATACGATTTGTTTTTTGGATAATGCTCTAAAATTATCTTTAAAAATAGATAAACAGTACAGATATAATAAATACATCACTGTAGTGGCCATGTAACTTTAATCTCCTCCAACCGTTCGTACAACTTGAAGCTCGAGAAGCGTCGATGCTCGTCTTCGCACGACACGTACCTACAACAGCTATATAGCTGGTGTGTGGTACACCAGCCAATCTACTTCGGTGATCTTGTATCCGTACGTGGAGGCCCTAACGGGGTTTCCTGCTAAATGCTTTCGAAGGAAGTGCCTGAGAACCTAGGTGGGCACCAGGATGTTTTTAATAAATCCATGGCATTTATCCATTCTGTGAGCTCATTTTAATATAAAAGTCTAAAAATAAACCGGATCGAAGACTCAAGTGAACCGCAGTAAAGGAAAAGGTGGGTAGAAAATTCCTACCGTTGAAACCTCCTAGGGTTGGCAGTGATGCTTACATGCCATCTGTACTGTTCATAATGTCATTATATTGTGATGAACTGAAAATAAAAATACTAGCCAGATTCAAAACGTTTGTGGCCCCACAAATATTTCAACCGTGGAGGTTTAATTCTTACGTTTTCAGCCCACTTGAGTGTTGGATTCAGTTCATTTTTTACTTCTTATTCTTAAACGAGCTCACAAAACAGATTTTTAAACGAGCTCACAAAACAGATGTACGTGATGTATTTATGAAAAACATAACAGTGAGCCCATATAGATTCCGACCGCACGAGCTTCCTCCGAAAGCCTTTAATAAGAAATCCGCGTGCGGATGGACCTGCCGAAAGAGAAGCGGATTGGCTGGTGTACCAGCCACCGGCTATCTAGCTGATGTACTGACGCGGACAAGTTATGCCTTGTCCGGATCACATCATGAGGCACGTGTTATACTCATAAGGCTTGAGCCGAAGAATAAGACGGATGTAAAGATCAAGTGGGCCACACTAAAAAAGGCGAGGGATTGAACGTTTGCCATTACCCTTCTGGGTCACGGAAGTTTTGGATTAATACGGTACTTGTCTTTCCTCTCCATCCAAGTCATTTTGACATTATCAATAGATTGGATGGATATGATTCACTTTTTAGCTCATGCTTTACACTAGGGATCCATACCAAGACCTCAAGTGTTGAAACCAAGTATTTTTCACTTAGTCTACCACTGACCTATGGATCAGGGTGCGCGACCGACAAGTTGAATAGCAAGAAGTGCCATGAAGTGACATCACCAGGTGCTATCATGACCCATGTTTTATATTCATACCCTCCATCCATTCGGAGAGATCCTAGTAGGGCATGATTCAAAGAATGAGTCGGATCAAAAGCTCAAAAAACATTGAGGAGAGTAACGCCCATCATTAATATTGGGGGGAAAATATGACAAATCCTTGAGTCAGCTTGAGAAAAAAAGAGTCAATGAAGCAATGGCTCGGACTCATTGGACGCCGAATCCGGATAAAGCCCAAAGTCCATAAAGCGTTGGATGGAGAGACGTAGCTCAGATCGTGAGGCTCCCAACCCGACTGTAGCTTGAACGTCTTGAGCCAGAAAGTGAAACCTCTGAGAGTGGAAGTGCACCTCAAGGCTTAATCAAAAGCCTCACAGAGGAAAGCCCAAACCAACATAAGATCAGTCGGTCCTAGAGCCGCCCGATCTTTAGTCTGACCCATAAATTGGGTTGGCCAATAGAGTGGGTGGAGATTAGTTGTAAAACTTGTCTCGACACGACCGAGTTAAGAGTCAGCCAAGCTATGTCGCTCTATCTAGAAGTTACCCAATAAAACTTTGGATTTCTACTTGAGATTTTCGGGAGATAAACCTATAAAACCTAAAAAATTCAGGAATATCAGGGATTATGGATCCCAAGAGATTGAGATCAACTATAATTACGGAAGCCCTACGGGTTATGACACCCTTACAAATACAGAGACATTCATGGTAAAAGATATGCAAAAACTCTCGCCTTAAAACCTTTACTCAAAGACCCGTGTTCTGACTTAACCATCGGAGGGTCCCCTGGTAAAGCCAGGATAACCTTTCTCCTTCTTCCTGTGCGGGTCAAAGGGTCATTAAGGGGGTGAACCGAAAACAGCATCAACAATTAAAAAGTTCTATTGGCCACAAAAGTTTTCGATCAAGCAAATAATTGTGTTTTCCTTTCTTTCATGTCTTCTTTAATACATGAAAACATTATAGTGAACCTTGGAAAGGTTTCAAAGGTGGGCGTAACTCTCCCCACTGTTTTCTTTGGTGGGGTCCACTCCGATCTTAGATCTGACTCATTCTTTGGATCATGCCTTAAAATGATCTCTCCAAATTTATGATGGTGTGGATACAAAACATACATCATGGTGGGGCCACATAACTTGGTGACATCACTTGAATAGCAAGTCTCGCTACTCAACCGGTCAGTCGCGACAAGTACCCACTTCAGTTATATCGCTGGTGTGTGGTACATCAACCGATCCACTTCCTGCCAAAAGGGTGCGGATTAGGTGCGGATCCGGCATTAACAAAGACCCTTACCGTGGTGCCCACCTTGATGTATGTATTCCGTATTCGCGCCATCCATCAGTTTTTTCAGATCATTTTAGTGCATGAACCGGAAAACAAAGAAGATCCAAATCTCAGGTAGACCATCTTATAGGAAATAGTGGTAACTGAATGCTCTATCATTAAAATTTTCATAAGTCCACCATAAGGTTTCTGTAATGTTTATTTTCCATCCAAGCTCTTGGTAAGGTGACATAAATCTGAATGAAACTTTGGTGGCCTATTAATGGTTAACCACCACCATTTCTGAGGCTACAGTTTACCTGAAAACGGATCTGATTTATTATTAGGATCATGCCTTAAAATAACAGGGAAGAACCGATGAACTGAGTGGATATAAAATACATACATCAAGGTGGGCCGGACGATGAGTACCGCACCGTCTTGCCACACCTAACAGGCTCCGATGCCCAACGGGGAAGCGGATTGGCTGGTGTACTACACACCAGCTATATAGCTGGTGTAGATACGTGTCGTGCTAAGATGAGCACCAATGCTCCTCGAGTTCCAAGTTCTACAAACGGCTCAAAGGAGATCAAAGTTACATGAGCCCCACGGTAATGTATTTATTATATCCACACCGTTCATCAATTTTTAAAGATCATTTTAGAGAATTAGCCAAAAAATGTATCATATTCAAAGCTCAAATTAACCACACCAAAATAAGCAACAGGGATAATGATTTTCACCGTTAAAATATTCGTAGGGCCCACCATAATGTTTATTTTCCATCCAATGTGTTCATAAGGTCACAAATACCTGTATGACGAGTAAAAACAATTTCATGTTGATCCAAAACTTCCGTGACCCCCAAAAGGGTTTCAAAAGTAGACATTCAATCCCCCTCTGCTTTTTGCAGTGGGTCTACTTTATCTTTAGAGCTGTCTTATTTTTCATCTCAAGCCTTAAGACTAGCTCACCAAATGGATGGATGGTTTGGATATAACACATACCTCATGATAGGACCTACTGAACTTGCTGATATCAATACACCAGCTATATAGATTAGTGTCATGCGAATACGAGTGCCTATGCTCCTCGACCTCTGAGTTATACGAACGGTTCAAAGAATATTAAAGTTACATGAGCCCCACAGTAATGTATTTATTATATCCACATTGTTTATCAATTTTTTGAGATCATTTTAGAGAAGTAGCCAAAAAACTGAATAATATTCAAAGCTCAAATGGACCACACCAAAATAAGCAACGGGGATAATGATTTTTACCATTAAAAAATTCATAAGGTCGACCATAATGTTTATTTTCCATCCAATCTGTTCATAAGGTCACAAATACCTATATGAAGAGTAAAAACACATTTCATGTTAATCCAAAACTTCTGTGACCCCCGAAAGGGTTTCAATGGTAGACGTTCAATCCCCCACTACTTTTTACGGTGGGGTCTACTTTATCCATAGATCTGTCTTATTTTTTTGTCTCAAGCCTTTGCTCGCGCCAAATGGATGTACGGTTTGGATATAACACATACCTCATGATGGGACCCACGAAACTTGTTGACATCAATACACCAACTATATAGCTGGTGTGTGGTCCACCAGCCAATCCGCTTCCACCCAACGAACTCCTACAGTGAAGAACAAGGAAACGAATGGGCTACTCTCCCTACCATAAGCCCGGTGGTTGGTGGTCGGTGCTCTATGGGCCGCACCATGATGTATGTGTTTCATCCATTTTTACAGGTCATTTAAGGAATTTTTACCAAGAATGAGAAGGATAAAAATCTTAGGTGGACCACACCACAGGAAAACAATAATGATTGGATATCCACCATTAAAATCCTCTTAAGGTACACTGTAATGTTTATTTGACATCCAATTTGTTGGTTAGGTCATACAGACCCATATGAAATTAAAAAACAAAGATTAGCTTGATCCAAAACTTTTATGGCCCCTAAAAAGTTTTTAATGATCAACGTTCATTCAACACTATTTCCTGTGATGTGGTCCACTTGAGATTGGGATATACCTCATTTTTGGTATCATATCATAAAATGATCTATAAAAATAGATGGATGGCATGGATGAAACAAATACATCATGGTGGGCCCAAAAAGCACCGACCACCAGCCATTAGATGGTGGCGGGGGAGTAGCGAATCCATTTCCACAGAACAAAGCACCCGGGTCGATGTTGTGTTGACGTGGCAAATCTGTAGGCCCCACCATGATGTATGTGTTATATCCACACTATCCATCCATTTCGCTAGGTCATTTTAGCACATGAACCTTTGAACGCGCTCCTGAATGTGTGTGTGTGCTCAGCTGAATGTGCATTTGCACTAGAAGATTATGTTTTATTGGATGATGTTTGTGCTGTTTGGAAGATTGATATGACTTGTTTTACTCGTCTTGACTTTCGTAACAATGCAATATCTTTCCTCAGGGTAACTTTTTAATGTGCATTTAAAAGACCGGAATCTCCATTAGCCGATTAGGTTGCGATGTGTCCATGCTCAGCTAGAGCTAGGGCTGAAAGTTGGGCAGGTTCAACCCGACCGACCCGACATTGGGTTGGGCTCGGGAAGGATATATGGGGTCCGATCTCAAGCTTGGGCTATACAAACACCAACCCGATAAAACTTGGGTTAGGCTTGGGTTGAGGTCTCGGGTTGCCCGACCTAACCCGAACCCGATCAATATATAAGTTACTTATAAATTATAATTGAGTGTGGATCGTTTGTGTCGAAGGCACACTAGTGATGTCGGGTCTCATTTGTCCACATTATAGTACTCAAGCTAACAAGATATGTCGAATTTCTCTCTCCCAAATAGATTGCGTGCTATGCTACATGACTTTTAAATGAGTAGTTGTCCTATATTTTCGCTTGTTTTTTTAAAGAAAAAAATGAATTTCTTTATGATGACTAATCACATATATGATTAATAAAATCATAGATACAAAAAATAGGTCCTATATTGAAATATAATAAACTAATGTAATAATGAAAATATTAGCACGTATGCACCCGACCAACCGGATCAACCCGACCAAGCCCGCTTGGGTTGGGCTTGGGTTGAGAATTCCCAACCTGAGATCAGGTTGGGTTGGGTTAGGGTTGAGGTATAGGAACCTTGGGTTGGGTTAGGGTTGAGCACCAACTCGACCCAAACCACCCGACTTTTAGCCCTAGCTAGAGCCGTGGACTTGCCTTAGGCTGGTGGATCATAAAATTTACCGGCCTGAGTGACTCTTGCTATTTGGCATACAACTTGGTTAAGGGTCTCAGTTACAAGAGAATAAGAGGTTAAGCACATTTTCTTGCCCGCACTTACGTGCAGTCTAAGCTTTAAGGGGCGTATTGTTTTCAAGGAAATCTTGTATTTGTAAGAAATGTTAGTCATATGACCATGCTTCGCATAACTCTACAACGGAGTCGATCAGAAAAAATAAGAAGTAAATAAATCCTAGCCTTACTTCGCAAAGTTAAAAGACAATGGGCAGACAAATTGTAACAACTTGAAATTTTACGGCCAGAGTTCATACTCATGTCCGAGAAAACTGAGTGTTAGTAATGTATAAACTTGGATTCTTTTGAAAATAGCACCTTATTTTTTTCGCTTTGATTACATCCAGATATGTTTAAGAAGGTAACATTCACAAGAATAACATCAACTGTCATTATTATAAAAAGAATTCAATAGAACATCAAGTGTCCTCTCAATGGGAACTCATTACAACATCAGAGTTCACAACGGAAGTATAGTACTAAGTAAATAAACTATCTTTGTAATCTTCGATGTAGACTTCCATGGGGAGTTGATCCTCTAAGTCTTCAATTTGTACGTCACCTATAACATCTGTACTGTTGGGAGAGGGTTAATGCTCTATTCATAGTGATGGTTATCCTTTAAGATTAACAGTAATTCAAGAGCTTCATAAAACGATGTAAATGTTCTGATACGTCAAGTACTTCACACTACAAGAGGTATCAATGCACAATTAGTCTATATAAGATGCATGCCTAGCAAAGTATATGCGGTGTATCACACTTAGCGATCACCATGATGTGAAATACGATTTTAGTTATCCGACTCGCCCCTCATCCCATACTACGGAGATTCGCCAGTGTGTCCCACGCTTAACATGGTTTTACACAATTATCCTAAGACGGCCACAACACATGGACCAGGTGAATACGCCCCCAGAGATTGGAGTGACTATTTGCGACAACCAACCCCCCATAAAAAAGGAATTGATGTACTGCGTATACAGAACGGCTCACGTACACCAACCAGGACACCATAAACTCGAGAAACATGGCATTATGTGTCGCCCCAGGGCCGCTACCGAAAACGTATTACGTCTACGATATTTAATCGATCGCTAGAGGAGGGATTCCCAACATAGTACTTGCATCAAGATAGAATTCCTTAATCTATGGTAGGTTAAGAATATCAAGACACCTACCTAGCCCTTAAGGTAAAAGAGGTGAGTGACAATAACCAGCTCGAATAAGAGGCGAGTGACGAAGGTCAACTCGATCGTGAGGAGAGTGGTTAAGGCCAACTCATGATGATTAAAGGCAAGAGCAAGGCTTGTATCTGTAGCCTCACATAAACTCAGGAAAGCCTCTTACAATGGATATCATGTAAAAAATCTCAAAAGGGCCAATAATTGATGATATCAATTTAAAATGAAAACAGAGGGAAAGTAATGAAAATTTGAGGATGGACAAAAGGCATATAAAAGGACAAGTGTAAAGGCAAGATAAAATGCATTAGCTCAATTAAGACAAACAATACGTAAAAGGTGTGATGAAATAGCATGAAGGCATAAAAGGGCAGGATAAATATATCAACTTAAATCAACGTAAGCTTGAAGGACAAAACCCCCACCTTTAAAGCTTGGTAACCTTCTGGATTTATGTAGTTGTTCCCAATTCTTAATTAGCAAGGCTTCTTAGCCTGACCAAATTCCATGTGCAATGGGTTTCTCTGTTGAGTTCAACTCAGTTCTTGGATTGTATAAGGAGATTCGAGTTCCTCTTGCTGCAATGGGTTGCTAGTGGAATGCATGGCTCTCTCTCTCTCTCTCTCTCTCTCTCTCTCTCTCTCTCTCTCTCTTCTCCTTCTTTCTTTTCTTTCTTTTCTTCTCTCTCCCTTTTTCTCTCTCTTTCTTTTCCTTTCCTTTTCTTTCTCCTTCTCTTTCTTCTTGTTTTCTTCCTTCTCCCTTTCTTTCTTCCTCTCTTTTCTTGTTGATTGGACAGAGGGTCTGGACAGACCAGACCTTCATCTGAACTCTCAGTTTTTTTGTTGAGATATCTCCCTGCTGTAGCTGGTTGGCTTAGCAGCAAGGAAGCTCTCCTCCTTTCTCTCTTTACTGTATTTTCCTCCTTCCCCACTGAAGATCGTCTTTTATAGTGGCGGGGAGAGCTTTCTAGATCCTTTCCTGCGTAATCTTTATGCAGAATATTGCTTAACGAGGAAACAACAAAATACCTTTATGCAGTCCTATTTGCTGCATAGCCAAGATTGGAGCTGCATGTAGACCACCACTCTTCTTCTGATTACTTCTGCCAGTGTGGAAGGGGTCAGGTCCCATGTTCTTAGGGTTTGGATGGATCAGATCAGGGCCAAGATCCTGATCTTGATCGCCCAGTAAGTCGAAACCTCGAGATGCGTCTGTTATTTCCGCCAACCGCATTTGCTATGGAATCCACGGACTTGCGTTATTTGGTGGGGCCCACGATGGGAATTTTCTCGAAAATCCACTCTATCTATTAGATTCCTCTCATTATTCTAGGCTAAGATGACGTGGTACAGTTCGGGTTTGGGGTGGCCCACGGAATTCTTCTTGGCGCATTCCGCTCGGCGTCCGACTCTCCATGTACATGTATTGTCTGGGGAAGTCAAGCAGAGAACCAAGATCCGGTTGGTTTGACCTCCTGGTTATAATGAATGGTTTGGATCATCGAATCAGATAATGATGGTGACTCGGAGACCATCTCAGTGGACAATCGTCCAGTGCCGGCAGAAGAAGGAATTTTCAATTCCTTTCTTTTACAAAAATCATCGGTTTGACCCGACTTTAGGTTCGGTGTATTGACAGTGCACGTGTACTGTGCACAAGCACCTGCAAGTGGGGCCCACTTTTGGTGTTTCTCTGAGAATCTACAACACCTATTCATTTCTCCACCTAATTTAAGGGGTTGAGTCCAAAATTGAAGCATATCCAAAGATCAGGTAGCCCCAAATTTAACTATTAATGGTTGATCTGTCCATCAGGTTAGTTTTATGACGATCCAAAGGCTATAATTTTACATGTATGGTTAATTTATGATATAAAGGCATGGTATAGAATTTCGCATTAAATGGACAGTGGGAACCACGTACGTTAGATCACATGATGGAGAGTCTTACCTTAAAGTCTACGATTAGATGGCTTGATCTATGAATGGAAATCATTCCTAACGGTTAGGTTAGTTGCAGGGCAAGGATGTAAGGCTACAATAGTTGGATTGGTAATGTACACACGTTTATGTTATGTTGGATCTTATGGTAATGCTCGAGTATCGAAAAGCTCGGGGCATTACACAAATAAAATAAAATAAAATGTGCAGAAAAAATAAAAGATCTTAAACTTGCTTCACATAGCTGAGACCCTAGTCAGGACAACATAATAAGAAATAAATAAGGAAATGCAGTAAAAGGGAAGAAATGGTGTTTGTTGAGAAAGGAATGTGCAGAATGGACTGCGTTCTAAGCTGGATTGAGATGCGAGAAAGAGAAAAGGGAAGTCAAACACCCTTTTCTTGAGTCAGAAAAGGCATAATTGGGCATCCATAATCCCGACTCTACTCCTGACTCGACTGGCTGACTTTGATGAATTGGATTGTTGTGGTGGACTGAAGTAGAACCTATGCAGAAGTATGGTAGTTGTAGAGCATCTAAGGTGAAAAAATCTCCTCATTGTTAGGGAATCGAAGCCAAAGAAATTGGAGAAAATTCCTCAGAACTTTTATACTGTTTTCTTCTTCTATTTTTGCCTCTTCCTAGACCATGGGTGAGTGTCATTTATATAGGCTTAGAAACTGTCGGGTGTTTGTCAACTGACGGACACCTGTCAAAACTTAGCTATGCAGGGTGGGCACTTGTCAAGAAGTAGCTATGCAAGGTGCCATGTGGCCATCGGCTGGTGAACAGTCAACAGTCTTCTCTCTCTAAGATGGGGTGTCTATAGATGCCCCCCTTTGGTAGAGGTTGCTGGGAATGTCAAAGCAAGTGGACACCCCCACCCCTTGGGATGGTACGATTGTACCTTATTCGGTCATAGTATCTTGATTGAAATGCTCGTCTGGTCAAGGATTAATTTGAATGGCTCTTGAGGGTTGAGGAAGACGTTGTTATTTGTCCTTGCGTTTTCTACGGCTTTACGGGCTGACAAATCACAACCCCTTCACATCATGATTGATATGTAAGCATAAAAGGTGTCGTAAGTTTGATTTAGAGGTGGTTAGAGCCCCTACGCTTTCTATAACCTTACGAGGATAATCATTTGAATAGTTACGTAAGTGCACCTTGTAACGCCATGAAAATTGGGGGTTGAGCAAGAGCCCAACTCCCAAGTTCCAATGCATCACTTATGCAACATAGAAAATGATGATTAAATGTTGTCCATATTAGTGCATGAAACGTGAATGAGATTATACCAAAAACAACATATCATACTCCAAAGACAAGTGAAATTGCAAGCGGAAGACTGTGATAGATATATAAAATATATAAACTGTTGTAAGTCTCCAGAGTGTGATAATGTTACCAGGTTAAATAATTACATGTACAATTTCAAAATATACAAAAGGTGTAATGTCATCTAGTCAACAACCCAGAAATCTCTGTCGATCAGGACACGACTCAAATGAACCCACCTAAAAACTGCATGTAAGAGAATGCCTCCTCGTCATCCTCGAAGTCCGGCTCGCCTCGTAGGCATCGCCACCACTTGCAACTAAGATAGAGTCTGGTTGGTGTGTACAACACCGTCCCATAACGTAGGAGTGAGTGATCATCTCAGTGGAACTATAAAGCAAAGGTTAACATGTTATCAATTCAGTCAAGCAGTAATGATAAGGTAATACAACAAGCATTCCTAAGTACTTTAGTTAATGCAAGAATGGTATGTATAAATGATGCATGCCCTAGCCTACACTTCCTCTGCGATCTTCATCTCACAGTCGCGGCATGTCAGTCACTTCCTCAGTGCTCTACTCCGACGCCAACGGCACATGCAATGCGGTGCATGAGCGTGATTACCAAGTTCTTATTAGTCCTTTTTCATACAGCAAGATTGGGAAACAAGGTACCTCCCTTATATCATTTCTCAAACGATGATCCATTCTAAGGTCGTCAGTCCTAGTAATTCTCATACGATGTTATGGTTCTATGTCACTACAAAGGGCTCATCACCTCGATGGAGTATAGGCCTAGTTTATACTCTAGTTGCTACAGGAAGGCCCATTGCCTCAACATAGGATCAAAGTATGCTCGAGATCACTACAAAGGGCTCGTCACCTTATCAGTGTAGGTCAATAGCTCGAATACAGTGTCTCATACCACCGTATTCAGCTCACGAGGCTGTATTGCTCACTAGACACTACGGGGAAGTTCGTTGCCCCAGAGTAGGCCGACAGCTCGACCACGGTGTCCCATACCACCATGTCCAGCTAATGAGTCTTAGCGGATCAAGGTACCAAGGTTAATGGGGTTTCCACTAGTGAGATTGGTACCTTAGGTTCAAGCAGTAGCGTCCATACATGGTGAACATACATCGGGTCAATCGGGTTACTTGACGAGCACGACTGGTATGAGCGCACCTCAAGTTAATCGACATGAAGTGCGTAAGCACCCTGTATGGCCTAACCACTGTTGACAACCCAAGTACGGCTCGGATTCATCGAACACGTCTTGTGTGGCAAAGAGATTTCAGCCACTAACTCGGAAATCATTACCGATCGCCTGGACTACGTCGTAGCCCCAAACACACTCCAAGCAATTGTGTACGCATGTAGTAGCCAGAGATAGCATGTGACAACTAAAATCAAATATGAATCTCATTTGAGCATTTCAACGAACACATAGTGTACATGTTAGCGTATATAGACATTTCAACAGTAAATCACATAGTAGTAAGATAGGTTACATAAAGGAAACTCTAACTATATATAAGGGGATTGAGAATCCCATCTCAACACCCTCATTAAGTATATTACATCTAGCATTTTCTCATTCATGCATTTCATCAAACACTTAGACTACACGTATCCATGTACATGTAATGTATTACTTTTAATATATATAATGACAAGTGCTTTCACAAAGGAGTTGTCACACATACAACCATCATATATATATACATATATATATATATATATATATATATATACGATCACTAAGCATGGCAAGCACAAATGTAATTTCCATATTCATTCAAACATTATAACAAACACTTGGAATGCATTTTAATCAACATAACTTACATATATATATGTAATATACGGGAAACATCTAATCTAAGCACATGTAATAGCGATCAAGTCAGTCATAAATCATTAACTAACATTGAAGGCCTTGAAAACCATAACCTAAACATCTATAGTCTGCACCTTTCGCCGGTAAACTCGTAACGAACTCAGTTTAAATACTAAGCCTTTGTCTAAGGCACAACGGCAACCTATAACATGAAATAGATTAGCCATTACACCATCTATTCTATGTAGATCTCTTGAACAGCTTAGGGTTAGGATTTTTTACCCAAATACGGAGTCAAAATCACCAGAAAAGCGATACAAATGTAGTGGGGAAGCACGTGGAGCATCAGGGAAGAATCTCAGAAGCAAACGCCAACTCTCTCTCTCACTTTCTCTCTCTTTCCTTCTCTCTTTTCTCTTTTCTCTCTCTTAGGGTTGGAAATTCGTATGACATGAGAGAGAGAGGGCTTAAGGCCCTTATATAGGCCCAGAACTGATCGGAATAGCCCCAGGATCATGGTATACTTAGGTTATAGCCAAATAGGGGCTTTTTCAATCCCACGGAGCACTTCTGGAGGCCCTCTTTCTGCGTGTGGTCGGACTTAAGCTCATTGGCATTGGATTTAGGTCGAGTTACATTTTTAGTCCGATCGGATTTACAGATCGACCGTGGCAGACCAGTTTCAGTTCAACGGTCACCGCCACTCGATCAGGGCCACAAGTACACTGACATGTGTATGAAATTTTTCCTGATCTGAGGGTATATTTGGGTCAGATTCTGACGGTCTGAATCCTTATATTTGGCTTGCAAGTGAACAACTCAATTCGCTTAAATTTGAGCACGTTTCCTAAAGATATTCACGTTTCTCACACACTTTGCTCCGTGCTCAAGCTGTGCGTTTCTGGATATTATCTGGATTTGATTTCCAAGCTGGTTGTCAAGCCCAGTAAGGCAGTGATAAGTGTATAGCTTCGTGGTCAACAGACTTTCGATGCACAGTCCAGGTCCAATACGAAGTTTCAATGTGCTCCCGAGAGCAACTGGGTTTAGAGATTGATCATAGATTATAGGGTAATGTAGCGTCAACGATTCCACAAGTTTTGGGTCTTGCAGTTCGTATTTAAAGTGATTAGTGCTAATTTCACAGGTAACCTAGTTTAGCACTTAGTTAATTTCGTCTAATTTCTAAAGGATTCGGTCTTTAGTGATTTCTGCCTGAGGTGGTACTCGGGTCTTTGTACGAATTTTTTTGAAGCGTTACAATCTACCCCCCTTAAAGAAAAATTTTATCCTTAAAATTAGTACCTTTTTGTACTCCTCGAGAATCTGTGGGTAGTTCTTGTGAACTTCGGCTTCTGTTTCCCAAGTGACCTCTTCTTCGGTGTGATGCATCCACAGTACCTTCACAAGTGGGATAACCTTGCTACGCAATACCTGCTCCTTCTTATCTAGTATCCATGTTGGTCATAGTACATATGTAGCATCCTCACTCAATTGTACCTACTCCCATCTGATAATGTGGAAAGGATCGAGAACATCTTTCTTCAGTATAGATACATGAAATACGTTGTGTACACTTACAAGTGGCATGGGCAAAGCAAGGCGGTATGCTACCACACTCACTCAATCAAGTATCTGAAATGGGCTAATGAATCTCAGCATAAGCTTCCCCTTCTTGCCAAACCGAAGCACTCCCTTCATAGGGGAACTTTCAGAAACAAATGGTCTTGGACCTCAAACTCCAGCTGTCGCTGCCTTATATCGGCGTAGCTCTTCTGTCTACTCTGTGCTGCCTGAAGTCGATGTCTGATGATATCGATCTTCTTTAAGGTCTTTTGCATTAACTTGAGGCCAATCAGACTCTTCTCGCCAACTTCTGCCCAGCAATGCAGTGCTTTACACGGGCACCCATACAGTGCTTCATAGGGGGCCATGTCAATACTCGCCTGAAAGCTGTTGTTGTAGGCGAACTCGACATAAGGAAGACAGTCATCCCAACTATCCTTGAAATCAAGCACATAAGCTCATAATATGTCCTCCAACACCTGGTTTACCTGGTCCGTCTGCCCGTCAGTCTGTGGGTGGAACGCGGTACTGAACTTCAATTTCACACCCATGGCTTCCTGGATCCGAGTCTAGAAGATAGATGTGAATCGCTTGTCTCGGTCCAACACGATCTCCAGGGGAACTCCATGTAGATGCACAATCTCCTTGATGTACAACCTGGCCAGCTCGTCTGCTGAGTTCGAAACTCTGATAGGGAGGAAATGAGCTGATTTCGTTAACCGGTCCACAATCACCCAAATGGAGTCATGCCCCTTGTCTTCGGTAGCCCTGATATAAAATCCATAGAGATGAAATCCCATTTCCACTCAGCTATGGGCATGGGCTGAAGCAGTCCAGGAGGTCGGCGATGTTCGGCCTTGACCTGCTGGCACGTGAGACAACGTGATACATATTCTGATATGTGGGCCTTCATGTTGTCCCACTAGTACGACCTCTTCATGTCGTGATACATCTTCGTACTGCTATGATGTATTGTCATCCTCGAATTGTGAGCAGCCTCGAGGACTTCCTTCCTCAAGTCAAGAAGATTTGGGACGCATAGGTAGCCACGGTAACGTAAGCCCCCATCCGTACCAACTCTCCATTCCGAGTCATCACTGTCACTGACCTGTTCTCTCATCTTTGCCAACAGCTTGTCATCTTTCTGAGCTACGACGATCTTATCATCAATAAGTGGTTGTACATGAATGTGCACGATTCTCTCAAACGGCTCCTTCACAGTGAGCTTCTGCTCGAAGTCTCGCACGGACTCTATCATACCCCATTCCGCCACCATCAGTGGAGCCACAAACTCTATGGTCTTTTTGCGGCTCAACGCGTCAGCCATAAGGTTAGCCTTGCACGGATGGTAGGAAACCTCAAACTTGAAGTCCTTCAAGGTTTCCATCCACCGCCGCTTCCTCATATTCAAGTCCCGCTGAGTGAATATGTATCTGAGGCTCTTGTGGTAGAAAAAGAGCTCGAACTCCTCTCCGTAATTTAATGTCTCTAGAGCTTCAGTGCAAAGATGACGGCTACCAACTCTAGGTCGTGTGTAGGGTAGTTCTCCTCATGTTTCCTCATCTTTCTCGAGGCGTAAGTAATCACCCTATCCTTCTGCATAAGGACACAACCCAGACCAACGCCAGACGCGTCGGTGTATATAGTATACCTAACCCCTTACTCTAGCAATACTAGCACAGGGGCGGACGTTAGCTTGTCCTTCAACTCCTAGAAAACTACTTCTGCCTTCTCATTCCAGGCGAACTCAGATCTTTCCATGTCAACTGAGATAGCGGTTTGACAATCTTGGAGAAGTCCCTAATAAATTGACGGTAGTACTCTGCCAGACCAAGAAAACTCCTCACCTCTGTGACTAAACCGGGCTGCTCCCAGTCCTGAACTGCGGCTACCTTGGCAAGGTCCACAGCTATCCCTTCCTTGGTCACCACATGTCCCAGGAACTTGACTTCTTCTTTCCAGAAGTCGCACTTCTTATACTGTGTGAACAACTGGTTCTTCTTTAGAGTAGCTAAGACTACTCGCAGGTGTTCCTCGTGTTCTTCCCGATCTTAGAGTATATCAAAATGTCATCTATAAACACGATAACGAACCAGAACAAAAACGGCCAAAACACCCTGTTCATCAGGTCCATGAACATGGACGGTGCATTCGTAAGGCCAAATGATATGACGAGAAACTCGTAGTACCCAAAACTGGTCCTAAAAGCTGTCTTCTGCACATCCTCATCCTTGATGCGCAACTGAAAATACCTTGACTGCAGATCAATCTTCGAGAATATCATGCCCCCTTCAACTGATCAAATAGATCATCTATCCTGGGCAACAGATACTTGTTCTTCACCATCACCTGGTTCAACCTGCGATAATCAATACATAGTCGCAGTGAACCATCCTTCTCCTTCACGAACAACACAGGTGCTCCCTAAGGAGACACATTAGGTCATATGAAGCCCACATCTAGCAGATCATCAATTTGTTTCCTCAACTCCTCCATCTCACATGGAGGCATGCGATACGTGGGTAACGAGATGGGTGTTGCACCAGGCGCCAGGTCGATAATAAAGTCAATTTCGCGCTGGAGAGGTGGTCCAAGAATCGCCTTGAACACGTCCTCAAACTCCTAGACCACTAACGTGCTCCCTAACATCGGCCCATCAACATGCTCTAGTAAGGTAGCGTAACAACTAACACAACAGAGCCAACTGACCTGTACTGGAAAAGTAAAGGCCGCGCCCTCGGGTCTGTAGGCTGTCATGACCCTGGTCTTGCAATCTATCTCTGCCCTCATCTTGGTGAGTCAATCTATACCGAGGATAACGTCATAGTGCCATAGTGGGGCGACAATCAAGTCAATGAGCACTATCCTGCTACCCAAATCTACTGAACAACCCTCATAAATATGGGTGACATCTAAAAAGGTCCCTATAGCGGTAGTGATTCTCGCTCCCTTCGTAGGGGTAGTATCCAACGCTAGTCGATTGACTGCCGCTTATGAAATGATGGAGATAGTGGACCCAGTGTCCACCAATAAGAAAACTAGAGTACATTGGATCTGTGCAGTGACTTCGAAAGCCACAGGTGCTACATCTGATGCCTCGGATGCCTCAACTATAAGTGAGTGCACCCGAGCCTACTGTGAACGGTTCTGCTGTAGCGTCATAGGCTGTTGAGGCGCTCTAAATTGAGGGGTAGGCGACCGAAAGGATGGATGTCCTGGTGCTGACCGTAGAGGTGGTGCTGATATGGCCTAAGGAAGCTGGCGGTTGATCCTCTGAGGTGGTGAAAACCCACTGTCCCTCATCTTGGTGAAGTAATTCAGCTCAGTGTGGCCTGGTTTCTTGCAGTAGGCACAACACACATCTGGTCGCCTCATCGGGGCCAGTGAAGCCATAAGCCTAGGCGGTGAATCTGTACGCGGCCCCTTACCAAGGAACAGTCTGCTCGGAAGGTCTGGTCGCAGCCTAGGAGCCATAGGTGCTTGCATATGGGACTGCCTGTCTCCATCCTGCTCTGCTCGCATAGACATGCTCACTAGCTTAGCATAGCTGGGTATGCTAGCGCAGCACATCTTCGAGCAGATCTCGGGTCGCAGACCCTCAGAAAATTACTGCATGCGCATCGGCTCATCGGCCAATATCAACGGAGCGTACCTGCCCAGCTCCGTGAATCTGTTCTCGTACTACCCCACTGTCATCCTTCCCTGTTGGAGGCTAGGAACTCACTCTCCTTCTAGTGGGGATAAGTGAGGGGATAGTATTTCTCGTGGAAGCGGGTCTCAAAGTCTGCCCACGTCCATACATATCTGACCGCAATGGTGCGGAGAATACTATCCCACCATAAGCTGACCTCCTTCTCAAACATGAAGGTGACTAGCTCAACCTGCTCTGCCTCAGTGCAGTACAACGGCTTTAGGATCTTAGAGATGCGGTCAATCCAATACTCGGCCTCCTCGGGTCGATGAGTACCCGCAAAAGTAGGAGGCTGCAAGCGCTGGAATCGCTCGAACTAACCGCTAGCACCTGCATTCCCAGCAGGGGGTACAAATTGAGCAGGAGGAGTCGTACCCATAGTCTAAGCAAAGAAACCCCCAAGGGTGCCCAAGAGCTGCTGCTTGTGCTTCAGCTGCTGCTGCTGCATCAATACATCATCTGCTTCAACCCATCAGTAAGAGGAGCGGCCTGAGGCATGCGAGGCACCGAGGTGGATGTACGGTTCTACTCAGGAACCGGTGGTGCAACTGGTGGTGCCGTAGGGGTCGGCCGATTAGTGGGGCTAGTGGTCGGCTTAGAATTTGGCATAGTGTCTTGAGTCGGGCCCAAACTGGGGTCCGTCTGGCTATCGCTTAGGCATACGACAGTCCGTGCGGCCTTAGGTGGCATTCCCTATATTCAACATAGGGTGCAACCCAGGTCCGATTCGGCATAATCACAAACCAAACACAACATTGACACACAGTTTAAGGAAACTTCATGCATTTCATTTATCAAAATTTATCACAATACATAAGATGCAGTTTATATGGATCATGACAGAAGATGCATGCAAGCTAATAGAAGAGGCTCCAAACACTCAAAACATGCTAACTATTCGACCACAGTACTAAGCCCAACTAGGCTATGCATAACAACAAAAAGAAACACACAAAGCAACTAAGAGGACGACTACGTGCACGACTAGTCATCAGAATCTGGCGATGGTGGAGGTGCACTCTTATCCTATACACAGCACAGGATGGACCTCAAGGTGCGAGACACCTTCTTGAATTTTTTATTTCATGAAGGCCTCGGTCTCCTCAACCTCGGTTCGGATCTGCGTGATCTCTTGTCGCAGGGCAACTTGGCCCTCTTCTAGTTGAGGCAAGTGGGCTTCCCTAGTAGTCCAATCACTGTCACACTCTCGCGTAGCAGCGGGAGGAGAGCCCTCATCAGTGTCCTGGGCCTCCTCTTCTTCCTTAGCCTGCACTTCTTCTATCTTTGTCTTCCTCTTCACCCTCTTCTTCTTATTCGCTTTCTGTCTCATCTTCACTCTCGTCGAGTCAGGCTTGACGCTGTCGTGGCCCAATCTCCATGTTGTTGAGAGTGGTATCGTTGATGAAATGAATCAACACAGGGAGTTCTGCGCCAAGTCCGTAGGTAAATTCATGTGCAGGTTTGCATATGAGTCGCCCGAATGGAAGCAAGAGAGTAGTCCTTGTAGAGCGGGTGGCCAAAACTATCTGACGCATTACATACGTAGGCACGCACATCTTCTCTCCCTGCCCAGCTCGGTGCAGAAAGTCTACCATCAGGCACGTGCACTCCCTACGATTGCTCAATCTAGGGTACACGTTGTACGTGAAGATGTGGTGGAGCAGGTAAAAGTCATCGGTCGTATTGGATGCTAGGAGGCTATTAGTTGGGTTCCAGTCAGCCAGTTGACCACAAAGGAATCGCTTGCAGCAATCCTTCTCACGCGCAGTCCTAAGACTCTCCTCACTAGCATTGACTTCGCCAAGCGGCATTCCCATGAGTCGGGTTATTAAGCCCACATCAACTGTGGTATCCTGCCTTCCCATGGAAATTTTGAACTGCAGAGGCTCTAGCGTAGTCTCTCGAATGTGGGTGTAGAACGCTCGGACAATGCCCAAATTTACTCGAGACTTTCCCTCAAATATGGGACCCCACCTGACTTCCACCAGGCAATCCATCCCCAGATATTCTCCAAAGAGCCTCTCGTCCATATGTGCTTCAAAAAGAACCCTACGGCCCTCATATCTTCCATGGGACAAATCGGCCAGCAAGGTCCTTGGGAGAGGAGCCTGGGGATCGAGGTCCCGTTTCGTTCATATCTCTCGATCAACGTTTGAACCTGCGGCGGTGCCTCTTGGCTTTCTCGAACGGGTAGGACGACTAGGCCTGGCTTCATCCACTTGAGCTCTCTTCTTCCCCATGAGGAAAAGAAGTGTGGAAAGCAAAAACATGGCCACGACGAGCTCAAAAAGGGCCATTTGAGTGAGATAACAATGGAGAATAAGATGGGTTGTTAGACTTGGAGGTATATGAGACACAAATGGGAGGTTTGTGCACTCAAATTGAAGAAAATGAGAGGGATAGGAGGTGGGTGTTGATGAAAATGGTGGAGGGTATAAGTCTTAAAGGAAAATGAGAAAATGAGAGAATGGAGGGGAGATTTAAGAGAGGAGGAAGGGTTTTTGGAGAGAAAGGGAAGCTTAGAGGGGTGAGAAATGAAGAGGGGAAGAAAATGGAAGGAAAAAAAAACCCCTTTTACCTGATTTGGTGGGCCACACAGCACCCCACCAATGTTGGCCCGACCGACCCGCTCCAGGTCAACAGGCCCGGTCCAGGGAATTAGCGAGGCCTCGCCGATCCGACGATGCCATCACCGGTCCCTGGACACTCTGGTGAGGGCTCACCCTTTGGGTGATGGCATCCCCTCCCCGGGATGCTAGAGTGATGCGAGGTCCACTTTGGATCCCCCCGGATTGCTCTGTTTGGTCCCCAACTTCGTTTCTAGTCGTTTCGGGTTCCAACTTGCGTATATTTGCATATTTTCAGTTTGTTGAATATGGGACCAGTTAGGTTTTCGTCTAAACCCATCAATTGACGGTCTAGAAGGGCGTTGGGATCATTTTATGTGATCGGGAAGGCCTAAGGGTCTAATTCCTGCGGTCGATTTTGACCGATTTCACTGTTCGGCAAGATTGGGGATCCTGAGTCAGTCTCTACTTTTCCTCACGCCCTCCTATGTCAAAATATGTCAGTGTACGTCGTGTAACCATAACCCAGGTCCAATTTAATCCAAATCATGCTCTGATACTAACTTGTAATGCCCTGAAAACTGGGGGTCGATTAGGAGCCCAACTCCCGAGTTCCAACGCATCACTTATGCAACATAGAAAATGATGATTAAATGTTGTCCATATTATTGCATGAAACATGAATGAGATTATACCAAAACAGCATATCATACTCCAGAGACAAGTGAAATTGTAAGTGGAAGACTGCGATAAATATATAAATTATATAAACTGTTGTAAGTCTCTAGAGTGTGATAATGTTATCAGGTTAAATAATTACATGTACAATTCTAAAATATACAAAAAGGTGTAATGTCATCTAGTCAACAACTCAGAAATTTTCGTCGATCAGGACACGGCTCACATGAACCCACTTGAAAACTACATATAAGAGAATGCCTCCTTGTCATCCTTGAAGTCCAGCTTCACCTCGTAGGCATCTCCACCACCTGCAACTAAGACAGAGTTTGGTTGGTGTGTACAACATCGTCCCATAATGTGGGAGTGAGTGATCAACTCAGTGAAACTATAAAGCAAAGGTTAACGTGTTATCAATTCAGTTAAGCAATAATGATAAGGCAATATAACAAGCATTCCTAAGTACTCTGGTTAATGCAAGAATGGTATGTATAAATGATGCATGCCCTCGCCTACGCTCCCTCTGCAATTTTCATCTCACGGTCACGGCATGTCAATCACTTCCTCAGTCCTCTACTCTGACGCTAACGGCACATGCAATGCGGTGCATGAGCGTGATTACCAACTTCTTATTAGTCCTTTTTCATACAGCAGGATTGGGAAACTAAGGTACCTCTTTTATATCATTTTCTAAACAATGATCCATTCTAGGGTCGTCAGTCCTAGTAATTCTCATACAATGTTGCAGTTCTAGGTCACTACAAAGGGCTCGTCACCTCAATGTAGTGTAGGCCTAGTTTATACTCTAGTTGCTATGAGAAGGCTCGTCGCCTCAATGCAGGCTCAGAGTATGCTTAAGGTCACTACAAAGGGCTCGTCACCTTATCAGTGTAGGCCGACAGCTCGAATACAGTGTCCCATACCACCGTATTCATCTCACGATACTTGTTGCTCACTGGACACTACGGGGAGGCTCGTCGCCCCAGCGTAGGCCGATAGCTCGACCACGGTGTCCCATACCACCATGTCTGGCTCATGAGTCTTAGTGGATTGAGGTACCAAGGTTAACGGGGTTTTCACTAGTGAGATTGGTACCTTAGGTTCAAGCAATAGCGTCCAACATGGTGAACATACATCGGGTCAATCGGGTTACTTGAAGAGCACGACTGGTACGAGCGCACCTCGAGTTAATTGACATAAAGTGCATAAGTACCCCATGTGGCCTAACCATTGTCGACAACCCAAGTACGGCTCGGATTCATCGAACATGTCCTGTGTGGTGAAGAGACTTCAGCCACTAACTCAGAAATCATTACTAATCGCTTAGACTACGTCGTAGCCCCAAATACACTCCAAGTAATTGTGTATGAATGTAGTAGCCAGAGATAGCATGTGACAACTAAAATCAAATATGAATCTCATTTGAGCATTTCAACGAACACATAATGTACATGTTTGCATATATAGACATTTCAACAGTAAATCACATAGTAGTAAGATATGTTACATAAAGGAAACTCTAACTATGTATAAGGGGATTCAGAATCTCATCTCAACACCCTCATTAAGTACATTACATCTAACATATTCTCATTCAGGCATTTCATCAAACACTTAGACTACACATATCCATGTACATGTAATGTATTACTTTTAACATATATTATGACAAGTCCTTTCACAAAGGAGTTGTCACACATACAACCATCATATATATACGATCACTAAGCATGGCAAGCACAAATGCAATTTCCATATTCATTCAAACATTATAACAAACACTTGGAATGCATTTTAATCAACATAACTTACATACATATGTAATATACGGGAAACATCTAATCTAAGCACATGTGATAGCGATCAAGTCAGCCATAAATCATTAACTGACATTGAAGGCCTTAAAAACCATAACCTAAACATCTATAGTCCATACCTTTCGCCGGTAGACTCGTAACGAACTCAGTTTAAACACTAAGCCTTTGTCTACAGCACAACGACAACCTATAGCATGAAATAGGTTAACCATTACACCATCTAAACTATGTAGATCTCTTGAACAACTTATGGTTAGGATATCTTACCCAAGTATGGAGTCAAAATTGCTGGAAAAGCGATATAGATGTAGTGGCGAAGCACGTGGAGCATCAGGGAAGAATCTCAGAAGCAAACGCCAACTCTCTCTCTCTCTCACTTTCTCTCTCTTTCCTTCTCTCTTTTCTCTTTTCTCTCTCTTAGGGTTGGAAATTCGTATAACATGAGAGAGAGAGGGTTTAAGGCCCTTATATAAGCCCAGAACTGATCGGAATAGCCCCAGGATCATGGTATACTTAGGTTATAGCCAAATAGTAGTTGTTTCAATCCAATGGAGCACTTCTGGAGGCCCCCTTTTTGCGTGTGGTCGGACTTAAGCTCCCTGGCATTGGATCTAGGTCAAGTTACGTTTTTGGTCCGATCAGATTTACAGATCGACCATGGCGGACCAGTTTCAGTTCAACGGTCACCGCCACTCAATTAGGGCCACAAGTACACCGACACGTGTATGAAATTTTTCCTGATTCGAGGGTGTATTTGGGTCAGATTCTAACGGTCTGAATCCTTATATTTGGCCTGCAAGTGAATGACTCAATTCACTTAAATCTGTGCATGTTTCCTAAAGATATTCACGTTTCTCACACACTTTTCTCCAGGCTCAAGTGTGCGTTTCTGGATACTATCTGGATTTGATTTCCAATATGGTTGTCAAGCCCAGTAAGGCAGTCATAAGTGTATAGCTTCGTGGTCAACGGACTTTCGACGCGCGGTCTAGGTCTGATACGAAGTTTCAATGTGCTCACGAGAGCAACTGGGTTTAGAAATTAATCCTAAATTGTAGGGTAATGTAGCATCAATGATACCACAAGTTTTGGGTCTTACAGTTCGTATTTAAAGTGATTAGTGCTAATTTTATAAGTAACCTAGTGTAGCACTTAGTTAATTTTGTCTAATTTCTAAAGGATTCTATCTTTAGTGATTTCTGCCTGAGGTGGTACTCGGGTCTTTGTACGGATTTTTCCGAGGCGTTACACACCTGGAGGCAGGTATGGCTAACGAGTAGTTGCTTGCACATTCTATGACTTTATAGATCTCTTGCATTACATATACCAATCTTAATAGGTATTCCTGATTAGAGCCTTTCCGAATTATTCTTTTGCCACATGGGGCATCGAGCTTAAAACTTTGGATGAGTTAGGGACTTTTTTTTGTGGAAGTGCAGTTCTGACATCTTAGTGATTGCTTAGTACGTGATCTGAGGCATCTGGGTTGACACTGAAGGATCAGGCAAGCTATCCCATGTTATACATATGATCAAAGAAGATTAAAGATTCAAAATTTTCCTTAATCAATTATTGCTTGTGCGTTGGTACCATTGGGGAGTGTGTGAAACTACCTAGTTGTGGGGTGTCGTATGCATTTTGGGTTTTTCAAATTTATTTATTTTTTTGAAATAAGTCCTCACCTAAAGGGCATAGTCCCATGGTGTTTTTATTGCAAAGATTTTTTGAAAGTTTTTTCTATGACATTTTATTTTGAAAATATCCGCTCGATCTCGCGAGTGGGTGTCATCAAGTAATTTTTATTTAGCATTTTTGTTTTTGAATTTTTAAATAAATATGACTTACTTTTTTTTGGTGATGCTGGCGATTTTAATGGTTAGTATTAAAGTATGTCTTTATTGCAGGAGCACTGCATAATGTCGTCCATCTTCAAGTGTGCTCTTGTTTAATGCAATGATCCTACAGGCTACCAGTGATTGCTTTGTCATTGATGGGCTCTTTTAGTGCCAAAGTGGGGGTTGAGGCTGTGGTTGTTGTGTAGTCGGGAGTTTTGGAGGAGCACTTTTTTTTTAATGCAAATAGAGCTATCTATGGAAGAAATGAAAAAAAGAAAAGAAAAGAAAAAAAAAAGAAGAAAAGCTTTTGCATTAGCCAAACTGTGTTATTCCTGGTTTGAATTTTGGTGCTTCGATTGTAGGGATCAAACATTTGACTATTCCAATGTCCTCTATGAGATTTGAGTTGTATCCTGAGGATGTTGAGAAGTACATGCTGAAAGTCTTTCCAGGCTGAGTTGAAAGTTCTTGAACATCATGGTTCTTAATCGTGATCCTATTTTAGTATTGCAACACCCCGAGACTTATACCTTATCGACCGCATGGGTGATACGATTCCAATGATGCACGGCATGCCTCATTACAACCCCTAGATTAGAAGTTGCAGTTTTGGCACAATTCGAGGTGGGTCGCGCAATGCACACAGACCCACTTGTAAAAATACAAAGTTTGTCCAATCAATCAAGTCACTTCTCTCCCCATCAGTCAAAGAAACTCATGCCTCCCATCATGTAACCCATGCCTTGCCCATGCCTAGCCATGCCTCTCTCCTTCTTTCTCTCCCCATTCTACTCATCTATCTTCCTTTAATTTCCTCCGTATCCTAAAAGTTCTACCACAAAATTCCCTAACTCCCTCTCATTTCTACCATTTGCTGGCAAGAGAGTAGAAAGAGATTAAGAGAAAGAAAAAGATTAGAGAGAACTAGGGAGAAATTAAGAGAGAAAGAGAGAAAAGAAAGAAAGATTAGGGAGATGGCTTAAGAGAAAAGAGTGAGCTTGAGAGAGAATTAGGAGGGATCAAGAGGTTAAGAGGAAGAGAGGAGATTAGGATTGGAGAGGAGCTTGGAGGACCGTCTAATCGCCGATTCAAGCTGATCCAACCATTCATCCGTTGTTGTGACTGCATGGGAGGATCAAAACCCTCCCTTTCTTTGCATTATTCTATTTTTAGTGGGCCCACAAGGGTGGGACTTCCCACCTTAATCATGTATGGAGTGTATGGTGGACCCCATAATGGCGGGGGCCACCTCGATGGCCAGATCTCCTTCCCTTGCTTCTTCTTTTCATTTCCTTTCCCTTTCTTTTCTTACTTTGATATTGTTGTGGGGCCCACCAGTGGGCTACGCTGTTAGAGAGAGTGTCTTGCACACTATCACAACGTGGACCACCTTGTGTGGCCCACCGCGATGTTATTTTTTTATTTAACATGTTAATATGCTTATGCGGATTTGGATGGTGAAAAACTTCCTAAATTTTGGTTCATCCTAAGTTTCTTGGCCCATCATGAGTTGGTCAATCTAATGGACATAGTGGATTTCTTAAGTGGGCCTCACCACCCTTTAAAGATACAAAAGAGAGGGGGGTAGCGGTAACTGTCATGGGATGCAATAGCGTCCAGAGACGCTGCTGGCAGCATCCACCTTCCCAAGGCCAATGTGTGGGCCCACTCGTGAGCCCCACCATGATATGTATGTTGCATCCATGCCGTTCAGTTACTTTGCCAAATCATTATGGGCGTTGAGCCCAAAAATGAAACCAATTCACATCTCAAGTGGGTCACACGCAAGCTACAAGGGGGCTAGTGAGCCCAGGCATCAATGACACTGCTTGCATGGGCAGTTGAGGAGTGGTTTCCACTCGTGGGATCCACCCTGATGTATATATTAGATCCACACCATCCATCTGTTTTCCAAGCTCATTTAAGGTTTTGAGCCAAAAAATTAAGATGATCCAACCCTCAAGTGGACCACATTATAGGGAATAGTGGGGCTCGGAGCCAGCCCGAGTTAGCGTCTGCACACGCGGGCATAGGGAGGGATGTCCCCACTCGTGGACCCCACCTTGATGTATATGTTTAATCCACACCGTCCACCTATTTCTCCAGACCATTTTTGGCCATGGGCCACAAAACGAGGCAGATCTTAGTATAGAGTGGATCGCACTATGGGAAATAATGCCCTGCTATTGAAACCTTTCGAGGCCCACTATGAGATCCCTGTTCGTCCAAACCAGTCCCAATCAAAGCCTCTTGGACCCTGCTCAAGCTAAAAAAATGCAGTGAACAGAGTAGATCATCCACTTGGGACCCACCTTGATATTGTGTCCAAACACTATACACACACACACACACACACACACACACACACACACATAGCCAGCAATGCTGATGCTGCTAGCATCCAGGCTAGTAGATGCCCAACCAGGGGTGTGGAGTGGGACCCACTTGTGGGACCCTCCACGATGTATGCAACTTATCCACTCCATTCATTTGTTTTTCCATATCATGTTAGGCCATGGGCCCAAAAATCAGAATGATTTGAATATCAGACGGATTGCACTAAGGGAAGCATGGGCAGGGGGTCACTACCCCTTTTTCAATGACTAGGCTCCCACTTGTGGGACCCACCTTGATGTTTATGTGTCATCCATGCCATTCATCCTTCTCTTTAAATCATGTTGGGCTACGAGCCCAAGGTTCAAGCCTATCTAGATCTGAGGTGGGCCACACCACAGGGAACCGTGAGGGTGAAAACCCCTTGGACTTGGAATCCCCTGGATATGGAATCCCTTGGATTTGGGAATTCCTGGATTTTGAATCCCATTAACTTGGGAATCCCTGTTGTGAGATCCCTTGGATTTGGAGCTCTCTTGGAATTAGGATTCTTGAATTTCTAGAATCCCTAGCTATGTTTGCCACCTTGAATTTAGAATCCCTATAATACTAAGTTAAAAGCGATGTGTATTTGTAGGATTTAGAATTAATTATTAAATCATTTTAAAATCCATAATAAGTGTTTGTATGTAATGTTGACACTATGGTTGCATTAAATCTGTCGAGGCATATACTTTGCTTGAAATGATGAAAACTCAAGACTTAGCTGGGCCATAAACACATGATCCCATCCTAGTGACTAATCAACGATTTATAACCATCGATTTCATCTGCAATGTTCAAATGGTGTAGATCATCCTATTGGAGTAATTATAGTGATGCCAATGATAATTTGATCATTTTGAGATATCATCAATGGGCCATACACCCACTAGATTGGTAGCCTAGTGGCACACATGTCACACATATGGGTGTCCATACGGGTCATTCCCAGTGGACCTCGCCTTGGCATATGTATCTTATCCATGCGTTACATTTAGTTACTAGATTTGGATTTGCAGGCTACGTGAGGAGTCGATGTTAGTCTAACGTGGGTCATACTACATAGACTTCTATATTTCTAGTGGAGCTTACCATACGGTTCCCACTCTTTGTATATGATGTGCCAATTAAGGCCAATTATCTCATTATATGTGTGATAACATGCTAGTATATTTAGCCTGATAGGACATACTGATAACATGTCTAGTATAATGGATATCATGGCTATTTATATTGAAATTGTGGTAAACCGCTATTCGTGAAGTACATAATTATGCTCAAGTGTCCTGGGGGGGGGGGGGGGGAGTGAATAGGACTTTTAAAAACTTTATTCAGTAGGATTAACATGAAACTATTCACACTCAAAATATAGGATAATGAAAAATGAAATGGTTACAATGCATCAAACATGTAGTGTGCAGAAATTAATCATATCATGAATCAACACAACATAGAAAAAAGCATGCATCACAAACATGATGATATATAATGGTTCAGCTATGTGCCTACTCTACTCTCGACTTACTCACTCATTCCTATAAGTATACTGGATTTCACTATCCAATGATTTTAAATCAGGTTAACCATAAACCTTTACAACTTACACAAGGTTAAACTAAGGTGCCTACACAAAGCAACCTTAGGTGTCTACATAAGGCAACTCACTATGCCTACACAAGGCAACTCTATGACTATATAAGGCAACTTCTAGGGCCTACATAAGGCAACCTATAATGCCTACAGAATATACTAGGTCCTACACAACGACACTACATGTATTCTCCCGTCGGAGGCCTACGAAAGGTCTTAGCGAGTTTGACAACCCAAACTCTAAATCCCAATCCTACACAAGGAAAGGGCTTCAGACACGATGGACTCTAAAACTTATTTATAAGTGAGTGAGCCCCGTTTCAGTACATGTTGTTAAAGATCTTCCTAGTGGTGAAGAGTCTTTAGCTCCGTTGAACTGTAATTGCATGTAGATGCTCCAATCGAGGTACCGACGTTGTTAGGTTTAGGGTTTGGTTAATATATTCTAGTTAATTATTTACATTTAAGATCTAGAAAAGATTCCCATGATCTAAGCCTTTAAGGATTATAGCATAATGATTTTCCATTAAAGAGTGGTGCTAGATGATCAATGAATGCCGGAATTCTTTCTTCAATCCAAGCTATGAATATACCAATAAATGCCTTTAAGCTATGGATTGAATGATGAACTCGTATGGGAAAGAGGGCTTAAAAGGAAGGGTAATAACTATGGCAATAACTCTCTCAAATCTCTCTTCAATTTTTGCTCAAAAGTCTAGGAAGCAAGTCTAGGAAGCAACCAAGTGTTTATATAGAGTCAAATCCCAATGGTGAAAAAATGGAAAGAAATCTGTCGTTGTCGATGCCATCGAAGGGTCTTCGTTGTCATAGAAGTTTCCTTCGATGTCTTTGAACCTTCTCCGATTGCATTGACTTCCTGCACTAATATTTTTAAATAAGTGTAGAATAGATTTTGTTTGATGCCATTGAACATCCTTCAATGCCATCGAAGGGCCCTTCAATGCTCGATGAGAACTTTTTCGATGTCATCAAACGTGCTTCGATGCCATTGAGTTTTAAATCTTGTTATCATCGAAGACATTTCGATTGCATCGAGAGTAAATAGATTTTTATATAAAACACACTGGACTGTTTAATCCAGATTTCAATGCCATCGAACAATCTTTCTGTAAGGCCCATATCCTAGTCCGTACTATTCCGTAGATTCCCGCGATCCTCCCGGTCGAATTCTGGCAACCCACGATCTGTAATTGGCATTTACGCGCGACCGTAAGTCATATCCCGTAGATCTGAGTCGGCTTAATCCGAGACTTGTACCATTGCGACCGCACCGTTGCCGCGGTTCCAACGCCGTGTCTTGCATACTGATCTGATACCCTGGTCGAGAGATGTGGGCCTGCGTTCAGTTCGAGGAAAACACCGTGTGTTTGTAATCCCAAGAGAATCTCTACAACATGTCCCATCAATCAATCACTCAATCAATCAATCAATCATCTCATGTCAAGTACAAGAGCAATCCCAAAGTCAACTCTCCCTCACCCTCTCTCTTACATACCCATACATGTCAAGTACACTATCACCTTACATCCATCACTCACACCCATCACCTCTCTTACAACCACCCCTTCTCTCTCTCTCTCTCTCTCTCTCTCTCTCTCTCTCTCTCTCTTTCCCTACACAATTTCTAAGCAACACCAAAGAAGAAAAGAGTGGACGTCCAAGCTCTTCCATGTGAGAAAAGAGTGATGTGTGACCCACTTCCTCTCCCTAGATCTATCATCCTAGCCCTTCATCTCTCATCACCTTCCATCAAAGTGAGACACAAGGAGATCGGCGTTCCATCGGACCAAGAAGATCGAACAGTGGGTGCTTTATATGCTAGATTTTTATGTTTTGATGATGGGCAAGTGAGGCCTACCGATTGATTGTATAGATCTCACTTTGGACCCTAGGTGTGGCCAATGGCCCACCTTGATCCTCATGATCATTCCATGATGGGGCCATTTTCCATAGACCCCATCATGATGTTTATTTTCCTTGGATGGATAGGGTCATCTAGACCTTGCATTTCGGTAGAGAAAGGATCTCCACCGTTGACTTGGATCGGTGGGCCCATATGTAATGGGACCCACTTGATGTATGTTGTAAATCATAGAAGGGATGGCCCATAGTGCCGAGGTCCCTCCATCACACGTGTCCCACTCTCTCTCTCTCTTCATTTTGTGTGATGTGTGGCCCACCCGGATGTACCCCACCTTGATGTATGTCTTATCCAAACCATCCAAGCCATGTGGGCCCTACCGTCTGGATGATGGAAAAACACACATATCAGATTGATCCAATCAAGTGGGCCATGTCCATGTGGGACCCACCTTGATGACATATCCACGCCGTCTGTCCAGCATCCAGGGACGCTAGACGTGGTTACTGGAGAGTGAACAGTGAGTGGGTGTTTTCAAAGCAAAACATAAATATCAGTTTGATTTCAAGCTATTTGGGTGGGCCACTCCTACAGGCCCCACCTTAATATATAAACCTTATCGACGCCATCCATTCCATTCCTCAGCTCATTTTAGGCATTGAGCCAAAAAATGGAGCCAATCCGATTATCTAGCGGGTCATTTCTTAAAAACAGTGTTTTCTACCATTGAAACACACTCCGATGTTTCTCTACACCGAAACATGCTCAATATTGGGCTTGATGGATCTGTTATGAACTGTAGAATCCAATGGGTGGGGTTGATTCTTTTGGTGCGGGCCCCACCTATGAAAAATTACAGAAAAACTGTCTTTAAAAAAAGAGAGAGAAATAGGCAATAGGTGCTGCTGCTGGCACCAGAGGACGCTGGGCAGCATCCTGCTACGCTCCTGTGCTATGCGTGAATGGGGCAGGGATCACGGGTCCTAGCCGTGGGCCCCACCGTGATGTGTGGGAACATCAACACCGTGTGTTTGGATGGGGCCCCTTAGTGCAGTGGGCCCTCCAAAAATCAGTCGTACCTGGAACTCAAGTGTCCCACATCACAGGGAACAGTGAGGATTGAACGTCTGTCATTGAAACCCTTTTTGGGTAACGGAAGTTTTGGATCATTATGAAATTTGTTTTCCTCATCATCTAGGTTTGCGTGACCTTACCAACAGAATGGGTGGAAAATGAACGTTATGGTGGGCCCCACGTGGGACCCAGTGATGTATGTATTGTATTCCACACTGTCCAGATGACTGGACGGTGGAACCCAGCAGGGTGTATCTGTTTTATCCACACCGTCCACACCACTGGACAGTGGGACCCACCCAATGATGTATGTATCCACAGTGTCCACTGTTTGGATGGTGGGGCCCTCCATGATGCATGTGTTGTATCCAACGTTCAACCATTTTGAAAGCCCATCTTATGGCTTGAGGCCAAAAGGAGACAGATCTACGTATCTGGTGGGCCACTGATAACAGTGGTGGGTTGAATGTCTACCATTGAAGCTCCTCTATCCCAGAGGTTTTGTATAGACATAAAATGTATTTATTTATTCTTATTAGGTCTGTGTGACCTTATCAACCGTTGCATGGAAAAATAAACGTTATGGTGGGCCTCGAGGATTTTAATGGTGGAAATCATTATCACCACTATTATCTGGAGTGCGGTCCAGATGATCTTTCGATACGATTCATTCCTTTTGAAATGCTCTAGAATGATCTCTACATGGGTTATGACCCATTGCAATGTATATAAGGTCCATTGATTCGGCCCATTTGATAAGGCCCGATGTGATATACAAGGCTCGTTGTTGAGGCCCACCTTAATGTATATAAGGCCATGTGATGAGGCCCATCTTGATGTATTTGCGGCTCATCCATTGAGGCCCACCTTGATATATATGAGGCCCATGTTATGCGGCCCATTTGATGTATTGGATGCCTATGGGTCGAGGCCCAATGTGATATACATAAGGCCTATTGTAATGTGTGATTCCACCATGGTTTATATAATGATGTTTATGGCGAGCTATGCCGTAGGAGCAATGATGGTTTGATGCCCACATTGTAAGTACAATGTTGGTTAAATGTCCTCGTTGTAACTCTCCTTAGGGACCATTGATAGGCCTCTACTTGTTGTGTTTAGGCTGTCTATGCCATCTTCGTTGTGAGAATAGTTCATCACTTTATAACAGGCTTAGTATAATTCCATGATTCATGCCATACGAGGCCGATTATGATTTGTCGAGTCCGATTGTATAAGCCGATTTCGATTGTCGAGGCCGATTCCGATTTTTCGAGGCTGATTGTATAGGTCAATTCCGATTTGTCGAGGCCGAGTATCAAGGCCAATTCCAATTTGTCGAGGCCGATTCTGATTTGCTGAAGCTGATTGTATAGGCTGATTCCGATTGTCGAGGCCGAGTACCAAGGCCGATTCTGATTTGTCGAGGCCGATTGTATAGGCCGATTCCGATTTGTCGAGGCCAATTCCAATTTGTCGAGGCCGATTGTATAGGCCGATTCTGATTTGCTAAAGCTGATTGTATAGGCTAATTCCGATTGTCGAGGCTGAGTACCAAGGCCGATTCCGATTTGTCGAGGCCGATTGTATAGGCCGATTCTGATTTGTCGAGGCCAATTCCGATTTGTTGAGGCCGATTGTATAGGTCAATTCCGATTTGTCGAGGCCAATTGTATAGGTCGATTCCTATTTGTTGAGGCTGTTTGCATAGGCCGATTTCGATTGTCGAGGCCGATTCCAATTTGTTGAGGCCGATTGTAAAGGCCGATTCTGATTTGTCTAGGCCGATTGTATAGGCCGATTCCGATTTGTCGAGGTCAATTGTATAGGCCTATTCCGATTATTGAGGCTGAGTATCACGGCCGATTCTGAATTGTCGAGGCCAATTATATAGGACGATTCTGATTTATCGAGGCCGATTGTATAAGCCGATTCCGATTGTCGAGGCCAAGTACTAAGGCTGATTCCAATTTGTCGAGGCTGAGTACCAAGGCCAATTCCAATTTGTCGAGGCCGATTCTATAGGCCAATTTCAATTTGTCGAGGCCAATTGTATAGGCCGATTGCAATTTTCCAAGGCCGATTCCGATTGTCGAGGCCGAGTATCAAGGTCGATTCCAATTTGTCGAGGCCGATTCCTATTTTCCGAGGCCGATTGTATAGGCCGATTCCGATTGTCGAGACCGAGTATCGAGGCCGATTCTAATTGTCGAGGCCGATTGTATAGGCCGATTTCAATTGTCGAGGCCGATTCCAAGTGTCGATTCCGATTGTCGAGGCCAATTTCGATTGCCAAGGCTGATTGTTAAGACCTATATAATGTACATGCAACCCGTAGTTGAGACCCATTATGATATGTATTAGGCCCATGATACATGGCCCATTTGATATATTCAAGACCCATGTGTAGGGCCCACATGTCATGTATTTGAGGCCCATGGGCAATGCCCGTTGTGATGTATTCGTGGCCTATGGGTAAGGCCCATTGTGATATGTATTAGGCTCATGAGCAGGGCCCACCTGTTGTGTATATGTGGCCCTTGAGTAAGGCCCATTGTGTTATATATTAGACCTTTGTGTGAGGCCGTGGGCCCATTATATGTTTGGCTCTATGTGGGTCATTCCTTGGGGGCAATGTTGGTTAAATGTCCACATTGTCAAGGCCGATTGTTGATGCCGGTTATTGTTACCGATTATTGTGAGATGTGATTAACCCTTGCATATGCCATAGTACAAATGGTTTATGTGACTCCCTGATAAGTGGAGTTATCCCACATGAGCGCATGGTATACGCAGGATTGATGCATGATTGGATTACATGACTTATGAATCTTGCATCGTGTGATTGTGATTATTATACGCCTTAACGACATCAAGGCTGTAACCTCCACAGGCATATCGTGGATGGCCACATGGGACACCAAAAATATTTAGTTCAAGCATCTGGGCACTTTAGATGTCTGTGGGTGAAAGTTCCTAAACTTCCGAGGCCAAGAGATGCCCTAACGTCTAGACCAAGTGGATACATGAGCACCCGAGTGCCGGATACTAGTAGGTTGCATCTCTCACTGTGTCGTGGTTGGTTAGGAGGGGGTGTAGCCTTATCCGCCCTAGCGAGGGAGCTGTAAGCTAGGCTGAGTTTGACCAGCTCACAAATGAGTCCGTTATCGATGAGCCGGGTAGGTATTGGCAGACTACTGGTGAGGCGAATAGTGTGATCTCTTCTACTCACTAGGCTGTGTGGCTAGGGAGGCAGCAGTCAGTGTGGAGTGTAATAGATCCCGGTGATTCCCCAGAGAGGAACTGTATTGATATATGCACTTGATATGAGGACTGACATGATATTATGACACCCCGTCACTGTTGCACATGTGGGCGGGCGCACGTGGGCGGATGCTGATGTGGATGGGTGTGATGTGGGCGGGGCTAAAGCCTAGGCGAGCTACCACACTGGGCGAGCTACCAGTGGTTGGTAGTCTACTGAGCAAGAGTTGCATACTCATTTATTCATCCATTCACTATCTACTCGGGCTGGTGGTGTGCAACTATTTGTTATGTGTACCTTCGCAATGGCTAGGATTTCGGTTGGGGCGCGTGACTAACCTGAGATCAGGAGTTTACCACATTGTGTTTAACTATCCAAATTTAGGTTTGGATATAATTTCCTTGTGATGGACCCCGTAGCCTGCAATACTACGTACTATCATCCCAACTTCACTCCAGCTTGGTCATTTCATTCACATCTCATATTGCATTTCATCCACGGCATATGACATTTGGATTGCTACGTTTCTGCACTTATATGGCTTAGAAGGACTTGGCAGGATCTGTATATTGCATTGCTTTTACAGTATATGATATTTGGCTCATTATGATCTGCATTGCTACTCTGATATTATATGACTCATGGACTTACCAGTATATTTTCGTTTACTCTGATATCGTATGATTCATGATCTTATCAGTATTTCCGCTTATTCCGATGATGTATGATTTATGGGCTTTATTGTATACTTGACACTTACCTTACACACACTTTCACCACTCTCTAAGCTTTCTATAAGCTTATGCACAATAGATGTGTGCAGGTGGCATTAGGTCATAGCAACGTTGAACTTGGAGTGTGCATCAGACTTCTGGAGCTTTTATTTTGGTATATATGTATTTCTCTTTTAACATTGTATTCAAATGTTTATATTAGTGGATATGTGGTGATGTTGTTTTGTGATTTGGTTATGCTTGTGGTTATGGTCCATTAAAAAAATCATACCGAAAATCCTCCTTGTAGGATCCCAGGATCGAATCTGGCACATGAGTGCCGGGAGCCGAGAATAAGGCACTATGGAGGCTGTCGGAGCCGAATTCGGCAATCGGGAATTTTGTGAGCCCATTTTCTGAGTTTGGGGCGTGACACTTTCAATGTTATCAAAATTTGAATTTCGATGTCATCGAATGACTTTCGATGCCATCGAGAATATCTGATTTTCTTTGTAAGCTTGTTGGACAAACTAGTCCCTTTTTTTATGCCATTGAAAGTGGTTCGATTGCATCGACCATACTTAGAGATTTTCAAATATTGCTGGATATATTAGGCCTTTGGTTAGTGTCATTGAAGTGGGTTTGATTCCATCGAAACTTAAGTTTCGATGTCATCGAACTCCATTCGATGCCATAGAACTTATCCAGGATTTTCACAGTTATGTTGTTGGACTATTAAGCCTTCGTTTCGATGCCATCGAATAGGTGTTTAATGCCATCAAAGATGCTCGATTGCACTTCGATTTGTAATCGACTAAATATGAATTTTACCAATATGCTTTTATCTCCATAAAATTTAAATAAACTCTAATTTAAGCTTACCAAAGGTTTTACAAATATAGTTTTGGGCAAGTTTAGATTTGTTTCTTGTGGGTCTTTTACCTGATAGGTTTGGATTGGGAAGTGAGGCTTAATATACATGTAAAGCACACTCAAACTTCTTCAATTTGATGAGTCTTGGTTATGTAGTCTTCATATGGGACTCACTTGACTCTAAGACTCAACATTCACATACATTGACAAATAAGGGCACTTTCATATATGCACATACGCATCATTTGTATGCCTGTTGTGAAGGACGATTGATCATAGCATACACCTTTTAGCTTGAAATATTTAGGAGACCCTATATGAGATAGGGTTGCCCCACATGATCTCGCGGTATACACAAATTTGCTACATGACTTGGAAGTATGACACATGCATTCTGTATATCACGATCACTTTTACACCCTAGCAACATCGGGGTTGTGGCCTCCACAAACATATCATGGATGTCCAGATTGGATACTGAAAATATCTATTCTAACATTAGGACGTTATGGATGTCTTTGTGTGAAAGTCCCTAAACCTTTGTGGTACTAATAGGATACTTCAATGTCAAAACCGAGTGGATAACATGAGTGATCAAGTGTCAAATACTAGTAGACCACATCTCGCACTGTGTCATGGTAAGTTGAAAAGGGGCGCAACCTTATCCGCCTGAGGGTAAGGGGCTGTAAGCTAGGTTCAGTCTGACTAGCTCGTAAATGGGTCCGTCATCAACGAGCCGGGTGGGCATTGGCATACCACTGACGAAGCAAATAGTGAGTTCTTTTTAACTCACTTAGTCGTGTGCGCCATGGGCGGTAGTCAGTGTTGGAGTGTATTAGACCCCGGTGATGTTTCCAGTGACAAACTATTTTGATATGTTGAATAATCGAGGATTAACGTGTTTACATTTCATCTCTAGCATATGACACTCATCCATGTAGACCTTGCATTGCATAGCGTTGGAATGGCTAACATTATTCATGGACTTGGCGGCTTAGCCCTCCATCATCTTCCGCATACTCTGATATCTATATTATTGTCACATGCATTGTACACGCGCACACGCACTCTACTGAGCTTCATAGGAAGCTTATGCACGTTTATTTACACTGCAAGTGATGCTAGGGCGTATCAGCAGCATTGAGCCTGGAGCATGAGCCTGATCTTTTGAGTTTTTGTTATATATTGTATTTCCTTTCCAGCATTATACTCAAAGATTTTATTAGTGGATATGTGGTGATGATGTTTTGTGACTTGGGTACACTTGTGGTTATGCTCCTTAGAAAAAAATCACCCTGAAAATCCTCCTTGTAGGATCCTAGGATCAAAACCTTCCGTATGCAAGCTGGGAGCTAAGATGGGGTACTACGGAGGCTCTCAACACCAAACTTGATGGCTGGGAATTTTGTGAGCCCGATTCCCCAGTTTGGGGCGTGACACTACCTTTTCAATTTAGCCAAGTGTGTTGATGAGTTGTGCTTGCTTGGGGATGCCCGATTAGAGAGGAATTTCGACCATGGGCTGAGTCGGAATATCCAGGTATGTCCGGGTGGCCAACGACGGTCGGCCCTAACTAGGATGTAGTTGTGAAGGTAAGATGGGGATATGGTATGGTGCCTATTCTGGATGGAAAGGGTTTCTACTAGGCATGTGTTGTGGGGGTGGATTAAATTGAGACTGATTGGAGTGTGCTAGTTGCAGCGCAGATGAGTCTTAGTTTGGAGGATGGTGCGCTGGTGGGTACCGAAATTGTACCTAGTTTAATTTACATCATGTGAGGTGCATTTGAACTAATTGATGGTGGGGTTAGAGAGACGCATGTGCATTGTGGATAGTTGTATGTTGTGAGTGGAGGGAGTCATCCCAGCTTGAAGGAGATGCACGATCATGTCCTTGATCTTAATCATGTCTTGTGCCAGGTTGGCCAGTGAATGTGTGGCCTCGAGCGATGGTACCTGACGCTTGGGCGATTCTAAAGGAGATTACTGAGCTTCTTCGTGTGTTGACATAGTTTCCTGGGCACGAATATGAATGATGCTTTGGTATGTCGATGCTGACTTTGAAGGATGGTGGACTCATAAGATGCCTTTGGGCGCAATGATGGTTGATTGCCTTACATTTTCCTTTGTCAGTTTTCTCTTTCTCCTGTTTTGCTAATAAAAAGAGATGGAATATGGCATGCATGGATTAACAAAATAGGGGACCAATGCACACTGGAATATAGAATTAGGAAAAGACAGAGGACTAGTACGAACTGGAATGCAATATACTCATAGGAAAGTAAATGGGCTAGTATGAGACTGGAATTCCGGATGCTTACAAAAAAATAAATGGACCAATATGAACTGGAAGGTTAGCATGTTAGTTATTATGAGGACCATCATACACTGGATGTTAGTGATGCAGATACCATGATTTCCTCAAGGATTGTATGTCCCTTGTTTCGAGTCAGACCTGAAGATGGTAAGCACTACCTAATCCCCAACAGAGTCGCCATTCTCTAAATGCCCTCCCCTCGTCACCCATGCTCTCAACTGAATGTGTAACATAGTGGAAGATTGCCTTTCATTGGATGGTATTTGTGTTGTTATGTGTGATTGATTCTTTTTTGGGATGACAATGGCCTAATGTGTAGGATTTATTTGGCTTGTCTTGCCTTCCTTGACCATGCAATACCTTTCCCAAGGGCAACCTTTGAACGTGCGTTTAAAAGACTAAAGTCGCCACTAGCTAATTAGGTTGCAGTGTGTCAATGGTCGGCTAGGATCCATGTACTTGTCTTGGGCTGGAGAATTGTGAAATTCCCTAACCCAAGTGACTCCTGCTATTTCGTCTGCGACCTGGGTAAGGGTCTCGGTTACGAGAGAAAAAGAGCTTAGAACCTTTTCTCGCACACACTTGAGTGCGGTCTCTACTTTAAAGGGTGTGTAGTTTTTAGGAAAATCGTGTATCTGCAAGAAATGTTAATCATATGGCCATGCTTCGCATAACCTTACAAGATGGTCGGGCATGCAAAAGAAAAAGTAAACAGATCCTAACCTTGCTTTGCAAAATCAAAAGACAATGGGCAAGCAAATAGAATAAAATAAAATATACAAGAAAAATAAAAGATCTTAGCCTTGCTTTATAAAGACAAGGTCCTATACAAGCGAGAAAAATAAAAAATAAATAAGCAAATGCAGTAAAAAGAAAGAATTATTATTTGTTGAGAAGGAATGTGTGAAATGGATTGCGTTCTAAGCTTCATTGAGATGTGAGGAAGGGAAAAGGGAAGTCAAACACCATTTTCTTGAGTCAGAAAAGGAATAATCAAACATCCCTAATCCTGACTCGATTGCCTAGCTTTGATGAGTTGGATTATTGTGGCAGACTGAACTAAAACCTAGTCATAAGTATGGTAGTCGTAAAGTATCCTAGGTGGCAGAGTCTCTTCGTTGCTAAGGAACACAAGTAAAATAAAATGATGAAAATTCATCAAAACTTTTATACAGTTTTTGCCTCTTCCTGAGCCGGAGCCAGTGTGGTTTATATAGGCTTAGAAACCGATGGGCATTCGTCAGCCGACCGACACCTTTCAAGAATTAGCCATGCAATGTGGACACTCATTAAGAAATAGCCATGTAAGGTGCCAAGTGGCAGTCTGCTAGTGAACAGTCGACGGTCTTTTCTCTCCATGATGGGCTGTCTATGGAGCCAAAAAATGAGGCGTAGCCAAATCTCAAGTGGACAAAACCACAAGAAAAATTGAGAATTGCAACGCCTACATTAAAAACATATTAGGGACCATAGAAGTTTTGGATTAAGATTATATTTGTGTTTTGAGAAATTTGGGACTGTGGACCCCACCTTTTATCCAGCTGTTTATATGAAATAATACAAACTTTGTTTGGGAACTTAGACCTGCTCGTACGGACAGCTAATTTGAGGACGAAAATACCCATCCCTTCCTTTCGAAGACGGGCGCTGACACTCCTCCAACCGAGAGTTGTACGAACGGCTCAAAAGAGATCAAAGTTGCATGGCCCCACAGCTATGTATTTATTATATCCACAATGTTCATCCATATTTCAAGATCATTTCGGAGCATTATCAAAAAAAAAAATCATATCCAAAGATCAACTGGACCACACCACAAAGAGAAGTGGGAAGACTGATTTTCACCGTTAAAAATTTTGTAGGGCTCACCATAACAATTATTTTCCATCCAATCTATTCATAAGGTCACAAAGGCCTGGATGAAGATGAAAAAAAATTCATAATGATCCAAAACTTCTGTAACCCCTAAAAGGGTTTCAATGGTAGACGTTCAATTCCCCACTGCCTTTTACAGTGTGATCCACTTGATAGTTAGATCTGTCTTATTTTATGTCTCAAGCTTAATATGAGCTCGCCAAATAGATGGACGATTTGGATATAACACAGACCTCATAATGGGACCCACAGAAGGCGATGGGGATTACAACAGCAAAAATAAAAAAATTAAAAACCCGGAATTTATAGCTACGGATTATAACCGTAGCAATAGCTGCAGCCCTGCTTCGTCGATGTGTATCGGTCTTTCGATATATTGAAAAAGGTCCCAAACAGTCCAGCAAATTTGCCTCAAAAATCCTGTAGTTTTCCCTATAGTTATGGATTATAACCATAGCCATAACTGTAGTCCGTTGCAATCTCTACATTTTAAAAAAAAAAATTAAATTTTTTTTTTACATGGAGAACTTTATTCTACCTACATTTTTCTCTAATACATATTTATATAAATATGTCTATATAAGCATATAAATTTTTTTATCTCGTTTAATTCATTTATTTGTCTATTTATTCAACAAGCATATCTCCTAAACTAGAATGATTTACTTAACGTACCACATATGATTTTGGGGTAGGAGAAGCTAATTTAGCCAACAAACCTAGTTATTTTCCAAGATTCCATCAGGTTGATGGTCAAAAATTCATTTCAATCACTTCGCGGTTAAACTGGAAATTAAGCGGGGCAAAAATGAAATTGAGCGGGGCAAATTAGAAATTGAGCGGGGCAAACATTAAATTGAGCGGGGCCAATGAGAAATTGAGCAGTGTAAACATGAAATTGAGCGAGTCAAACTAGAAATTCAGCGGGGCAAATATGAATTTTAGTGGGGCAAACATGAAATTGAGCGGGGCAAACACGAAATTCAGCAGGGCAAACTAGAAAATCAATGAGGCAAACATGAAATTAAGCAAGGCAAACTAGAAATTCAGTGGGGTAAACATGAATTTCAGTGGGGCAAACATGAAATCGAGTGGGGCAAACTAGAAATTCAGCGGGGGCAAACATGAAATTCAGCGGGGAAAATATAAAATTCAGCAGGGCAAACGGTGGGAAACAAAATATATTTGTGTTTTCCCTTCATTAATGTTTAAGAGACCTTATGAACCAATTAGATGGTAAATAAACATGTTTGGCCTAGGAGCACTAGTCTGTCTGGAGCTCAGAACTGGCAGGGCAGTACTTAATCCACCGTTGGACTTTCTTAACACGTCAGTGCCTCAAATGATCACATGTTGTGCCAGAGAGGGAAGCTGATTAGCTGGTGTACAACTGTTGTAGGTACGTGTCGTTGGAAGAGGAGCACTGATGCTCCTTGATCTCCAAGTTGTACGAACGGTTCAAAAGAGATCAAAGTTACATAGCCACATAGTGATGTATTTATTATATCTAGATTATTTTAGAGCATTATCCAAAAAACTGAATCATATCCAAAGATCATCTGGACCACACCATAAATAGTAGTAGCAATAATTATTTTCATCGTTAAACAATTTGTAGGGCCCACCGTAATGTTTATTTTACATCCAATCTTTTCATAAGGTAACAAACACCTAAATGAAGAGTAAAAATAAATTTTATATTGATCCAAAACTTCTGTGAGCCCAAAAAAGGTTTCAATGGTAGACGTTCAATCATCTACTGGTTTTTGCAGTGTGGTTCACTTTATAGTTAGATCTATCTTATTTTTCATCTTAAGCCTTAAGACAAGCTCCCCAAATGGATGTACGATTTGGATATAACATATACCCCGTGATAAGACTCACAAAACTCTCCCATAGCCACTCCCCTATATAAAATGCATTCGGTCTGTAACACAGACCTCATGTTTGCCCCGCTCAATTTCTAGTTTACCCCGCTCAATTTCATGTTTGCCCCACTGAATTTCGTGTTTGCCCTGATCAATTTCATGTTTGCCCAACTAAAATTCATGTTTGCCCCGCTGAATTTCTAGTTTGCCCCTCTTAATTTCATGTTTGCCCCACTGAATTTCTTATTGGCCCCGCTGAATTTCATGTTTGTCCCGATCAATTTCATGTTTTCTCCGCTGAATTTCATGTCTGCCCCGCTCAATTTCATGTTTGCCCTGCTGAATTTCATGTTTGCCCCGATCAATTTCATGTTTGCCCCGATCAATTTCATGTTTGCCCTGCTAAATTTCTAGTTTACTCTGCTCAATTTCTAGTTTGCCCCGCTTAATTTCATGTTTACCTCGCTCAATTTCTAGTTTGCCCGCTCAGTTTCTAGTTGGCCCCGCTGAATATCGTGTTGGCCCCGCTCAATTTCATGTTTGCCCCACTCAATTTCTAGTTTGCCCCGCTCAATTTCATGTTTGCCCTGCTCAATTTCTAGTTTACCCCGCTCAATTTCATGTTTGCCCCACTCAATTTTTAGTTTGCCCCCCTCAATTTCATGTTTACCCCGCTCAACTTTCAGTTTGCCCCGCTCAATTTCTAGTTTGCCTCGCTCAATTTTTAGTTTGCCTACTCAATTTCTAGTTTGCCCCGCTCCTTTGCCCCGCTCAATTTCTAGTTTGTCCCGCTCAATTTCATATTTGCCCCGCTCAATTTTCAGTTTGCCTCGCTCAATTTCTAATTTGCCCAGCTCAATTTTTATGTTTGCCCTGCTCAAAGGAGATCAAAGTTACATGGGCGACACAATTATGTATTTATTATATCCACAACGTTCATCCATATTTCGAGATCATTTGGGAGCATTAAAAAAAAGAATCATATCCAAAGATCAACTGGACCACACCACAAAGAGTAGCGGGAAATTGACTTTCACCATTTAAAATTTTGTAGGGCCCACCATAACATATATTTTCCATCCAATCTATTCATAAGGTCACAAAGACCTAAATGAAGAGGGAAAAACAAATTTCATAATGATTCAAAACTTATATGACCCCTAAAAGGGTTTTAATAGTAGACATTCAATCCTCCACTGCCTTTTACAATGTGGTCCACTTAATAGCTAGATCTATCTTATTTTTCGTCTCAAGCCTTAATACGAGCTCATCAAATAGATGGACGGTTTGGATATAACACATACCTCGTAATGGGACCCACAAAATGTTGTGGGGATTACAACGAAAAAAAAAGAAGAAGAAGCCATTGAGTTAGGGTCAGTGGGACCCTATAGCTACGATTATAACTGTATTTATAACCATAGCTTTGATATATCGAAGATCTTTTGATATTATCGAAAAAGTCCAGAACTGTCCAGCGAGTTTGCCAAAAAATCCTGCAATTTTTGATAAACTATAGCTACATATTATTACCGTAGCCAAAACCATAGCAGACTGCGCGAGAGGCAGTGCCGCGGCAGTCTGTGTTTTTTTTTTTTTAATTATTTTTTTGCTGTGTTGCTTTTGTGGGTCCCATCATGAGGTTTGTGTTATATCCAAACCGTCCATCTATTTGGCGAGCTCATATTAAGGCTTGAGACGAAAAATAAGATAGATCTAACTATCAAGTGGACCACACTGTAAAAGGCAATGGGGAATTGAACGTCTACCATTGAAACCCTTTTAGGGGTTACAGAAGTTTTGGATCATTATGAAATTTGTTTTTCCTCTTCATCCAGGTCTTTGTAACCCTATGAATGAACTTAGATGGGGAGGATTTCTCACAAACATCACAGTAGGCCCCCTAAAGGTTTCTAATGATTGACGCTCATTCAACATTGTTTCCTGTAATGTGGTACACTTGAGATTTGGATATACCTAATTTTTCATCTCGTATCATAAAATGATGTGGACAAATATGTGGATGGCATGGATGAAAAGAATACATCATGGTGGGGCCCACAGACCACCGACCATCTGCCATTGGCTGGTGGTAGGGGGAGTACCCAATCCGTTTCGTGAAAGGAGGGGTATTTTTTGTCCTCAAATTCGTTGTCCGTACGAGCAGGTCTAAGTTCACAAACAAAGTTTGTATTGTTTCATAAAAACAGCTGGATAAAAGGTGGGGTCCACAGTCCCAAATTTCTCTTGTGTTTTCTTTGTCCATGTTTGTGTGACATTATGAATACGTTGGATGGCAAATAAACATCATGATAGGCCTTAGAAATGTTTCAACGATAAATGTTGTTGATGACAAAATCAGGACCACCCTTAACTCTGTGCGATGCTCCTCCAGTGAACCATGTCCCTGCGAAAAGGGTGAGCAATGGAGACCCTGGCTTAGCCGGGGGACCCTCCGATGCCTAAGTTAGGCTAAGGGAATCGGGGTCTAAGTTGAATTGTAGAGGGAGAGTGCCAGATCTTGCGTACCTGTAGCGATGGAGTCTTCGTGTATTTATACCTGACTGGAAGATGATTAGGGTCTGTTAATCATGGCACGATTCTCTCAATCAGGGAGATTTTCATATCGTGGAGAGATTATCGCAATCCAAGGGAAGCGTCATGCGCATCGTGCATATCTGCTGGCGGAGAAATCGGCCACGATCACTTATGGTAGCTTCTAACTTTGGTTTGAGGACCGTCCGCCTCTGCCTCGGAGTAAGTAATCAACTCGGACCTTCCAGCTCGGACCTTTCAGTAGGTGAAATTTCTGTTAGTGACTAGGCCTTCAACTATCGCCTGTTTTGATAGTCTGAGCCAAGCTGTTAGTTATCCATCCGTTCTGATCAACACGCCGCCAGGCCTCGGAATGATAAGTGACTTAGATCTTCCCATAACAGAAGCCCCCTACTCATCGAGGTTTCCTAAAGACTCGGAGAGTAATTATATGGAAGATCAATCGCCTCACCCACTGATTCCTCCGAGCGCGTGGCAACCCTCGTACTTGAAGCCATTATGCTCACAAGATTTCCTGCCCATGAGTCCATGCATAGTGGATGCGTGGCAACAGTTTAAATTTCGAATCGCCGCCCGCCTATGACCTGTCACCACGTACACCTGAAGTAATGCCTCGGACAGAAGCTTTCCTTTTTTGGACATCGTTTCGCTTATCCGGAGCATGCTGCTTCATGTCAGAGACGGGCTGCCCGACAGTGCCTAAGCCAATGGCGTGGGGCCACGTCAGCTCTGAGGTCGACTTACGGCGATTCAGCTATGGCCATCATTGCTGGTCATTAATGCAGAGATTTTATACGGCCTATATAAACCTTCCTTCGGAGATTTTGCTTCACTTCTATACGTTGTATTCGAGCTGACATCGGAAGAGGCAATTTTCGGCAAAGGCGATTCCAGCCATCCAAGGGTTTTTGACAGGCGATTCTGATCATTTAAGTATTTCCAGCAAAAGCAATTCCCAGTAGCCATCCGGTGAGTCTTCTTACACCTTTTTACATTTCTTTCTACCTTCTTAGGATGTCGTCCGACCTGGAGACCGTGTGGGATTACGGTGATGACTCTGAGTCAGAGAGTTTCGGCAACAGGAGAGGGACCTCTAAAGGCCCCCTCGAAGCCGTGCCCTTATACCCTCCACCCCGAAGGCAAAAGGAGACTGGGGCTTGGGCTCACAGAGCTGGTAAGAAGAAATCTGCTCAAGCCCCCCGAACCATAACCACCGAGGCCACTGAGATGCCAGCGAGCGGGAGGGCCTCGGAGGTAGTCCCTGGAGGTTTCGTGCTATCGGAATCTTAAATAGAGTGGATCCGCGTGGAATTTTAAATTCCAGCCTCCATCTGGATAAGGGCTCTCGGGCCCCTCGAAGCCGCCGGCGCGCCTGCCGAGGGAGAAGTCGTCATTTTTCTTTGTGCACTATAATGTGGGGTCCAACTCCCCTACACCCTTTCGTCTGAACTATGATGGCCCACTTAGGCTTAGCTCCCGGGCAGTTGACCCCCAACGCTTGGAGGGTGCTCATTTCTACCTTCATCATCTGGCGGCAAGTAGGGAACCCGAAGCTGACTCCATGGGAGTTGATGAGTTTATACTTGGTCAAGCATGACAGCAATGAGTCATGATATTATTTTGCGACCCGAGGCAGTAAGGGGTCGGGACTAGTTCTGAATCTTCTCTCTTCCAACAAAGAATAGAAGAACAAATGGTTTTGGGCAGCGGGCGAATGGGAGGCACCTGTAACCGAAGTTGGGACTATGACGGCTCACATTCTCACTCGATTTTCAAAACCAGGTCGTACCAGTTAACTTCTTTTGTCTTCATACATTCTTCTATTGCATCGGTCGGACTGAACTTTTTATTCTACCTTTTAGCAGATTTCCCTAGAGGTCCGCCCGTCCTTGATTTGGATCAGAAGAACCGAGTTACCAAGGCGAAGGCGAGGTCAGGGAGCTTTGTTCCTGGTCGGATCTCATCATTGCTATCAATCTTCATTGGTCTGCGTTGTGTAGGTCCCAACCTCTCCCGACATCTTTCAGTAAGTCCTTCTATTCCTTCGAAGTTAAACCTGTTTACTTAGTCCCTGATTTGTTGTTCTTTGTGCAGGCATGGCCGAGGCTTTCGGTTCTCAGAAGAGGATGGTGGCCCTGACTGCGGAGGAGTTGCTAAGCCAGTGCCCCGGACGAAGACAACCGCTTGGAGTAGGCAAGCGACTCCTCGCAGAGAAGGTCCCTCAGGTCTGGGCGCTACAGCTACGACTCCAATTTCGGCTATGGTTGCGACTATGCCTGTGGCCGTAGTCACTACAGCCCCATCTCCTGTCCCCCTGGCTCTGGCTACGGCGCTTGTTGAGGGTCAAGTTTCAGCAACCATTATTCTAAATCCCACAACCATAGCCCCTTCCATTCCGCTCGCGGGGTGACCCATCCGTTAAATCCCTGCATAGCCATCCCTTCATCATCCGAGTGGGAGAAGGCGGTTGGGATGACAGACACCATGATTACTCCACTCGAGGTTGGAGGTGACCATGGAGCCGAGCTCAGGCCTCAGCCGGTAGCAGAACTGGTTTTGCAGAGGCGGCAAATTTCGTTCACATGGAGACAAGCAGAGGAAAGTTCGCACCGAGCTACCATCTTTCCTGCTTGACACCCTAGGCCACGAAGCACGCCCTTGAGGAGAGTATAGCTAACCTCCTCGACAAGTCGGACAACTCCTTTCTAAATGACTTGGCTTCCATTTTTTACACGATACCTTCGCTGACTCTCATCATTTTTCTTGTACTTGCAGTTTCCAAGTGTTCATTCATCTATTTTTGTGCAGTCTGTCCCCAAGCTTTTATCGGCTCGGGAAAGAGCGCGAGAGTCGAAAAAAAGAGAAGCTGATCTGGAGGCCCTCAAAACCCAAATGGGAGACTTGCGGGATGAGAGCACCTTCCTCCGTCTTGAACAGGACGAGCTGCGTCGTCAGCTCGAGGATGCGAAGGTTGAGGAACTACGGTTGCAGGGGGTTATGGCCGACCTTGAAACTAGAGAGCTGCGGCTGAAAGGGGTCACAGATGACTTCAAGGCTCGGTGTGATGCAGCGAACACCGAACTAACCCACATTAGGGCTCAGGCGGACTCGTTGGCTCAAGAGAACGTCCGACTAGGCGAGGCTTTTGAGTGAGCCAAAGTCGAGCTGCGGAAGAACAGAACCAAGCCGTCGCTCAGGCGAGGGAAGTTCAACAGGCTGAGGACAAGGCTTCTCTGGCCAAGGCGGTAACTGTTGTGGTAGAAGCTTTCAAAACGTCCAAGGAGAGGGACGCTGAGGCCGCCAAGTTCTATGACCGCGGCTATGACGATTGTATCAAGGCGGTCCTGGGTTTATATCCGGACCTTAACCTTGAATCTTTACTCTCCGAGGAAGTTGAGTTGCCTGTAGATGGAGTCCGCTCGGAATAAGCCCCAGATGCTCAAACTCCCCTGCCACCTGCATAGCTCAGATTTATCTCTTCATTTTTCTTTTGAACTGGTTGAAATCCTTCTTTTTTGTTACTTTTCAACCCTTTGATGGAAGTTTGTGGATGATGATTTTTTATATTAATCCGTAGTTGAAATTTATTTTTTTTTACTGCTAACTGTAAACTATTTGATTGTCGAACTGATGGTTGATTAATCTCCTTTACGGCATGGCTGGGCCGACCCTTTGACGGGTCAGTGTTTTCCAATGCCATTTCGTAGAGTTTTTAGAGCTTTTACGGCTCGTTCATTAAGTCCGGACCCCTATGGGGTCGGCTCGTCCAACAATTGGCGAGAACCCTCCATTCTATCTGTTTAGTTTGCGAGCTGACTCCTGTGTCAGGAGAATCGGGTCAGCATTTAGGCTTTTCTTCTAACTTGGGGATACCGTGTAGAACTTTGTGGGATAATGTATTAACCCCTTCTTTAAGGAATTAATCCATTGAGTCCGCCCCTACATATGAGAGGCAATTTTTCCTTAGTAGATAGTTCGTAGAGGTGAATGAGAAGAGGCGAATTTTATTTGGGGCCTTAAAGGCTTGTAGCCCGGAGATGTACATTTATTGAGAGCCTTAAAGGCAGGTCCGTCATGGGTAGTAAACTTTCAAGTGCTCGACATTCCAAGGGTGGGGGAGCTGACAACCCTCGAGGTCTTCCAGGTGGTAGGAGCCTGGTTTGGTTGACCGAACGACCCGATAAGGCCCTTCCCAATTCGATCCGAGTGTACCGGCCCCCGGCTCGGTGGTATTCTGGAACATCCTGCGAAGGACTAAGTCCCCTTGTCGGAATTGCCTAGTCTTGACCTTCGAATTGTAGAACCGCGCCACTTGTTGATGCTGAGCAGCGACTCGGAGCTTCGAGGTATCCCTAACTTCTTCGAGCAAATCTAGGTTAGCTGCGATCTGCTCGAAATTATGCCTTTCTTGGTAGTTCTCAACTCGAGCTGTAGGAAGACCAATCTCCACTGGCACCATTGCCTCTGAGCTGTAGGAGAGGGAGAAACGAGTCTCTCCTGTTGAAGATTGGGTTGTGGTCCTATAGGCCCAGAGAACGAACAGAAGTTCTTCAGCCCAGCTACCTTTTTCTTTTTCCAACTTTGTCTTGAGATAGTGCTTGATGACCTTGTTGACTGCTTCCACTTGTCTGTTGGATTGAGGATGTCGAGGAAAAGAATAGGTGTTTGTGATGCCGAGCCCTTGACACATGTTTCAAAATTTGTCGTTGTCAAACTGTCAGCCATTATATGACACGATGGTGCATGAAATCCCAAACCGACAGACAATGTTTTTCCAGACTAAGTCAATCACCTTCTGCTCCGTGATTTTAGCGACGGGCTCGGCTTCGGCCTATTTGGTGAAGTAGTCGACAGCAACAATGGCAAATTTGACTTGCCCCTTACCTGTGGGTAGAGGGCCAATAATGTCGATTTCCCACTGAGCAAATGGCCAGGGGCCGCTCATAGGAGTCATCTCTTCGGCGGGCAGCCTTGGCATGGCCGCGAAGCGCTGACATTTATCGCATTTTTAAACGTAGTTCTTTGAGTCTTCCTTGATAGTCGGTCAGAAATACCCTTGTCAGAGTATCTTTATGGCCAAGGCGCGACTGTCAGAATAGTTTCCACATATTCCTTCATTGATCTCTCAGATGACATATTCTGCCTCTTCGGGCTGAAGACACCTGAGATATAGTTGGGAATGTCCCTTCTTGTATAAGATACCATCTAGGACAGTATATCGGCCTGCTCGGACTCTGAGTCTCCTAGCCTCCAGCCTGTCCGCGGGGATCTCACCTGTCGTGAGATATTTAAAGATCGGGTCTAACCAGCTCGGACTAGCGTGAATCGGATTGACTTCCTTTTTCTCCGGCTTGTCGATACTAGGATGCTCAATGAATTCGATGGGGATGACTTGCGGAATCTTCCCTTTTGCGGCTGAGGCAAGCCGTGCTAAAGCATCAGCCCAAGAATTCTCCGCTCTCGGGATTTGATGGATAGTGCAATTCCAAAAAATTTTGATCAATTTCTTTGCTTCGTCCAGATAAGCGATCATCCTTGTTTCCTTGGCCTCGTATTCAGTAGAGATGTGATTCACCACCAGCTAAGAATCGTATCGGACTTGAAGAGACTGGACGCCCATACTCGCTGCCAATCTGAGTTCGGCTAACAAAGCTTCTTATTCCGCCTCATTATTTGAGGCTTTGAACCCCAACTGATTGCATATTGAACTATTGTGGAATCTGGCGTGATCAAGACGATCCCGACCCTGGCTCCTTTGACATTGGATGATCCGTCCACATAAAGTGCCCATCCCAGGTCTGGTGTCGCTTTTTGGTCATCCGGAAAGACAGGTGGGTTCGTTTCAACCCCGGTGCTGATTTCCTCAGTCCTTAGAGCAGTGAATTTGGCGATGAAATCGGCCACGACTTGGCCTTCGATCGCTATTTTCGGACGAAACTGAATGTCGAACTCACCTAATTCGATGGCTCACTTGGTTATCCGACCCGACACCTCGGGTCTCTAAAGAACTTGCTTGAGGGGGGAGTCTGTCAACACGATTATTAAATGAGCTTGGAAATACGGGAGCAACCTCTGAGCTGAAACGATGAGGCTGAGTGCTAGATTCTCTAGGGGTGGGTATCTCATTTCTGCTGGTACCATGGCCTTGCTTACGTTATAAACCGGATGTTGTTTATTTCTGACCTCCTTGATCAGAGCCGAGCCGACGGTAAAAACTGAGACCGCGAGGTAGAGGAATAAGGGCTCACCTTCTTCCGGTTTGGACAGTAGAGGGGGAGAACCCAGGTACTGTTCTAGTTACTGGAAGGCTTGTTAGCACTCTAATGTCCACTCTGCCTTTTATGACCCTTTAACTGTTGGAAGAAGGGGAGGCACTTATCCGTTGCTCTGGATATGAAACGTCCAAGTGCCACTACTCGCCCCATAAGGCATTGTATTTCCTTAACAGTCCGAGATGAACTCATGTCAAGGTGTGCTTTGATCTTGTCGGGATTCACTTCGATACCTCTCTGACTGACTTGAAAACCCAGGAATTTTCCTGACCCGACTCCGAAGGCGCACTTCGATGGGTTCAGCTTCATCTGGTATTCTCGAAGGACGGCGAACGTTTCTCCGAGATCCATCAGGTGGTCGGATGCTTTGATATTTTTCACTAACACGTCATTGACATATACTTCCATGGAGCGTCCAATCTGTTTGGAGAACATCTGATTCACTAGTCTCTGATACGTGACCCCAGCATTTTTCAGGCCAAATGGCATGACCAGGTAACAATAGAGTCCCTTATTTGTGACAAAGGTAGTATTCTGCCTATCTGGGGGGTGCATTTCGATCTGATTATATCCAGAATATGCGTCCAGGAAAGAGAGCAAATCATGTTCCGCTGTGTTGTCCACTAGCTGATCGATCCGAGGCAGCGGGAAACGGTCTTTCGGGCAATCTTTGTTTAGATCTGAGTAGTCTACGCAGACCTGCCATTTTCCACTGGCTTTCTTTACGAGGACCACGTTTGCGATCCAATCAGGATAATGCACATCTTGTATAAATCCTGCGTCGAGCAGGATGGAGACCTCATCGGCTATTACTTCATACCGCTCGGCATCGAATGACCTTCTCTTCTGCTTGACAGGTTTATGGTCTGAATCCATATTCAGTCTGTGGACCATGACCCCCAGAGAAATTCCGGACATATCATGGTAGGACCATGCAAAGACGTCCTTATGTCGTTACAAAAATGTTAGAACTTCAAGCCGTTGCTCGGGATTCAGTGACGTCCCGAGTTGAACTGTTCTGCTCGGATCGGTTTCACCGAGCGGCACTTTCTCCAAGTCCTCCACGGATGAGCCTTCCACAGGCCCTTGGGAGTTTAAAACATCGATAGTGAGTGCCTGCTTAACTGACCCCTTCCTTACTGTCGCTGCGTAACATCTCCGAGCCTCTCGTTGGTCGCCTCGGAGGTAGACTATCCCGTCCTCGGCGGAAAATTTCATCATTAAGTAATAGGTAGAGACGACTGCTCTCATGGCGTTTAGAGACTGTCTACCCAGGATAACGTTGTGTACAGATGACACATTGACAACTAAGAAGTCCACCATAAATGTAACTTGATGTTGCCTTTCTCCTGCAGTCACGGGGAGGGAAATGGCTCCTTCGAAAATCACTCTTTTCCTGGCAAAGCCATGCAGAGGGGTCTTCACAGGTCTAAGATGAGACCATGGAATCCCCATTCTATCAAAAGCTTCAGAGTAGAGTACATCGGCCGAGCTCCGGGTGCCGACCAAAATGCGGTATACTTTACGATTTGCTATAGTCATGGTAACTACTAGAGCATCATCATGCAGGTGCTGAATCCCGCGTGCATCTTCTTCCTTGAACGTCAGAGTGCATGGACCGACCCGAAGTTCTTTACTGGGTCGTTCAGTTAAGTGAACATAGTGCTCCAGTTCAAATTCCTGGAGTGAGCCTTTCCCGCTCTATTTGAATCTTCTCCGCTGAACGAGCCCCCGAAGATGGTATGAATTTCGGCGGGCTCCTCCACGACGTTATTTGGTTGCTTTCGCTCCCTTTCTTCCCTCCGAGCGGCTTTTCCTTCATTTGTGTATCGACACAGGTGTCCTTTTCGAATGAAGGCTTCGATCTTATCTTTAAGGTCAACATAGTCATCCGTATTGCAGTCGTGGTCTCGATGGAAGCGGTAGTACTTGCGCTTGTCTCGATGGTCCAGATCAGCTCTCATGTAGACAAGCCAGTTTAGTAATTTTTCTCCTCGGATGTCTAGTAGGATCTGTTCAGCGGATGTGTTAAGGGGGGCGTAGGAACGGAACCTTCCTTCCGGCCTTCTGCTCGGACGACGATTGTGAGAAGCGCGATCGTCAGTCCCTTTGTTAAGCATCTGGGGTTCCTCGTTCCTTGGCCTCTTCCCTTTGTCATTCGGCTCAGTCACTAGACACTTTTCTGGGCATTGGTGAATTCCTCCGCGTTGATATACTTTTGAGCTCTGGCCACAAGTTCAGCCAGTATCTTGGGCGGGTTCTTTCCTATTGAAAAGGTGAACTTCCCCTCTTTTAAGCTGCTGAACACAGCAGCAAGCGCCATTTTTTCATCATAGTCTTCTACCAGTAATGATTCCTCGTTGAAGCGAGCGATGCAGTCCTTCAGCGACTCCTTCGGCCCTTGCTTGATAGTAAGCAAGTGAGTGTTGGGCTTCCAACTTCTCTTACCACTGATGAAATGGGTAAGGAATAGTTGGCTCAATTCTGCGAAGGAGCTGATGGAGTTTAACTTAAGTTGCCGGTACCAACTCCGAACGGATCCTGTGAGCGTGATCGAGAACCCCCGGCACATCATAGCATTTGTCACCGTCTGAATCTGCATCCAAGAACGGTAGGCTTCCACGTGCTCGGACGGGTCTCCGGACCCAGAGTATTGGATGATGGGAGGTACTTGGAACCTCTGAGGCATCGCCTCGGTCATGATTTCAGAGATGAAGGGAGGTTCGGTCTCTTCCATCATCGCCTGAACGACAGCGGGAACTGACGTCGATTGCTGTTTCTTTTCCAAAGCCGGAAACTTGTTGCTGAGCTCCTTAAACTGCTTCTCCCATGGGTCTCTATTTTCTACTACGATTTCTTGGGTGTTCCCTATTTCCGGAGTTCCCCTTCCCCTCCTTCGTTCCAGCCAATGGCGAAGATCCGTCGGTGCCAGGGCCTAAGTAACCAAGGCATTGGTTGGAACTCGCGTTGCGGTGTCCCGAGCCGAGGGTCGGATTTGGGTCGGGGGAGGATGCTGACCGGATACAGGCACCTGGGGATGCTGGGGTGCCTCAGGCCTCACACTCCTTGACCTAGAGCGAGCTTCCACAACTGGGTCGACTGGGTCGGGGACAGGATTTTCCTGATCCGGATGCAGTCGCGGCTCCTGTTGTTGCTTCATCCTATTCACTTCATCGCGTAAGGCTTATATCTCGCCTTGCATGGCGCGATACTTACTCGCCCAATTGCGAGAACGCTGGGAAGGCCTCGGGGCTGACTCTGCATGGAGTAGCGAGGAGGAACGGGTTTGTTCGTTTGGTTCTGGTTCTGCAGCTACTGCTTTTTTCTTTCCTCTAGCCATCACATTCGGGAATAGGAACCTGACTTTTTGTATCAAATTCCCACAGACGGCGCCAAAAAATGTTGATGACAAAATCAGGACCACCCTCCACTCCGTGCGATGCTCCTCCAGTGAACATTGGCCCTGCGAAAAGGGTGAGCAATGGAGACCTTGGCTTAGCCGGGGGACCCTCCGATGCCTAAGTCAGGCCAAGGGAATCGGGGTCTAAGTTGTAATGCGCCACATTTCAAAACCGTGTTGTGGGCATGAACTGACAAGATCCTTGAACCTTTCCCAACATTGGTAGAATGTTTCATCTTCCTTTTGGGTGAAGTTCATGATTGCTTTTCCGAGGGTAATCGTTTTATGGTGTGGGAAAATTTCTTTATGAATTCTCTCGCATATCATTCCATGTGCCAATGGATCTAGGACGCAGTGAATGTAACCACGTCTTAGCCTTCTCTTTCAAGGAAAAAGGAAAGAGTTTCAGCCTGATTGTATCCTCGGATACATTGTGTAACGCCCCGGATTTTTGCCAACCTGGGATTAGATGTCCTTAGGCAATGGGTCGATCCTAATACCTCATTAACTTGTCAGAACTGAATCCCAAAGTCTAAAGCCACCTTTGAACTCATTTCCTTCACAAACCTCACCCTTCATCACCTTGATCTTCCAATTTTTCTAAGAACTTTCACCCTAGACACTATCTTAAACTAGCTAAGTAGTATAACTTGGATCACTTTATACACAAACTACAAAGGACTAAGTACCACCTCTTATAAATCTTATAGGACTAAATCCTTTAGAAATGAGACAAAGTAACTAAGTGCTAAACTAGATTAGGCTGAAATCAGTTCGAATCGCTTTAAATACCCGCAAGACCCAAAAACGAATCATTATGACGTTAGGTTACCACTAAAATCTAGGATCAATCTCATTTTGGTGTTGCTCTCGGGAGCACGTTGAAACTATGTATCCGATCTGGCCTACACATTGGGAGTCCGAATAGTACGAGGTTAAGGACTTAGGACCGGTGTGGGCTTGACAATCATCTCTAAAATCAGTCCACCGATGTCCCACGGCCATTCGTTTTTCGATTCTGAGCAAGGGTGTGTGAAAACACTATTCCCATTCCAAAATAAATATCAAGAATAGTGATCCGGCACCATTCGTTTACGCGTGATTAAGCAACCGACCGTCGAATACCAAATTACACCCCGGATTAAGAAAAATTCCATGAACATTTACATGTACTTAGAATTTCGGATCGTGGCCTACCGACCGTTGAACGAAAGTGGTCCGCCACGTGCGATCTGGGAATTCGATTGAGTCAAAACGTAATCCCACATAGATCCATGTGTGGTGAGCTTAAGTCGACGTTTGGCCTGGGGGCCACCAAACACACATTGAGGGACAAGTGACAAAATACCTATATAAGCAATCCTTGAACCGAGCCTATTTTAGGAAGGGTTTTGGCTATAAAAGGAGATACTTTTAGAACACCCCTCTCACAGCCATACGAATTTTTGGGATAAAACCCTAGAGAGAGAGAAAAGAGAGAGAAGAGCTTGGGATTTATGGGAGATCTTCCTCCTCACGCTTTCATTCATCACACGGCCTACACCGCTTCCTTCCGAGCGTTTTAATGGATCCACTCCGTTTGAAGGTGAGAAACCCTAACCCTAGGTCCGATTTGAAGTTGGAAGGTTGTAAGTTGTGTAAAGACTAACATGATTCCGCTCTTTAGGCTAGAAAACTCCCGTATCGGAAGCTCAACAACCCTTGCTGATTCGTTGTATTCCAAGGGCAAAGGTGAGGACTTTAAGTGTATAAGTTACGGTTTTCAATGCTTTCAATGTCAGATAATGGTAGATTCATGATCTGCATGCAATTGCACATGTACAAAGTGCTTTCCGTTTCCTGTTTCGATTAGAATTGTAGAATTTGGAATTTCGCATACTTTAGGTATTCGTATAAAATACCGTATACGTATTTTTTATGGAAATGTGTTTGACATGTTTAATTGTCGTATGGATATATGATGTATGGATAAAATACTCATTTGGCGAAAGGATTCGCCGAAATACATGTTTACCAATATACACCATGTATGTATAAATACTGTATTGTAGAAAGTGCTGTATACATATGTATTTTAGAGATGTGTTTGTCATGATTATTTATTGTATAAATATACTATATATGTGTAAATTATTTGCTTGGCGAAAGGACTCGCCCTAATATATGTTTTCTAACGTACACCAAGTATGTGAAATAGTGTATGTTAAGTGTTTGTGGAAATGCTTGAGTGAGTAAGTGGTTGGATGTAGATGCCTTAGGAGGGTGTTGAGATTGGTTTCTCAACTACCCTAGCGACGTGTATGATTAACTCCATGAGGTTGATCACTTAAACCACTTACTTACAATACATGTGTTTGTATTCCTATTAATGTAGTGTTTTACAACATGCTTTATATCATACTTTATAATATGCTTATAACATGCCTACTAGCATGTTTGAATTACTTTATTTATCATGCTTGAATTACTTTGTTTATCATGCTTTACTCCACATGCTATGGATGACAGTTGATTGTGCTTGGGGCTATGATTATAGTCCAGGACAATGGTCAATTTAGATTGGAGATCGTGGTTCGATTTCATGTCACCATGTGAGATGTGTTCAGACGAACTCGAGTCGTACTTCGGTTGGCGATAGTGGTTGGCCACGCGAAGTGCTTATGCACTTCATGTCGTTCAACTTGTTGTGCGGTCGAGCTAATCAGCTCGTCATGTAACCCGATTGTCTAATGTGTGTTCACCATGTTTGGTGCCTACGCTTGAACCTGGGTACCAAACTTACCAGAAAAATCCTTTTAACCATGGTACCTCGATCCGCTAAGACTCATGAGCCGGCATGGTGGTATGGGACACCGTGGTCGAACCGTCACTACGGGCGGGGTACGTGCCTCCCCCGTAGTGACCTATGAGCAACTTAACTCATGAGCCGATTATGGTGGTATGGGACACTATATTGTGTTGTCGGCCTACATTGATAAGGTGATGGGGAGTGGTGCAACCTTTGTGCGTAATCGGGTCAATGCTGGGCGCAACTTTTGTAGTGACCGCGAGCATATTTCAAGTCGCAGTGTGCCTTAGGTTCGCCGCGATATGAGTATGAACTTACTGTTTTACGTATAGTGATGAATCGTTTAAGGGGTGATGGGGAGTGGTGCGATCTTTGTGCGCAATGTACTCAGCAATAGAGCTCTGCATGACCTAGAAAATACACCATCATCTGATATTAACTAGGACTGACGACCCTAGAATGGATCATGTTTGGGAATGATACAAGGGAGGTACCTTAGTTTCCCAATCTTGCTGTTTGAAATGGATTAATTAAAAACTCGATAATCATGCTCATCATGCATCTCATGTGCCTGGAAGATGTGGAGCACTATGGGATGTAAGCATGCCGCGAACGTGAGATGGTGTCGCATGAGGGAGTATGTCGGTGAGGGCATCCATCATACCTGCATTCATACTTGCATTAATCAAGTAACTAGGAGTGTTTGATTTATCTCTTTATCATTACCTCTTGACCTGTATTGATAACATGATAACTTATGCCTTATTGTTCCACTGAGTTAGCTACTCACTCCCACGTTACGGGACGGTGTTGTACACACCAAACAGATTTGTCGAGTTTCAGGTGATGGCGATGCTTGTGTTTGGCTAGGACTACTTTATGGTGATGAGGAGGAGTTCTCTATCATGTAACCCTCCGAGTTTTCTGAAGATTTATCTTGTATTGTCGTAACGTGTACGGGGATAGAAGACATTAAACTTACACATTTGGTATATTTTAGAACTGTACTTGTATTTATTTAACCTGGTAATGTTATCACACTCTGGAGACTCATCATAGTTTATATATTTTATTTATCTATCATAGTCTTCCTCTTGCAAAATTAACTGTCTCTGGAGTATGATATGCTGTTTTGGCTTAATCTCACTCATGTTCAATGCACGAATACAGTCAACATTCAATCATCATTCATTTTGTTACATAAGTGATGTTCTGGAACTCGGGAGTTGAGTTTATGCTCGACCCCCGATTTTCAGGGCGTTACACATTGGGAAAGTATAAGGTGGCTATAATCTCATCGAACTCTTTCAAATGTAAGTATGGACTTTCTGATTCAAGCCCATGGAATTTAGGAAGGAGTTGGATAACTCCTGGCTTGATGTCCATCTGTCCTGTGTTTTCAGGAAAAATCATGCATGAGGGCGTACTCACCCTCGCCAATTGTAAATAATCCCGTAAAGTACGAGGCAGGGGTGCTTGATGCACCTCATTCTCATCATGTACTTCCTCATCCATATGTTGAGGTAGTGCTTGAGGTTGATTTGCAGCCATAACCTCAATTAACTCAGGGAAATTCGAGCGGTGTCTAATCCTGCGATGGACAGTCCCTCAACTAATCCTCCTTCAGTCAAGAGACGTCGAGTGTCGTCACGGACCCACTTAGGCATGAAACACTCACAGCCCTCAATCAAGTCTCAAACCTAATCCTAAGAAAGAAAATAAGAATCTAGAAAGAAAGAGAGGATTGGAAGGAAGTTACCAAATTGGAGTCCCTAGATAAAAAACCTGCAAAACAAAACAAAATAAGTTAGTTTCTAATAGAAGAAATTTTTAAAAAGAAGGAAGTAGAAATTTTCTATAATAAATTAGGAAAGTCCTAGACTAGAAAGTAACTTAATGAAAGAGATCTGACAAATAAAAAATAGAGGTTAGAAAGAGCTTACTGAATTAGAAGTTTCTATCTTAAAGGCCTATAAAATAGGAAGGTTAGTTTCTAAAAATCAGGAAAATCTTGACCTAAAATTAAAACTTAATCTTAAACTAATTCTAAAACCAATTAATTTCAGAAAATCGTAGCCGTCAGTCCCCGGCAACGGTGCCAAAAACTTGTTCACTCCCCAAGTATAGGGTTGTGATCTAGTAATAAACTCGGTAAGACCGAGGTCGAATCCACAGGGACTGAAACCTGTACGTAATCTGAAACTAACTAGAACTAGAATTATACTAAGATGAAATCTAAACTGGATGAAATTTAGAGAATAATTGTGGAATAATTATCTAAAACTTAAGAGAATTCAGAGGAAGGGAACTAGGGATTCAGAGGATCCACTTGTAGAGATCAGGGAGATCTTATGCCAGTATTACGAATTATGGAAATTTACTGAACTGCCATTGATATAGTTTTCAAGAGATGAAAGGTATATGAATTAGAATGGATTCCATCACCAAACCATGCCCAGGAGACAAAGTAACCAACAGAATTAAACTAACTACCAACCAATCAACATGCCATGAAGGTTAGGAAGGGTGCCGTCATCCGACCATGCCCAGGAGACGATGGTGAACAACAGGGCTTCCTAACGTCATAAACATCAGAAGGAAAAAGAAATACTCAAAGCCATCACAGATCCATTGTAATTTCAGTCACAATAGACCATTAAAAACTAAAAATATTCCCATAATAATCAAACCAAAATCAAATTCGGTTCATGAATTAAAATTAAATTTAAAGGCAATGAATAGAATCCCCCATCTCACTACAAGCTTCACCTCTTAGCCCTAGCTAAGAGGTTTAGCTCGACATGGACAAGTTAAATTCCATCAAAATTCATAGAAAAAAATATATAACATAAACAAAAAAAAAGAAAGGAAATCCAAACTCTTTCTCTCCCTGTCTCCTTCTCTGTTCCACCCCAAGCCACGATGCTGCCTCCGAGAAAACGATCCCCATCTCCCGTTCTCTCTTTCTCTTATATAGCAGGGAAGGTCGGTGGCTGCGTGTAGTCCTAGCTGGAGAACAACTTCATGCGGGAATCTCACGCACTCTCTTTACAAAGCAGCGTGCGTAGCCTTTACGCACCCGGAAATACAGACGCCTACTCGTGTGCTAAGTTGATGGTGGGACCCATTGTTGTGATTCTCTGAGAAATCCACCCCGTCCAATAGCTTCGTGACAGAATTTCCGCTGGAGAGGACCGGTTTGGATTGCTTCTGACACAGCCCACTCGCTTTTCCCTTTTACCTTCCATCTTACGTTTTAACGATCGAGATCTGATACACGCTATTTCTTGGAAAATCGCCACCTAGGTCGTGGTTAATGGTCTTGTAAGACTCTGATGGATGGCCCGGATCAAACCTTCGAGTTGTGGTGGTGGCCCACAAGGATGGACCGTAGGCTCTGTTGCGGAATAGAGCTTCCGCGTCGTCACTGGAAAGTCGGTGGGTCCAGGATCGATCTCAGGTGGAGAATCCACTCCGTCCACGAGATTTATATCGAAAAACCGTCCGGGAATGGTGTATTCTGAGTGAAATCAGTGCGGCCCACTTGATCTTTTATTCCACCGTCCATCTTGCTTTCAACGGCCAGGATCTCCCAATAGTTTGCATGGTCTCGAAAGATCACCTAGGTCAAGGTCGTTGCCACCCCCTGAGGCACTTGGACAGTTCGGATCATCAAAACAGAGGATGACTGGGCCCCACAACTAAAAAACAGTTGGATTGCGTAAGACGCTGTCCGTTTTTAAAAATTTGGAGTGTTTTAGTCGGTCAGCGCCCGCTGACCGACATTGAGTCTTCTCGTGCACCGCTTGTGCACGTGCACATTATGCACGCACAGTGCACATGTGGGGTCCGCTCTGGTGTGTCGCGGAATCCGTTCCGACCATTCGTTCCATCACTCTTTTTAAGGGGTTGAGACCAAATTTGAAGCATATCCAGGTATCATGTGGGCCCCAAATCATGATTTTATGGCTGATCTAGCCGTTGGGCCACTTCCAGAGATATCCCATTGCTGAAATTTTCCATGTACGGTTAATTTATGGTCTCCAGGCCATGTATGAAGTTTCATGTCAATCCGATGGTTAGAACTATGTGATCTTGCATTCTGGACCATTTTTGGGACTTTTCAATGTGAACGGCTTGATTTCCTCGGACCCCTGGCGTGTAAATTCTTCAATCTTAGTCCTCTGGAGTCCATCCAATGCCTTGGTGTCTTCAGATTATCAAATCTATGCTTTTAACACTCTTTTCCAATCCATGCTTACGAATCCAACCTGTAACATAAACACGATTAAAATAGACCATTAAGCAGTGTCATGTTCGTAAATTTATGTAATAATTGGGGTCTAATATGCAATATTCGAGCCTCAATAGTAGCCCTCTGGTTACTTCACGTAGATCTACTCTTCCAACTCCTTATGCAGGAATGAACTCTTGACATCCATCTATTCTAGCTCGAGATCGTATTAGGCAACCAGCGCCAACATGAATCTAATAGACACCTACTTAACCACCTATGCGAATATCTCCGTGAAATCGATTCCTTCTCTTTAAGCATAACCCTTCGTTACCAGCCTCACTTTGTATATGTCATATTTTCTTTAGAATAATCACTTACATCCGATCACTTTTCGGCCCACTAGAAACTGCACTAGCTCCCATGTGTGGTTCTTGTATGAAGAGTTCATCTCATCATCTATAGTCGCCTTTCACTTTTCTGCATCAGGCTCATTAAGAGCCTCTTGAATAGTAGACGGCTCCCCCTCATTTGGGCATATATGATATTAGAGTTGTCCCTAGATCTTATCGGTAACCTGCAATCTCGTAGTGGGTTTCTTCTCACAAGTGGCTAATCCACCTGCTACTGTACCTCTTTCTTCGCATTTGTCTCTACCTGAGTATCGATTGTGTCAATATAGACGTCTGCGATCAACATTTCTGGTTCATCTTGCTCCTCTTGATCATTCTTCCTGAATAAGAAACTTTCATCGAATCTGATGTCACGGCTAATGATGACCTTACATATGACCTTGTCGAATAACATGTAACCTTTCACACCAATAGCATAGCCAACAAAGACGTACTTTTTGGCTCTATGGTCTAGCTTATCTCTCTCAATTGACGGTACATGAGAATAAGACTCACAATCAAATATGCGCAAATCTGAGTAGTCCATCATATGAGATTGTGGATAAGTCGTAGTCCCTTTTCATTTTGCGTGTAAGGGGGAGTAAGTAAGGGGGAGTATTGATGCGAGAGTTAATGACGAATTGTTTTAACTTATTGATAGCTGGTGCATGATTCTTTGACCAGGTTGTAACTGGTTTATATTGATAACTGGTACATGATTCTTTATTGGGCATATTATGCTTATTTTTAATAAAGTGTGTTTTGTCACTAATTTGACAAATGGGAAGATTGTAAGTGCTATGTTTCCTAACTCCTATGATTGTCAAATTTTGTAGTGTCAAAACCTCTTGAAATTTGTGTCTTATGTAGCGCATCTACATATTCAAGACTGTGCTTCTCATGTATAAGAACAAAAGTCTTTACCTCAAGAACTTCAAGTGCAAGTTTACATGTTCATGTTTAAACTCAACATCAAGTGTGATTTCAATCTTTTAAGCTTCAATAGTTCAAGTATTCAAAGCTTCGTCCAAGTCGAGATAAAGCTCTTTACTTTAAACCACAAGCTCAAGCTTTAACGTTAGTCATATTCAAGCTTCAAAAGGTCTCAAGTTCAAGCTCTATCTTATGTCAAGATCTCAAGCTTCGTGAACTTCAAAGAACAACTATCAACTGAAGTAAAAGAAGATTCAATGTTCATACATCACTAACAAGGTATGAAAGACCCTAGATTGACCAAAGGGTAGGTCATTTTGAATATATAATTCAATTGGCTCACTTTATAAGTGCATAGACTGTTTTTCAACTAGTCTTAGGCTATGTTCGACTGGTCCTAGCACTGACTCGACCAGTCTAAGAATTCCTCGACCAGTCCTAAGTTTGTTTAAATTTTTTAGAATTTTTTGTTAAGCCTCGACCAGTCCTGTAGATTGCTCAACCGGTCGTGTGAACAGTGCTCGACCCATGCTCGACCAGTCCTGTAGGCTCGACTCAAAGTCCAGCAACTAAATTGAGTTCCGCAAGACCAGTCGTGGACAGGACTCGACCGGTCGTGGAGGCCACTCGACTGATCAAGCAGGTACTTCGACCAGTCGTGGAACGGTCTGATCTTATCGCGCTCAAAATTTTAAAAATCTCTTGGTCCTACGACTAATCGTGGTGACCTCAGGACCAGTCGAAGATGCGATTTCTGCACTTATAAATAGAGCACGAATTTCAGAGTTTGGTATCCAATTCAAGCAAAATCAATACACCACTCTAAGAGATAAGTTAGTGATATTCTTAAGCTATTTAGTTCTTATTTTATATTCTCTTTAATTAGCTTTTTACATTTGATTTTGTATTCTGCATTCCAATTTTATTTGAAAGAGGGATTGATATATTCCCATTTCTTAGAATTAAAATCAAATCAAGCTACCCCAAGGTGATTTAATTTAAAATCAATTTAGAACTTATAACCTATTCATATGTGAGTGTGAACATTGAATATCTACGTTGATCTCCTACTCTGAATTGGTTCTTCCGGGCTACATCAAAAGGAGAATATCCATATAAGTATTTTACAGTTTTGTAAATTCTTTATTTTGGTTTCATTGAGATTGTGTCAGAAAAATCTCTTTCTTTTGGTTTGTCTGAGGTGATCGAAAATTTTCATAGTGTGGGGTTTTTTGAATTATGTAAGCCCACTTGAAAGACACAATTGTGAGGGTTTTAGGTGAACCTTAAAAAACCTATTTTCATAGTGAACGCTAATATCCACTATGTGAGGATATTAAGAGTGGAGTAGTTGTGTGGCTGTTTTTCTAAACAGTTGGTGTACATACAAGTGAACTACTATAATTTCTGGTCTTGTGGTGATTGATTATTTATTTCATTTTGTGGATGTTGTAATTTCTCTTTTCGCATTTGTGGAGAATGTTGTAATTTCTTTTATACAAGTGTAGGAATGTTGTAATAGTTTAGTTATTTCCTTTGCTATTTATTTATTTTATATCCTCTTCAGTTTGAGTTTTTTGATAGTCAGCGAAGTTCTAGTAAGGTTGTCCTGTCATAAACCATTGGTTTTTGGTGTTAGGTTGTCCTTAGAACCAAGTTTGTATCAACCTCTCAGTACTAAATTTTTTAGGTTGTTTTACATTTCCGCATTGTGGATTGTTTAAGTGTTATCTTTATTTAATTTCACAGTTTATTTTTTTAATTTGGCATAGTCCTATTCACCCTCAACCCCCCTAAGACTCTTAGCTCGGCCTTTTCAAGTAGTACCCCTACCTCAAGCTCGGCACAGACGGGCTCCTAGGGGCTACTAGAGCCCATGTGATTTATGGGTTTTATCCACAGTATTCATTCATTTTTCCATATCATTTTAGGATACAAGCTGAAAATGAAGCAGATTCAGAGGCTCAAGTGGACCCTACAGCGGGGATTGAATTCTTAATATTGAAAACTTTTGGGGCCAAAAGTTTTGTATGAAGCTAATACTTGTATTTTCCCTTCATCACAGGCGATGTGACTTACTTTTGGGGACTAGCCGTTTTGTTTCAAGCTTATATTTGTATTTTCTCTTCATCAAGGTTTATATGACATTAACGAATAAGTTGAATGGCAAATAAACAACTTTCAACTATGGAATCATTATCGTTGTTGCTTTCTCCAGTGTGGTCCAGTTGAGCATTGAATTCGCTTCCTTTTTGGTTTTATATCCTAAAACGATATGGAAAAATATATGAAAGGTGTCTATAAAGCCCACGCATCATGGTGGGCCACTTAACATTAGATCTGCTTCGTTTTTTGCCTTATATCATAAAATAATAAGGAAAAATGGATGAAAGGTATAGATAAAGCCCATACATTACGGTGGGCACATCATAGCCCTGCATAAGCCAAGCTTGGGACATGCGGAGGTAGTACACAATTTGCATCCCATTTAAAGTGGCACGTACAGACACAGTTTGCCTGTGCAACGTGCAAGTTCCTGTAGTGGGAAGCCGTGTGGGGCTCACAGATATGTTGGTCGTCCATCAATTTTAGAAGACAACAATAAAATGGGAATCTAAAAATCAAGGTAGATACAAAACTAAATTAGCCACACCACATGAAACAGTAATGATTGAATGCCCACCATTGGAAAATGTGGGAACTACATAAGTTTTGCATATCGGGATGATATTTGTGCCTACAGTTGATCTGAGTGGTAATAATCTTGTGAACAGTTTGGATAGCATATGTACATCATGGTCAGCTCCGGGAATGTGTTCATTGGTGTGCGTTTCCATTCCCACTTTTATCGTGCGGTGTGGCCCCCCACATGAGTTTCGGATCTTCTTGATTTTTAGATTCATGTCATATTATGGTATTGAAAAATCGATCATGAACGGAGTGGATTTGTGATGAGCATCTCCGTGGGCCCCGCACAACTTCCAACTTGGAAAAATTTTGGGTTCGCACATACCGACAGACTTTTTTTTCTCTCTCGTTCCGTAGTGTGGAACCCACCTACGTACGGAAAAAAGAAAAGTAAAAGCATGCTCACACTCAGCCAAAGCTCAAACAGTTGAAGAGTGATGAAGCTTGCAACTACCAACACCTCAAATGCAAACACTAAAAAGCATCACCCCCACCGTATATTACATGGTAACACAATCATATGAAAATGCATATGGGCCCTTGAAAGAGGTAGGAAAAACAAAAAAGGATCCAAGGGTCCCCCTCTCCAACGTGGCCACCCGCGATGGACGTCAAGCCCACTAAGATGAATGTCTTTCTATAACCTCAGGTTTAGTGGCTCACTAATGAGTGGTCGAGAGATTGTTCGGATAATCGGGGTATTTCTGGAATGAATTGGGAAGGGAGATTTCTTATGTGCAACGGTTGGGGTTTGGATTAGCTAAGTCCATAGTGTCGCCTATTCACAATTAGTGAAAATGGCGATTCTGTCATAATCACTCTAAATTGTTAGTTCTTTGGCTAAAAGGATAATTGGGTCACTTTGGTTCGTTAATTAAAATCCATCCCTTAGTTATCTCAGCTTTGGGTAGATCTTTATTTAGTTGCGGTTGTCTTGATTACTTGTCACGCCCCAAACTCGGAAAACGAGCTCACAAAATTTTCGATCGCCGAATCCGGCGCCGACAGCCTCCGTAGAACCCCCATTCTCGGCTCCCAGCGCCCATACGCTAGATTTCAATCCTGGGATCCTACAAGGAGGATTTTCAGTATGAATTTTTTTTTTTTTGTAATGGAGCATAACCACAAGCATAACCAAGTCACAAAACAACATCACTACATATCCACTATATCAAAAACTTTTAAGTACAATGCAGAAAGGGAAATACAGGGTGATCAAAAAGCTCCAAAAAGATATCTGATACACGCTCCTGCCTCAGCGCTGCTGCTGTCCAACGCTACCTGCACGCAACGGTCGTGCATAAGCTTACAAAAGCTTAGAGGGTGGTGTAAGTGTGTGTACAAGGCAAACGCCAAGTGTATAATATCAGAGTAGTGCGAAAATATGCGGTAAGTCCATGAATGCTATCAGCTGTACCAGAGCTATGTAAAGTAAGGCATGAATGATATCGGCCATACCAAGGCCATGCGATGCGAAACATTAATGCTATCGGCCATACCGACACAATGCAAGGCCTACGTAGCCGAAAGCCAAATGCGAGATGTAATACAAGCATGTCAGTCCTCATCATATACACATATCAGTACAGTTCCTCTCTGGATATCACCGGGGTCTAATACACCTCACCGCTTGTCGCCTCCTCCCTACTACGCGGTCAAGCAAGTGGAAGAGACCACACTATCCGCCTGACCAGTAGTCTGTCAATACCTACCCGGCTAGTCGATAGCGGACACATTTGCGAGCTGGTCAAACTCAGCCTAGCTTATATCCCCCTCACTCAGGCGGATAAGGCCATACCCCTTTCCAACAGACCACGACACAGTGGGAGATGCGGCCTACTGGTATTCGGCACTCGGGCGCTCGTGTATCCACTCGGTTTAGATATTGGAGCATCTCTTGGTACCAAAAAGGTTCTGAGACTTTCACCCAAGGACATCCTAAGTGCCCACAGTGCTAGAACAAAGTATTTTCGGTATCCGATACGGCCATCCACGATGTGCCTGTGGAGCCACGGCCCTGATGTCGCTAGGGCGTGCAGTGATCAAGTCACACATATGCGAGATGCATGATTCACACCGTACAATCATGCAGCAATCTCACGCGTACCACGCGATCATGTGGGGCACTCCGTCTCATAAGGAGTCCCGTAAATGTCTCAGCCCAACGGCTTATGCTATGATCAAACATTTCTCATATCAAGCATACATATGATGCGTATGCGTATGAATCATGGAAGTGCACTAAGCATGTTATAAAGTGGTGGATTATCAACAAGTATGGGCCTACTAATGGGCCCTAAGGAGAGTTATAATGCGGACATTTAACCAACATAATTCTTACAATGTGGACGTCAAACCAACATTGCTCCCAAGGCATAACCTGTCATCAAATATTATTACACACACTATGGAGGAATCACTCATTGCAATGGACCCTAAGGACATCCTGTTGGGCCTCGACCCATGGGCCTTATATTCATCAAATGGGCCGCATCATATGGGCCTTTTGTAAATCAAGTGGGCCACATCAAAGGGGCCTTATGTACATTGCAATGGGCCATATCCCATGGGCCTTTGAATACATCACAATGGGCCTTGTAACATGGGCCTCAAATACATTGAATGGGCCCCATCACATGGGCCTTATAAATATCAAGGTGGGCCTCAACAATGGGCCACAAATACATCAAATGTGGGCCTCAACAATGGGCCATAAGCAGGACATAATGGGCCTGATCACCTGGGCCTTATATATACACCAAGGTGGGCTACACCAAAATACAAGTGGTGAGGATGATTTCCACCATTAAAATCCCTAAGGCCCACCAACAAATATATATCATATAATATAATATATAATATATACAATATAACATATATAATATAATATATATATATATATATAAATATATATATATATATATATATATATAATATATGATATATATATATATAATATGATATATATACACACACACACACACCACACGCACGCACGCACACAGCACGCACACACACACGCACACACACACGCGCGCACCAATCACCGTCCACGACAGTGGATGGTGAAACACATGCATCACTATGGGTCCCACGTGGGGCCCACCATAATGGTTATCTTCCATCCAAACCGTTCATAAGGTCGGGGAGGTTTGGAAGAAGGGGAGAAACAAATTTCAGCTTGGTCCGAAACTTCTGTGGACCCAGAAAGAGGTTTCAATGGTAAACGTTCATTCACACTATTTCCTATGATGTGGGCCACCTGAGTTGTGGATGGGCCTGAAATTTGTAACGGACCCACTTCAGGACGTGGCCCACCAAATGGATGGAGTGGATATAATAAAAACATCATGGTGGGGCCCACGGCCCACTCCGGTGATCGTGGGTCCGACCCACCTACCCACGCACGTGCGCTGCGCTCTCTGCAATTGTTGTCGTGGCAGCGAAGCAGAAGCTGCCTATTTTTATTTTTATTTTTTCTTCCTATGAAAAATTCGATTTCTCGAGGATTTTTGTACGTGGAACACGCATCAGCTGAATCTAACCCTGCCAATGGATTCCATAGTCCATACTCTATCCATCAAGCCCAATATTGGATATTTTTCAATATACAGAAATATCAGGGAAGTTTTCAACGGTGAAAATTACTATTTCCAAAGGTATGGTCCGCCTAAGAGTCAGATTAACATCATTTTTTGGCTCAACGCCTAAAATGAGGTAGGAAAGGGGATGGACAGCTTGGATTGAACCCAATCATCAAGGTGGGGCCTGCATGAGCAGTCTGCCCCAAAACCCAAAAAAAAATCACCTTTTTCTTTTTTTTTCTTTTTTTTTTTTTTCAGCCAACGTCCAGCGTCCCTGGACGGTTTTGGGCAACGGCTATACAAGGTGGGGCCCTGTTTAGGTGGGCCACCAAACGGTGGTTGGTGTGGGTGTAATACATATAAGGTGGTCCCCACTCATAGACGGCTCGGATAAAATTCTTACTTCATGGTGGGGTCCATTCAAGTGGGTCACACAATCATATCATCTCAAGAAAAGGAAAATGAAAAAGAAAGAGAGAGAGAGAGAGAGAGAAGGTGGGACACACGTGTGATAGAGGGACCCCGACACTATGGGCCCTCCCTTGCATTCCATCATACATCAAAAGATAATCATAGTGGGCCATTGGCCATATTTTAGTGTAACGCCCTGAAAATCGGGGGTCGAGTATGAACTCAACTCCCGAGTTCCAACGCATCACTTATGCAACATACACAATGATGGTTAAATGTTGTCTGAGTTAGCGCAATAAACATGAATGAGATTATACCAAAACAGTAATTCATACTCCAGTTCAATTGTATAAAGGCAAGCGGAAGCGAAATTTTATATTCAAAATATGTAAAGTATCAAAATTTTGTGAACAGTATGAGTACTAACTGAGTACCAATATACATGTATTGTTTCTAAGTCAAATATCAAAATACAATCCTCAAAAGAGGCCACGAAAGTCCGCGATGCTTTGGCCTAAGCGTAGCCGTCAGTCTTGCATAAAGGAGAACTCCTCCTAATCCTCCTCATAGTCGAGCCTCAGGCTCCGAACAGAGGCGCCATCTTGACAGTCCGGTGGGTGTTGCAAACACCGATCCGTAACGTGGGAGTGAGTAGCTAACTTGGAACATTAAAGCATAGGTTAACATGTTATCAAATCAATCAAGCAAGATAATGATAACGCAATACAAATCAAACATTTCTAATTACTCTTGTTAAGTGCAAAAATGATATGACATGATGTTGTATGCCCTGCCAAACCACCCTCAGCGACATCATCTTACGTTCGCGAATCTAACTCCCTCGGCGCCACATCTACAAAGCACATGCGGTGCGATGATGCTCATGATTACCAAGTTTTTATTAATCCATTTCAACCAAAGCGGATTGGGAAACTAAGGTACCTCCCTTGTATCATTCCCAAACATGAGGGTCGTCAATCCTAGCTAATCTCATACGATATTATGGTTTGAGAAGCGTAGTGAAGGCATCGCAAAGGGCTCGTCACCGTCGGTGCGGATACTGAGATCTCATCAGTATGCGGCTCAATTCTGCCGGCCGTCGGCTCAAGTACATATCTCACCGTGCACTGGCTCGATCACTGGCCGTCGGCTCAAGTACGGGTCTCACCGTACTCGGCTCAACTCATACTCTAGTTCTTGTGAAAGACTCGTCGCAAATCACGGACACTTGGAGTACACTCGAAGATACTACGGAGGACTCGTCGCCGTCGGCACGAGTGGTCTCACCAGTACTCGGCTCTCGCCAGTAAATATCGACGGCTCGAATATAGTGTCCCATACCACCATAATCGGCTCACGAGTGGGTTGCGCAATGGTCACTACTGAGGGGAGGCACATGACCCGGCCAGGAGGACGGCTCGACCACGGTGTCCCATACCACCATGCCCGGCTCATGCGTCTTAGCGGATCGAGGTACCATGGTTAACGGGATTGCCTTGGTAGTAAGTTTGGTACCCTAGGTTCAAGCAAGAGCGACCAAACATGGTGAACATACATATACACATATCGGTTTGCTTGACGAGTGACTAGCTCGAGCGCACCACAAGTTGAGCGATATGGAGCGCTTGAAAGCACTCTGTGGCCAACCACTATCGCCAACCAAAGTACGACTCGGGTTCGGACATGTCCATCGTGGCGATATGAATCTCACACAACAGATAAGTCTGGTACCGAATGTGTGGACTATAGGCATAGTCCCAAACTCAATCAGTTGTAGAGCATAAAGTAAAGCATGAAGTAAAGCATGTATTATAAAGCATGAAGTATAGCATGTTATAAGGCATGTTGTAAAGCATGTTGTAAAGCATGTTATAAAGCACTAAACACATAGGGATACAAATACTTAGAGTTCATAGGTGAGTGGTTAGAGTGAACAACCACGTGGAGAGTGTCATATGTGACTCTAAGGTAGCGGAGAATCCCATCTCAGCACCTAACTAAGGTTCTAACACTTAAGCACTTACACTCGCAAGTGATTTCACTAACACTTGGAATACACTACTTCAACATACATGACGTATGCTAGAGAAGTGTACACTAGGGTTGTCCCTTTACTAAATTAGTATTTTATACATATACATCATATTCATACAAGCAATTAAACATAGCAATCACATCAGCCAAATTTTATACGTATAGGGTACTTCCACGTATACCCAATTTCGACATACATAGTGTTTACAAAGGAAGATAGATTTCATGATTCCTTTCGCCAAGCTAGTATTTTAATCACGTATGGTATAATCATACATTAAATAAATATGTCAAACATTATTCCAAAAGAACTACGTATACGGTATTTCTACAACACATAATTTTAACATACGGTGCATTTACAAGTAAACATATATTTTGGCGATTCCTTTCGCCAAACTAGTATTTTATTCATATGTTATATAATTATACATTAAATAAACATGTCAAGCATTTATCCAAAAAAAATACGTATACGGTATTTCTACGTATACCTAGAATATGTGAAATTCCATATTTCACACCGCTAATCAAAACAGGAAACAGAAAGCACTTTGTACATGTGCAATTGCAAGCAGATCATGAATCTACCATTATCTGACATTGAAAGTCCTCACCTTTGCCTTTGGAAACGGAACGAATCAGCAAGGGTAATAGAGCTTCCGTATACGGGAGATTTCTAGCCTAAAGAGCGGAATCGGTTAGCTTCTACACAACCCACGACGATTCTACCTTGAATCAGACCTAGGGTTAGGGTTTCTTACCTCCAAATGGGTGGCTGGATACCGCCGGAAAATCACTTAGAACGGAGCGGTGAAGGCCGTGTGGTGAGCCAATAGGTGGAGGAAGATCGAGCAACGATCTCCAAGTTCTTCTCTCTCTTTTCTCTCTCTTCTTCTAGGGTTTCTTCCAAAATTCGTATGGCTGTGAGAGGGGCTGTTCTAAGCCCTTTTTTATAGCCTCAAACATTACGAAAATAGACTCGGGTTCATGGGGTACAACTTATATAGGATTTTTCGACGCTTTTCCATTTCTAAAAGGAAGTTCTCGTAGCCCTCTTTGAACCAAACGTCGGACTTAAGCTCACCACCAATGGATCTACGTGGGATTACGTTTTGACTCATTCGGATACGCAGATCGCACGTGGCGGACCACTTTCGATTCGACGGTCGGTGGGCCACGATCGAAATTCAAGTACATGTAAATGTTCTGAAATTTTCTTAATCCAGGGTGTAATTTGTCCGATTCGACGGTCAGGTTGCTTAATACTGACGCGTCAACGAACGATGCCAGATCACTATTCCAGATATTTATTTTGGCTTATGAATAGTATTTTTCACACTACCTCGCTCCGATTCGAAACGAATGGCCGTGGAATATCGGATAAGGTGATTTTTGAGATGATTGTTAAGCCCGGTGGGCGGTCCTAGTTCCTTAGCCGGGTTAATCGGACTCCGATGTGCGATCTAGACTAATACGAAGTTTCGTTTCATTCCCGAGAGCAGACGGGAAATGAGTTTGGTTCTAAACTTTAGGGTAACCTAGCGTCACTTGTTCTGCAAGTTTTGGGTCTTGCAGATCGTATTAAAACGATCCTAACGGATTTCATAGCTAATTGAGTTTAGTACTTAGTTAACTTTGTTAAATTTCTAAAGGATTTAATCCTACGTGATTTCTGGTCGAGGTGGTACTCGACCCAATGTACGGGAAATTTCAGGTCGTTACATTTAGGGTCCCAAGTGAGATCCATACCATTGATCGGTAGGCCTCACTTGGCCCATCCAAGAAAGCATGAAAACTACCCTATCAAAGCACCCACCGGTTGATCTCTTTGGTCCGTTGGAATGCTTATCTCCTTGTGCTCCTCTTTGATGGTGGAAGATGGGGTTTGAATGATTAGGATGATGGATCTTGTGATGGGAATGGGTCACTCTCCATACACTCACTTTTCTCACACTTGGGATGCCATGGACGTGGGATTTTTTTCTCCTTGCTTGGGAATGAGAAATGAGGGAGAGAGAGTGTAGTAAAGAGAGGGAGAGAGTAGCTTAGGTAGGCCATGATTATTTGTAAGAGAGGGTGGCTTGCAATAAATGGTTGTAAGAGGGCTAGGGGTAGGGTGGCTAGTCATAAGTGCTTGTAAGAAGGCTACGGGGTAGGGTGGCTATAGCTTACACTAGGGTGGCTATAGCTAGGCTAGGGTGGCTATAGCTAGGGTGATGTCATCCATTACCCTCATAATTACCTAAGGATTTGTGCCACATGGGATGGGTGGGTCCCGCAATGTGCAGTCCACGGTTATTATAATGTATGGTCCATATCTCATGATCTAAGCATCGGATTGACGCATGAGACGCGGCGTTAGAATCGCAGCGACGGCGCGGTCGCAATGGTACGGGTCTCGAATTAAACTGATTCGAATCTAAAGGATACGACTTACGATCGTGCGCAACGTCGATTATCAGTCGCGGATTGCCGGACTTCGACGGAAATGATTGCAGGATTTGTCGGAACAGTACGAACTAGGATACGGGTCTTATAGCTCTCCCCACCTAATAAAAATTTCGTCCTCAAAATTTGCACTACCATCACAGCTAAGCGTAACTCACAAGGGAATAGAAAACATAACATCATATATAATCACAACATAGTACAACATACAATCAAACATCAAAAAGATGGGGATAGCGCTCGCGAATCTCCACCTAGCGCTCCTAAGACGCCTCATCTACACTATGATGGCCCCACTACACCTTCACTAAGGGGATGACCCTGGTCCGCAGGACCTGCTCCTTCCGATCGAGGATACGAACTGGCTGCTCAATGTAAGAAGCGTCCTCACGAACCTCCAACGGCTGCCAATCAATAACAGGAACGATGTCTGACCCACACTTCCTCAACATAGAGACATGAAAAACGTTGTGGACGTCAGACAACTGAGATGGCAAGGCAAGCCGATAGGCCACGGCGCCAACACGCCCGGTGATCTCGAAAGGTCCTATAAATCTCGGGGCAAGCTTGCCCTTCGCTCCAAAACGAACCACACCCTTCATGGGTGAGACCTTGAGATACACATGGTCCCCAACGATAAACTCCAAGGGACGACGCCGATGGTCAGCAAAACTCTTCTGTCGGCTCTGAGCTGTGCGCATCCTATGCCTGATGATATCGATAGCCTCTGATGTCTGCGACACAAGCTCAGGACCTAGGAGACGGCGCTCTCCAACCTCGGTCCAACAACTCAGAGATCTGCATGGTCTGCCATATAATGCCTCAAAAGGAGCCATGCCAATGGTCGCCTGATAGTTGCTGTTGTACGCGAACTCAGCCAATCGTAGGTGTTCGTCCCAACTACCCGAGAAGTCAATCGCGCAAGTCCGAAGCATATCCTCAAGGATCTGGTTGACCCTTTCGGTCTGCCCATCGGTCTGCGGATGATACGCGGTGCTGAGCTGCAAATCAGTGCCCATCGCTCTTTGGAAGCTCCTCCAAAACTGAGACGTGAAACTCGAGTCTCGGTCTGAAACGATCGAGACAGGAACACCGTGTAACCTCACGATCTCATCAATAAACATCTTGGCAAGCCGGTCCGTATGCCAACTCTCACGAATCGCAAGAAAATGTGCCGACTTCGTTAGACGGTCCACAACAACCCAGATGGCCTCATGACCGCGCTGAGTCCTCGGCAAACCCATAACAAAATCCGTAGATATGTGCTCCCACTTCCACATTGGGACGCTCAACGGCTGCAATAGACCAGGGGGTCTCTGGTGATCAGCCTTGACACGCTGGCACGTGTCACACTCGGCCACAAAGCTAGCTATCTAGCGCTTCATCCCTGACCAAAAATACTGACGCCTCATATCCCGATACATCTTCGTCGAGCCAGGGTGGATAGAAAAACGCGATCGATGTGCCTCGGTCATAAGATCTCGGCGCAACTCAGGAATATCCGGGACACATAATCGGCCTCTAAAGTGAAGTCCACCATCAGAACCAACCTGCCAGTCTGACTGACTCTCAGATGCTGCATCTACTCGGTAATCCTGTAACGACTCGTCTGCCCATTGAGCCTTGATCAGCCTTGCAACAAGAGAGGGTTGAATCGACAGGCTCGATAACTGGACGATAGAAGACTGCAGACCAAACTCGAAGTCATACTCTACTACATCCTCGAGCATCCTCCACTTCCAAATCATCAAGTGCGCCACCAGGCCTCGTGGCTGACGGCTGAGGGCATCCACCACGACGTTCGCCTTGCCCGGGTGGTACTGGAGATCAAAATCATAGTCCTTCAGGAGCTCCATCCAACGTCTCTGCCTCATATTCAGCTCAGACTGAGAGAACAGATACTTCAAGCTCTTGTGGTCAGAGAAGAGCTCGAACCTCACCCCATAAAGATAGTGCCTCCACACCTTCAGTGCGAAGACCACTGCCGCCAGCTCCAAATCATGCGTGGGGTAGTTCAGCTCATGGACCTTGAGCTGACGAGATGCATAAGCCACCGGCTTCCCGTGCTGCATCAGGATAGCACCCAAACCAACTCGCGAGGCATCGGTAAATACAACAAATCCATCACTCCCAGAGGGAAGAGTGAGGACAGGAGCGGACGTGAGGCGGTCCTTCAGCTCCATAAATGCATGCTCACAAGTGTCACTCCATACAAACTCGGCACCCTTTCGGGTCAACCTGGTCAACGGGGCTGCAATACGAGAGAATCCCTCAATGAAACGTCTGTAGTAGCCCGCCAAACCAAGAAAACTGCGGATCTCGTATGTGTTCGTGGGCTGGCCCCACTGACGCACGGCATCAATCTTCGAGGGGTCTACAGCGACACCCTGCCTCGTCACTACATGACTGAGGAACTTCACCTCCTCCTGCCAGAATTCGCACTTCTCAAGCTTCGCGAAAAGCTGGTGTGCACGGAGGGTCTGCAATGTAATCTCTAGATGCCGCTCATGCTCCTCACAGGTCCTCAAATATATCAGAATATCGTCAATGAACACCACAACAAACTGATCGAGGTACGGATGAAAGACCTCGTTCATCAACTGCATGAATACTGCGGGCGCATTGGTCAGTCCGAAGGACATGACTTAAAACTCAAAATGACCGTAGCACGTCCTGAAAGTTGTCTTCGGGATATCCTCATCTCAAACCTGAACCTGATGATAACCGGACCGCAAGTCAATCTTCGAAAAGAACTGCGCCTCCTGCAGCTGATCAAACAAGTCATCGATCCTCGGAAGCGGATACTTGTTCTTGATCGTGACCTTATTGAGCTCGCGGTAATCTACGTAAAGCCTCAACGAGCCATCCTTCTTCTTCACGAAGAGTACCGGCGCTCCCCACGGTGAACTGCTCGGACGGATAAATCCTAATTCACGCAACTCATCCAACTGCTTCTGCAGTTCCCGTAACTCCAACGGCGCCATAAGATACGGGGCCTTCGAAATAGGTGCGGTACCAGGCACGAGATCAATCTGGAACTCAGTGTGCCGACGAGGTCGTAACCATGGAATCTCTTGAAATACATCGGGAAAACCACAAACAACCGGCAGTTGGTCGATACACAAAGCAACTGGCTCCTTAACGGGCACATGATAACAGGCAAGAAAGCTGCTCTCCTCTGGGCTCGGCAACAAACTGGAACTCTGGCACGCGGGTATACAGAACGTGACTATCCTGGTGGAGCAGTCCAATATAGCGTGGTACTCGGCGAGCCAATCCATGCCCAGGATAACATCAAAATCGGACATCGGCAATACGAACAGGTCAGCAGGCAAAAAGATATCCCCAACCAGAATGGGGCAAGATGCGCAAAATCGGCCCAACACTGCAGTCTTCCCTAAGGGGCCGATCATCGACAAACCCTCACGGGCAGACTCCATCGGCAAACCGGTCGATCGGCAAAAATCATCGGCCACAAAGGAATGCGATGCACCAGAATCAAACAATACACGTGCAATGCATGCAGAAACAAGGAGAGTACCCTCGACTACTCCTCCTGATGACTGTGGGTCCTGCTGTGCAGCATAGAACCTGCCCTGGGCCTGCTGGGGAGGTGCAGGTCCCCTCTGAGGTCTCTGCTGCTGCTGTGGCCGCTGTGGGGGCCTAACCGCCGTCTCACCTTTGCGGGGAGGTACAGTACGGGAGGCCGATGCGCGGCTCGCCCGCTACCTTGTGGTGGCTGTCGTGGAGGCTGATGCGGTGTCCTCGGCTGCTGTCGCTGCGGATGGGGACACTCGTGCACGCGATGTCCCGTTCTACCGCACCCAAAGCACGTACCAGTGAATGGTCCTGAAGGTGGTGCTGGGGGTACTGCCGCTGTTCGGAATGTTGGGCGAGTCGTACGTCGCTGCTGTGAACGATGCTGCTGCGGCTGCGAACTACCAGAGGGCGCCTTCCTCTTCTGATCTCCCCTCTGATCACGGGCTCTCTGCACACCAGCCCAATTTATCTCATATATCAGGGCTCTCTCCACTATCTGCTCAAATGTCGGAAGCATGTGTCCGATCACACGACTCCGGAGGGCAGGACATAAGCTGTTCTCAAAACGGCGGGCCTTCCGCCCCTCATCATCAACAAGATACGTCGCGAACCTCGAGAGTGCAACGAAACGTGCCTCTTACTAGGACACAGTCATGTCTCCCTGGACCAGAGTCTCAAGATCTAATGCGCGCTGCTGGTGCACATGCTCAGGAAAGAACTTCCGGTCAAACCAGTCTGTAAAGTCCTCCCAGGTCCACTTAAAATCGGCCGCTTCAGATCGGGCTACAGATGTCCACCAATGCTGAGCCTCACCCTGGAGAAAGAATACAGCTAATGGGACTCGCTGCTGGGTCGTACATCTCATGGTATCAAATATCTTCTCCACCTCGGAGCACCATATTTCTGCAGCAGTAGGGTCTGGCTCACCCCGAAAACGCGGGGGATCGTGCTGTCGGAAGTCTTTGAGAAGGGCACTCGCACGCTCCTGCTCGGCCTCGGCCAGCGTAACAGTGGGACCCCTGCTCTGCCCCTGAAGAATGGCAGTCATCGCCTGAAGCATCTGCTGCACCTGGGTGGCACTCACAGGTACGGTCGGATCCACACTGGTCTCAGGTAAAGGAGTGGCATCTACAGGCTGGAAATCAGGAATATCCGGTGGTGGAGCAGGAGTCACAAGTGGTAGAGCGGGAGCCACAGGTGGTGGTGCGGGGGTCGCAGGTGGTGGATCGAGAGTCGCAGGTGGTGGAGCGGGATTCGCTCGGGTCGGTCTTCTAGCCATTACGTCCTACAGGAAGCAACAAGGGCCTATTAGCCTTGAGAATTTTCAAGGGCATAAACGTCAAGGGTCTATATCGGAAAATTGCTAAGTTATTCGGACTCGGAACCTATTCATTCTAAGTTCATAGCAGATATGTGATGTGATCTTAGGTATTCCCAAGTTATGCTCTGATACCAACTTCTGTCACGCCCTAAACTCGGAAAACGGGCTCACAAAATTTTCGATCGCCGAATCCGGCGCCGACAGCCTCCGTAGTACCCCATTCTCGGCTCCCAGCGCCCATACGCCAGATTCCGATCCTGGGATCCTACAAGGAGGATTTTCAGTATGAATTTTTTTTTTTGTAATGGAGCATAACCACAAGCATAACCAAGTCACAAAACAACATCACACATATCCACTATATCAAAAACTTTTAAGTACAATGCAGAAAGGGAAATACAGGGTGATCAAAAAGCTCCAAAAAGAGATCTGATACGCGCTCCTGCCTCAGCGCTGCTACTGTCCAACGCTACCTACACGCAACGGTCGTGCATAAGCTTACAAAAGCTTAGAGGGTGGTGTAAGTATGTGTACAAGGCAAACGCCAAGTGTACAATATCATAGTAATGCGGAAATATGCGGTAAGTCCATGAATGCTATCAGCTGTACCAGAGCTATGTAATATAAGGCATGAATGATATCGGCCATACCAAGGCCATGCGATGCGAAACATGAATGCTATCGGCCATACCGACACAATGCAAGGCCTACGTAGCCGAATGTCATATGCGAGATGCAATACAAGCATGTCAGTCCTCATCATATACACATATCAGTACAGTTTCTCTCTGGATATCACCGGGGTCTAATACACCTCACACTGACTGCCTCCTCCCTAGCTGCACAGTCAAGCAAGTGGAAGAGACCACACTATCCGCCTGACCAGTAGTCTACCAATACCTACCCAGCTCGTCGATAGCGGACACATTTGCGAGCTAGTCAAACTCAGCCTAGCTTATAGCCCCCTCACTCAGGCGGATAAGGCCACACCCCTTTCCAATCGACCACGATACAGTGGGAGATACGGCTTACTGGTATTCAGCACTCGGGTGCTCGTGTATCCACTCGGTCTAGACGTTGGAGCATCTCCTGGTACCAAAAAGGTTATGGGACTTTCACCCAAGGACATCCTAAGTGCCTACAGTGCTAGAACAAAGTATTTCCAGTATCCGATACAGCCATCCACGATGTGCCTGTGGAGTCACGGCCCTGATGTCGCTAGGGCGTGCAGTGATCAAGTCACACATATGCGAGATGCATGATTCACACCGTACAATCATGCAGCAATCTCACGCGTACCACGTGATCATGTGGGGCACTCCATCTCATAAGGAGTCCCGTAAATGTCTCAGCCCAACGGCTTATGCTATGATCAAACATTTTTCATATTAAGCATACATATGATGCGTATGCGTATGAATCATGGAAGTGCACTAAGCATGTTATAAAGTGGTGGATTATCAACAAGTATGGGCCTACTAATGGGCCCTAAGGAGAGTTATAATGCTGACATTTAACCAACATTATTCTTACAATGTGGACGTCAAACCAACATTGCTCCCAAGGCATAACCTGTCATCAAACATTATTACACACACTATGGAGGAATCACTCATTGCAATGGACCCCAAGGACATCCTGCTGGGCCTCGACCCATGGGCCTTATATTCATCAAATGGGCCACATCATATGGGCCTTTTGTAAATCAAGTGGGCCACATCAAAGGGGCCTTATGTACATTGCAATGGGCCATATCCCACGGGCCTTTGAATACATCACAATGGGCCTTGTAACATGGGCCTCAAATACATTGAATGGGCCCCATCACATGGGCCTTATAAATATCAAGGTGGGCCTCAACAACGGGCCACAAATACATCAAATGTGGGCCTCAACAATGGGCCATAAGCAGGACATAATGGGCCTGATCACCTGGGCCTTATATATACACCAAGGTGGGCTACACCAAAATACAAGTGGCGAGGATGATTTCCACCATTAAAATCCCTAAGGCCCACCAACAAATATATATTATATAATATAATATATAATATATACAATATAACATATATAATATAATATATATATATATACACACACACACACACACACGCACGCACACAGCACGCACGAACACAGCACACATGCAGCACGCACGCACACACGCGCACACTATCGTGGACGGTGAAACACATGCATCACTGTGGGTCCCACGTGGGGCCCACCATAATGGTTATCTTCCATCCAAACCGTTCATAAGGTCGGGGAGGTCTGGAAGAAGGGGAGAAACAAATTTCATCTTGGTCCGAAACTTCTGTGGACCCAGAAAGAGGTTTCAATGGTAAACGTTCATTCACACTGTTTCCTATGATGTGGGCCACCTGAGTTGTGGATGGGCCTAAAATTTGTAGCGGACCCACTTCAGGACGTGGCCCACCAAATGGATGGAGTGGATATAATAAATACATCATGGTGGGGCCCACGGCTCCAGCCGTGGGATCCTGTCCGCCCACCTACACGCGTTGAGCGGTGCCTGCGCCTCTGGCGTTTGTCGTGGCAGCAAGCAAATTTTTTTTTTTTTTTCTTCCTTTGAAAAATTTGATTTCTCGAGGATTTTTGTACGTGGAACCCGCATCAGCTGAATCTAACCCTGCCAATGGATTCCATAGTCCATACTCTATCCATCAAGCCCAATATTGGATATTTTTCAATGTACAGAAATATCAGGGAAGTTTTCAACGGTGAAAATTACTATTTTCAAAGGTATGGTCCGCCTGAGAGTCAGATTAACATCATTTTTCGGCTCAACGCCTAAAATGAGGTAGGAAAGGGGATGGATGGCTTGGATTGAACCCAATCATCAAGGTGGGGCCTACATGAGCAGTCTGCCCCAAAACCCAGAAAAAAATCACCTTTTTCTTTCTTTTTTTTTTGTTGAGCCAACGTCCAGTGTCCCTGGATGGTTTTGGGCAACGGCTATATAAGGTGGGGCCCTGTTTAGGTGGGCCACCAAATGGTGGTTGGTGTGGGTGTAATACATATAAGGTGGTCCCCACTCATAGGCGGCTCAGATAAAATTCTTACTTCATGGTGGGGTCCATTCAAGTGGGTCACACAATCATATCATCTCAAGAAAAGAAAAATGAAAAAGAAAGAGAGAGAGAGAGAGAGAGAGAGAGAGAGAGAAGGTGGGACACACGTGTGATGGAGGGACCCCGACACTATGGGCCCTCCCTTGCATTCCATCATACATCAAAAGATAATTATAGTGGGCCATTGGCCATATTTTAGGGTCCCAAGTGAGATCCATACCATTGATCGGTAGGCCTCACTTGGCCCATCCAAGAAAGCATGAAAACTACCCTATCAAAGCACCCCACCGGTTGATCTCTTTGGTCCGTTGGAATGCCTATCTCCTTGTGCTCCTCTTTGATGGTGGAAGATGGGGTTTGAATGGTTAGGATGATGGATCTTGTGATAGGAATGGGTCACTCTCAATACACTCACTTTTCTCACACTTAGGATGCCATGGATGTGGGATTTTTTTCTCCTTGCTTGGGAATGAGAAATGAGGGAGAGAGAGTGTAGTAAAGAAAGGGAGAGAGTAGCTTAGGTAGGCCATGATTATTTGTAAGAGAGGGTGGCTTGCAATAAATGGTTGTAAGAGGGCTAGGGGTAGGGTGGCTAGCCATAAGTGCTTGTAAGAAGGCTAGGGGATAGGGTGGCTATAGCTTACACTAGGGTGGCTATAGCTAGGCTAGGGTGGCTATAGCTAGGGTGATGTTATCCATTACCCTCATAATTACCTAAGGATTTGTGCCACATGGGATGGGTGGGTCCCGCAATGTGCAGTCCACAGTTATTATAATGTATGGTCCACATCTTATGATCTAAGCGTCGGATTGACGCATGAGACGCGGCGACGGCGCGGTCGCAATGATACGGGTCTCGAATTAAACCGACTCGAATCTAAAGGATACGACTTACGGTCGTGCGCAACGTCGATTATCAGTCGCAGATTGCCGGACTTCGACGGAAATGATTGAAGGATTCATCGGAACAGTACGAACTAGGATACGGGTCTTACATTACTCAATGATAGGTCAGCTAGATTTGCGCTCTATAAGAACAAATCATAGGGGTTAAACTCGATGCTTAAGTAATCGGGTGGATTCCATAGCTTTCTACAGTTGGTTAATCAAATTTGTGTGGTTCTTTACTCGTACCACCCATGTATAGGTTCACTTCGAACGTTAAAGGTCAGTAAGTGACAGCGTAGGCTAATCATATAAAAAAAAATTTAAGAATTTTTTAAAATCTAAAATAGCAAAAATCCAGGACGTTACATACCACTTGTTGGGGGAACCGCGGAAGCACACAGAAATGAATCAAGGATAGCTTTCCAAAAGCACCAAGCAAAAGGGAGTAGAACACAGCAATTTAATATGGAAAAAACCTTTTCGGGAAAAAACCACGGCACAAAGCGATAGATATCACTATGAAAGCAGGAATTACAAAGTTTAGAGCTTACCTGATTCGAACAACCTCGAATCTCACCCTTGCTACACCCTTTAAAACCCTTGGATGATTTGGAAACCCTAGAACACTTGCATACTCTCCCAATTCCGAATGCACTCCAATATATAGCCTTTGGAGGAAACCCAATAAAAAAAGAAAACAAATCCCGCAAATTCGTAACTCTGTGAAAATCTGTACCGATCAGTTCGATGTCATCAAACTCTCTTTGATGTCATCAAAATTTATCCTTTGATGGCATCGAAGTCGGGTCAATGGCATCGAACTAACACCCAAACAGACCAAAGACAAAACCAATTTTTTGAAATATCTCGATTGCATTGAGCCATGTTCGATGTCATTGAAGGTGCAATCGAACACCCTTTGATGGCATCAAAAAAATGCCAAGATAGTTCAGCAACCAACTGGAGAAAATCTGAAAAATCTCAATGGGATCAAGCACTATTCAATGTCATCGAAGGTGACATCGAACAGTCTGTTGATGGCATCAATAGGCCCAATAACAAACTCGATTTAACACATCTATTACAACAGTATATGCCACCTATTCAACCACTTGTTCAATGTTTAAGTAGATCAGGTGATATTTGGAGGGTACAATTCATCCTCTGATAATGGGTTATACCTTTGCCTTCCTTACAAAAGAACTTTTAAGTACAGATAAAATAGAAATGAGAAAGAGATTCTTACAATCGGCCGCGGTGGGCAGCTATAAAACACTTCTCCTAATGAAAACTAAATCCAAATAATGAGCTTGGACTCAAATTACACATAGGACTACCAATTACTTAGTTAACGCTACAAATTACACTACGAAAATGTAAACAACAAGCATAGAGTAAAGGATTACACTAATAAATGTAATTGACTTGGCAAGAAAAGTAAAGCGATTTACACTATCGAATGTAAATGGATTGGTAATTAAATGGATAATTGAAAGGAGAATGTTTGGGTTTGATTGAGTTGGAATGAGATGAAATCTTTCCGCTATATTTCTCTTCTATTTATAGCTTTACCCTGACCAGCTAAATTTTTCTCTTGTTCTGACAGTTGTAATAATTGTTCAACACTTTGTATCCTATTCTACTCCTATCCTTGTCATCTGTCCTATAACTGCTTTTACACGATCACTCCTCCATCACTTGATGCATTCCAGTTGTACCATCAATGCAATCATCTCTGTATATTTCTATATATTTTCAAATACACCACGCGAATCCATTCAAATTACAAGTAACTTGCTCAGAGTTACTCGCATTAGTAATGCCGTCAATGGAAATGAACAGATATATAATATCACGCTAGGCCTGATGGTGATGGCTGCACCAGACTCTTGTACACTGATAGAGGTTCCAACCAAAATCGGGTGAAACCAATTAGCCGGCTGGTGTACCGCCGCTGTGTGTCCCAGCATGATGTACGTGTTCTATCCACGCCACTCATCCATTTTTTCCATTTCATTTTAGGCCATGATGACGAAATGGGGTAGATGCAAGGCTGAAGAGGACCAACACCACAGGAAATTATGGAGAAATTGATGTCCACGGTCGAAACCTTCCTTGGCCCCACCATGATGTTTATATTACATCCAACCTGATCATATGGTGATACACACCTGGATGAAGGGAAATACCAAATATCAGCATCATCCAAAACATTTGTGGCGCCCGGGAAGTCTTCAACGGTAGGCATTCGAATCCTGCATTTCATGTGATGTGGTCCACTCTGACAGTTGGAAAAATCACATTTACACGGCTCATGCCCTAAGATGAGATGACAAATTAGATGGAGGGCGTGAATAACAACCAAACATCATACTGGGCCCACAGACTTGGTGAACAGACGCTTCTCACGTCATGCGTTTACACCCGAACAACGTCCCACATAATCCGCAGGGATAATATGTGACCACAAATCGAGTGGGGGGAGCACTGTATGTGTTGAAATTGATTGCCGGGTCAGTGTTTTTATTTTTTTCCAAACGCTGTTGAATGCGTTGAATTTTATAGATTACGACCTTTATCTACCTATCCAAGCACTGTTTCCATGTAACATCAGAACACCCTAATTCCACATGATACTAGCTGACACTGGAATCATTACATCATTCCACGGCATTACCGTGTAAACCGTAAATCCGAACCGCTTGCTCTCGGCTTGGTTTTGGTCACATGTGATGTGTGCGGGTATGTTAGGTCTAATTGTGTGGTTCGATTTAAACCGAAAAACTCTGACCCCAAGCGCCATCAAGATGGGCAAGTATGTCGAATGTGATTGTATATGACTAAGGGCTTGAAAAGTTCAGCCACCCAAAATATGCTTGTAAGATGATCAGGTGATTGTTGGAGGGGTGGGATTCTTCCTCTGAAGATGAAACAATCATACGGAAAAAAGAAATGCTCACAATCAGCTACAAGGAGCCTATCTGAATGAAGAATTGTTTGTATTGAAACAGAGCTACTTCAGTGCAAGAACGTAGACTTAGATTATAGTTAAATATTACTGCTAAATTAATTTGGTTTATTTGGTTGGTATGAAATGCCTTTCTTTGCTGAACTTCTTGTTATATATATATATATATATATATATATATATATATATATATATATATATATATATATATATATGTTGCAGTTTTTCTTTAGGCATTTTTCTTCTTTATTTACACAGTTATGGTAGTTGAATCGTTGTTACGTTGGTCTTCTAGATCCTTATGTCTATTCTTTTCTTCTTGATACGTATTCTTTTAAATCATTACTTTTACTCAACCGCTTTTTGCCTCCTGGACTTCTCTCAGCCGCATCTTCTCTCTTAATCGTGGTTTGTCATCATATAACATGTACTATACAACTCAGCACTAGTTGTACTTCCGTGAAAAGCACACAAAATATCTTTGAAGATCTTTCACATTATATTTCTTTCCCGAGCAATGACATATTTCTTCTAGTCAACTCAACTAGAATTAGGGTACAACACAAACAAGTTTTAACCTCTTCCAATTTGAGATAGGGGAATGGTCCATCCAGGATCAATGACTTGGATAGACCAATCATGGCCCCACATCTACAAAATAACAAATACAGAACTCGAGCCTCATTTATTTACAACAAAAATAAATAAAGATGTCATGTTCTTGACCCACAAGTACAAGTGCAACCCGGACAACCTAGGTAGGATTGATGGTCAACCCAAACCTTAAGAGGACCTAATCCATAACCCAGCCCAGCCGAAATTCCAACCGTAGGTGCCTAATCTGAAGTCCTCTCTACTCTACCCTACCCGACCTGGGCTATATACACGTGGTTGTTCCTAACTCAACATAACCTGACTTGAATTTGCTCAACCCAGGCCTAATCCGAATTCAAACTGCATTTGGTTTTTTCATCCTCAACCTAACTTGAGGACCTTGACAACCCAACCCAAACTCAGGTTAGGTCAGCTGGGTGAACCCGAACCCAAGTTGCAGCCTACTACCTAGTCCGAGGCAGGGTCCTTAGTTTGCAAACTATGATTCTAAGTCAGTTGTATTTGAATAGTAGATTCTTGGGACATCAATCTTCCAATCCAACAGTCTTCATGGGCCACAAAGCCAAAATCACAACACTCAGGCATCCTGCCCATTAGAGTTGCCACAACCTTGTATTTGGGAAAAACCACAATTTGCTTACTCCCACTGACGAATAATCACAATTCAGTTTGATTGGGAATCCAAACGCGTCTGTAGGCTGAGCGACTTTGTGGGGTTAGGAATTGCAGATGAAGGTCACAATCTTCGGGTTAACAGCTCAACTCAACTGATCATGGACAAAACAGGTAGAATAGTCAAGGACATTTCCCCTCCACGTTTCCATGCTGTTACCTCTTCACCGTACACGTGGAAAATCGATAGGGTAAGCCAGGAATACTATAATGGTGGGCCATCATGGATCCACGTGGTGGGCCACTATGCGGACAGGCCGTGCACTAAAATTAGCTAATTTGGACTAGCAAAGTTTCAATGTCTCAGATGCCATTTAAAGGGAGGCGGATTGGGGAAGCGGATTGTGTAGTAACTCATTTCGCTTAGCCTACTGAGTAAACTCTGTGGGCCTACCATGAGTTATGTATTTTATCCACTCCCGCTATCGATTTTACTATTTTAGGGCAGTGACCCAAAATTGAAGCATATCCAAAGCTCAAGTGAACCACACCACATAAAACAGTTTGAATTGAACAACTACCGTTGAAAAATTATTCTTGAGAGTTACGGAAGTTTTTTATCATCTAGTATTTGTGTTTTCCTATCATCCATGTCTTTGTGATCTTATGAACAGGTTGATGATAAATAAGTATAACTGCAGGTCCTGAAAGCATTTCAATGCGGACATCAATATTCCTACTATTTCTAATATTGTTGTCCACTTGAGCTTTGAATATGCTTTTACTATTTCTAGTAGTGTGGTCCACTTAAGCTTTGAATATGCTTTTAATTTTGGGCTCATGACATGACATTATCTGAAAACATAAATGGATGGCATGGCGTGGATGAGACTCATATTTTCATGATGGCCCCACAGAATTCACACAGTACATTTAAGCCAATCGGCTTGGCAGATTGGGTAGTACCCCTGCCTCTAGCTCAGCACAGACAGGCTCCCAGGAGGCACTAAAGCCCCTGTGATTTATGGGTTTTATCCACAGTATTCATTCATTATTCCATGTCATTTTATGATACAAGCTGAAAATGAAGCAGATTCGGATGCTCAAGACCCTACAGTGGGGATTGAATTCTTAATATTGAAAACTTTTGGGGCCAAAAGTTTTGTATGTAGCTGATACTTGTATTTTCCCTTCATCAGAGGCGATGTGACTTTTGGGGATGGGCCGTTTTATTTCAAGCTTATATTTGTATTCTCTCTTCATCAAGGTTTATATGACATTAATGAACAAGTTGGATGACAAATAAACATATTATGGTGGGCGCTAGGAAGCTTTCAACGGTGGAATCATTGTCATTGTTGCTTTCTCCGGTGTGGTCCACTTGAGCATTGGATCCGCTTCAGTTTTGGTCTTATATGCTAAAACGATATGGCAAAATATATGAAAGGTGTCAATAAAGCCCATGCATCACGGTGGGCCACTAAGCATTGGATTTGCTTCATTTTTTGCCTCATATCCTAAAATAATAAGGCAAAATGGATGAAAGGTATAGATAAAGCCCATACATTACGGTGGGTACATCATAGCCCTGCATAAGCCAAGCTCGGGACAGGCGGAGGTAGTACACAATCCGCATCCCATTTAAAGTGGCACGTACGGACACGGTTTGCCTGTGCAACGTGCAAGTGGGGCCCACAGATATGCTGGTCGTCCATCATTTTTAAAAGACAACAATGAAATGGGAATCTAAAAATCAGGCAGATCCAAAACTAAATTAGCCACACCACATGAAACAGTAACGATTGAATGCCCACCATTAATGGAAACAGTGGGAATTACAGAAATTTTGCATATCGGGATGATATTAGTGCCTACAGTTGATCTGAATCTTGTGAAGAGTTGGTAAGCTCCGGGAATGTGTTCATTGGTGTGCGTTTCCATTACCACTTTTTTCGTGTGGTGTGGCTCCTCACATGAGTTTCGGATCTTCTTGATTTTTAGATTCATGTCATATTATGGAATTGAAAAATTGATCATGAACGGAGTGGATTTGTGATGAGCATCTCTGTGGGCCCACACAGCTTCCAACTTGGAAAAATTTTGGGTCCACACATACCGACAGACTTTTTTTTCTCTATCTCGTTCCGTAGCGTGGAACCCACCTACGTACGGAAAAAAGAAAAGTAAAAGCATGCTCACACTCAGCCAAAGCTCAAACAGTTGAAGAGTGATGAAGCTTGCAACTGCCAACACCTCAAATGCAAACACTGAAAAGCATCACCACCACCGTATATTACATGGTAACACAATCATGTGAAAATGCGAATGGGCCCTCAAAAGAGGTAGGAAAAACAAAAAAGGATCCAAGGGTCCCCTTCTCCAACCTGGCCACCACAACCGCCACCCACACAAGACTCCAAACATACCAAAGACCCCATCAGTCCCCTCGATGAGATATGGTCGGTTTTGCTAAAGATCCCACCACTACATCTCTCTCATCTACCACTGAAAGAACATGAAGATGAAGAAAGAAAAACACTAACCATGATGTTTTTGTTCAAGGGTTAGGTGCGGCTCGGCCTTACCCAACACGGTGTGGCACTGACCATGGTGCCCACATTGATGTATGTATTGTATATCCAAGCCGTACGTCCGTTTTTCCAGCTTATTTTTTGGGCATGAGCCAAAAAATGAAGCAGATTTAAATCTCAGTTGGACCACACCATAGGAATCAGTGGTGATTGGACGCCCACCATTAAAAACACCCTAGGCCCACCATAATGCTTATCTGTCATCCAACCTGTTGATAAAGTCACACAGACTTAGATGAAAGGAAAAAAAAATACAAATATCAGCTTGATCCAAAACTTCCATGGCTCACAGGAATTTTCTAATGGCCAATCGCCACTGTTTCCTGTGGTATGGTCCACCTGAGATTTTGATCTGCTTCATTTTTTGCTTCATGCCCTAAAATGAGCTGGAAAAACGGATAGACGGCATGGATATATAATAAATACATCAAGGTGGGCCCCACAATCAGCGCTGCATGGTATTGAGTGAGGCCTGGCCGCACCTAATCCGCTCCCGGAGAGGGAGGCTTGTGGGGACTGTCCATTTTGTAGGGTGCCCTACGAAAAGTTTGAGATTTCCTGCCACTGGGGTAGGTGTTAGAAAGGAAGAATGAGAAGGGATAATTGTAAACACTTCCCCTCATGTTTCCAAAAAATCTCAACACCTCCTTATACTTGGATTATTACATATACCTGGCTCTGATTACAGATTCGTTGAAGATTGACACCCTTCTTTGAGAAATTGAACGTTTTACTCCTATCTCACAAGTAACAAGTTGGAGATGTGTGGTCCTACCATTGTGCATATATGTCATAAGACTGAAAAACAGGGTGATTCAACCATCAGGTGGCTCAGTGTAGATAGACGCTGTTTCAACACTGAGATCATAGGATGAGTACCCATGTGGTGTGGGTGTGGGTAAAAATTTGAAGGAATAAAAGAAAAAAAATATATAAACAAAGCTCACCTCGTAAATTCTAATTTTATTGATTTGGTGTGAGCCACTCATTGATGGGGTTAGAATAATTTTTGGGTGTCCAATACTTAAGGTGGTAGGAACTTGTTTGACGGGTTGGATAGCATTTATATACATGGAGGTGGGAGCCAGCAAAAAGTATATTTTGGGTCATTTGGTGAATCTTGGTGGGAGAGGGGAGGTGTTTACAGTTATCCCAGTACGAGGCAAATAGAGTAGAAGGGCCAGATTTTCCACATGGAGGGAAACCTCAAATAGTTTTGACCTGAAAGAGTCTTTCCTCTCGAGGGTGGAAAGGGGACATGACCTTGCCGGTTGTCCACCAACCACAGAATCGCAATGAAATCTCTTTACGAGCTTTTCTCTTGGAAGATTGCTTCCCTTCTCTTTCTCTCTCTCTTCAAAAAAGTAAAAGCTGCTGTTTTCATCTCTTCTTTTCCTTCCTGCATTTCCACCACTCGCATCTCGCAAGTTAAAAAGGAAGAGAAGAGGGCAAATGACAAGAATGACCCCGAGTTCTACCTTCAGTTAGTCAAAGGAGGGGGAGATTTACGTAAATTGCGCACCAAGAAAAGCAGCATTAGGGCGGGGCCTTCTCTCTTTAGACTGTAGAATTTCTTATGGTTTTGTCCACCAGAGAGTGGCACCTATGCACGCGAACGAACATCGTACCGAGTGCCAACTAAGAGACTTTGTGACATCATAACCATGCTTAAGCAGCCCCCACCTTGAAGGGACCTCGCCTGAAAATAAGCTGGTCCAATCATGAAGTGAGCCCCGCCTAACCAACGGTGAGTTCAAGAAAAAGCTTTCCGACGTCACTCAGCATTCAACGCACATGCTGGGTGGACGCGGAGTGCGTGGTAAACCCAACACGAGGCAGGTACGTGGTGTAAGGACTCTGTGGGGCCATCCTCACGCATGTTTTTATCCATTTTGCCACTTAATTTTAGGGCGTGAGTTTGAAATTGTAACATATCAAAAGCTCAAGTGGACGAGGAATCCGTGGATATTGAACTCCCATGTCCTCAAACTTTTTAGGAGCCACGTAAAGATTGGATCAAGTTAATATTTGTGTTTTCCTTTCATCCAGGTTCTTGTGAACCGATGAACAGGTTAGACGATGTGAGCCTTTGGAAGGTTTCAATGACAGACATCATTATTCCCACTTTTCCTGTGGTGTGGTCCACTTGCGAACTCATGAATAGGTTGGGTGACAAATAAACATCACTATAGGCCCTAGGAAGGTTTCAACCATGACTTTATTATTCCCACCTTTTCCTGTTGTATGGTCCACTTGTGCTTTAGATATGTTGAGGCTCGTGCCTTAAAATGAGTGGGAAAATTAGATGGACTACTTGGATGTTATCAAATGTTTTAAATTTGTCTGTAACTGGGTATGTCGATGGCATCGACAGACCACCCAATCCCATTGGGTAGCTTTCAATCCCATTGACAACCCACTTGATCCCATCAAGAAAATTTCATTTTTTTTGCCTTCGCTCGTTCGACAGTTTTTTTGTCCAAATCAATCTAATCGAAAGTGGCTTCAACCCTATCAATGAAACATCGATGGCACTCGATATGATTGAAGCATCCATCAACCCACTTGTGCAATTTTGCGGAATTGCGGGTTTTGTTTCTTATTTCAATTTTAATCTTTTTTTAAGGGTTTGTGATCTGTGATTAGGGTACATGGAAACATGCTTAGGGTTTTTTATAAGCAAAAAAGAGTTCAAAGCTAGGCTTTTATGGTGTTTGGGGTGTATTCTCGAATCAGTACAATCTTTCATCTCTCGCATATTGATTATCATAGTAAATGCGCTATCGAGTTGTGCTGTAGTTTTTTCCCACGAGGGTTTTTCCACGTAAAATCTTATGTTCTCTGTGTGCTTGGTTTGTTTGATTCTAACTCAGGGTTGCTTCCGAGAGTCTCCCAACAAGTGGTATCAGAGATAACATTGGAATTGTAAGTTTTTCTTTTTTTAATATGAAAACATGTCTTATAAATGATCTAATATTAAGTATGAAACAGAAAAATTCACTAGGAGAAATAACTTTAAACTATGAAAGGTTAAAATAAAATGTCTCCTAGTTCAGCAACGATTGGGACACGCTATCACTGGTAATGCGAAGCGTCCTGCATTTATAACTGATGAAGAGTGAGATGAACTAGACAAGAGGGCTACAAACTCGATACAATTGTACCTAACGAACAATGTCATATATAATGTCCTGAATCAAAAGACCATCGTAGGGGTATAGACGAAACTAGATGGTTTGTACATGAAGAAATCCTTGAGTAGTTATCTATATCGTAAGAAACAATTCTATAATCTTAAGATGACACGAAAGTCTCACATTAATAAACACATGAGCACTTTCAGCAAGTTAGTATATAAACTGACGAATACGGCAGTTAAGATCAAAGAGGAAGATCGAGCCTTGATTCTCTTAAATTTGCTTCCACCATCTTTAGAGAATCTGGTAGACACACTAATACATGGTAGGAATACCATCAATGTAGAGATTGTCATCTCAGCCCTTCATAAGAAGCAGTTGAGAAAGAAAGACAATAATGGAGTTATCTCTACGAATGCGTTGGTTGCTAGGGAAAGGAATACTGAAAGGGAGAATTACGACTCTCGATCGCAATCCAAATCAAAAGAGAAAGGCAATATGAACTGTTGAAATTGTAGGATGACAGACGTATGAAGGAATGCAGAAACCCTAAGGCTCAAAATGGAGAAAGATTAGATAATGTGCCAGAAGAGGTCAACACAGCACAATCTTTTGAGGAGGTGCATGGTGGTAATGTCTTGACCGCATCTAAATCTAGTTACCTTAGTAACGACTGGATTTTGGATTCGGGAGCCTAATACCACATGACTTCTCACAGGAATTGGTTCACTACATACAATGAGTACAACGATGGACAAGTTCAATGCGCATCAAAATGTTCAATGGGGTGACCTCAGGAAGATTTTGATGTCTTTAGGGGCTCTTTAGGCATTTGGTTATAAGTTCACTAGTTATGATAATGTTATTAAAGTTTCAAAAGGGACACTTATTGTGATAAAAGTGCAAGGGAGCAGTAATCTATATAAGTTGATTGGAAACACTAAAATATGTGAAGCTATAACATCTGTAGTAGAATCTACATCGGCACGATTATGGCATGCGCGCCTAGGCTACCTAACCAATCGCGGTATAAAAGTACTTTCTGATCGTTGCTTAATTTCTATTTTTAAAAGTATCGAACTTAGTATATACGAGCATTGCATATATGGTAAACAATCAACGCTAACTTTCAAAACTAGAAAATATGTTTGTAAAGGTATGTTTGAGTATGTGCATTTAGATATATAGGGCCTTTTATATGTTGTTGCTGGGAGTCATCATATTTTGTCTCATTTATCATTAACTACTTCAAGAAAGTGTGGATTTATTTTCTCAAAAATAAATTCGATGTTTTCACCACGTTTAGAGTATGGAAGGCGATGGTTGAAAGATAGACATGACAAAAATTGAAAGTATCGAGGACTAATAGAGAATGTGAATTCACTTCAAAGGAATTCAACTAGTTTTGTAAGGACAAAGGGATTGTGAGGCACACTCCTGAGCAGAATGAAGCGACAGAACGAATGGATGGAGAACATTAACACGGTTTGTTACCTGGTGAATCAGTCCCCGTCTACGTTGATAAACTATAAGATTCCTAAAAAAGTGTGGGGTGGTTATGAGGTTGACTACTCATAGTTGTGTGTATTTGATTTGAGCTTACTCTCACATAACATCAGTTGAGAGACATAAGCTATACCAATGGGCTGAGAAGTGTATTTTTCTGAGTTAAGATGATGGTGTGAAGAGTTACAGGATGTACGAAAGAGTCATACAGAATATCATAATTAACTAAGATGTTAGGTTTGATGAAGATTCCTTACTTTGCAAAGACAAATACAAAGAACCAGAGAAATCAGCGGTCATTGATGTCAATATTGAAAAAGAATCTACTTAGGCAGATCCTAATCTGCAGGCAGAGGTACAAGAGCAGGTGAAGCAGTCACCTCTTATAAGAAATTTACTAAGAGATCGCAAATTTCTAATTAGATACAGGGATGACTCGAACGTTGCATTCATCCTCATTACGCATGAGGGGGATCTGTCTACCTTACAGGAAGCATTAGATGGTTATGATGTTAAGAAGTTAATAGCGGTCATGCATGATGAAATAGATTACCTGCATAACAATGAGACATGGGAGCTGATAGAACTTTCAGTTAAACATAAAACGAACGACTGTAAGTGGATTTATTAAAAAAAAAAAAAAACATGATAGATACAAGACAAGATTGGTCACGAAATGGTATGCGCAAAAGGAGGGTGTCAACTTCAACGAGATTTTTGCGCCCGTAATTAAGCATGTGTTTATTAGATTTGTATTGGCGTTGGTTGCCAAATACAACCTGAAATTATAGTAGATGGGTGCGAAGACTACTTTCCTTAATGTGGAGTTAAATGAGTAGATTTACAAGAAGCAACCAAAAGAGTTCAAAGTGAAAGAGGCAAAGAATAAAGTTTGTTGGTTAAGGAAGTCGTTATACAACCTAAAATAGTCGCCTAAGCAGTGATATAAAAGGTTTGATACTTTCATGATGGATCAACGATTTATTAAAAGTGAATATGATCATTGTATCTATTACAAGACACTAGATGATGGATAATTCATTATACTGGTATTATACATAGATGACATGCTTATTGTCAGCCATAGCATGTCTGAGATTGATACGTTGAAGACTCAGTTGCCAGTGACATTTGAAATTAAAATATCTAAGGGCTGTAAAGAAGATTCTTGGCATAGATATTCATAGAGACAGATCGAGGAGTAAACTACAGTTATCACAAGCAAAATACCTTGAAAATATATTAATAAAGTTCAGTATGTGTTGAGGGTCAAATATTGCATATTGGACCCCATTTATTACTTGGTTTTATACACATGATAATGCTTAATGTTCTATTTTAATCATGTTTGTGTTGCAAGGTGAATTCAAAAGCAAAAGCTTGGATTGAAAATGATGTTAAAAGTGTAGATTTAACGCTCAATAATCGCCAAAGTCAATGGACAAATCAACCATTAATTTTGGGCCACCTTATCTCTGGATATACCTCAATTTTGGACTCAACTCCTTAAAAATAGGTGGAGAAACGAATGGGCGGTGTAAATTTTCCAAGAAACACCAAAAGTGGGCCCCACTTGTAGAAGCGTGTGCACAGTACACGTGCACTGGCGACACACTGAACCTGAAGTCGGGTCAAACTCAGTTTGACCCGATGATTTTCGCAGAAAGAACGAATTTCAAATTCCTTCCACCAACAGCAGGATGAACGTCCGCTGAGATGGTCTCCGGCCCACCATCATCATCTGATTCGATGATCCAAGCCATTCATTGCATCCACGAGGTCAAACCGACCGTATCCTGATCCGCTACTTGATTTCCTCAGATGTTACATGTACATGAATGTTTAGACGCAAGATGGATGGCGCTAAGAAAAATCTCGTGGGCCACACCGAATCCGAGTTGTACCACGTCATCTCGGACCAAAATTCCACCACGAATCCAATAGACAGAGTGGATTTCCTCACCAGCACCGATCATGGGCCCACTAACCATCACAGTGCAAGAAAATTCCCAGAGATGTGCAAACGGAAATTGCGGAGCCACCGCGGGCCGCTGGGTGATCAAGGTCCGGAACGGGGCCATGATCCGGACCATCCAGATGCTACACACATGAGGCTGGACCACTTCTACACTAATAGAAGTGATCGGAAGGAGAACAATGGGCCGCACGCTGTCTCTAATCAACTATGCGCAGAAACAGGATGCACAAAATGTCCGTCTGCTCCTCTGTTTTGTGCACAAACCTTCTTGCGCGGGACGTATTTAAAAAATCCTTCTCCCTATAAATTCTCTTCATCCGACCGAAGGGAGGGAGTGAGCAAGAGGGATGGGAGCAAGGAGAATGTGAGAGAGAGAGAGAGAGAGAGAGAGAGAGAGACAACCAACCGTTCATAGCCGGACGCACCAGGAAGTGTGGAGAGGTCTCCATCAAGAGTTTTTTTTCCTCCCTTTCCTTATGTTCTTGTTATGATTCTAGTTCAATCATGTTTATGATTGGCTAAACCTCTTAGCTCGGGCTAAGAGGTGAAGCTTGTATTGTAATGGGTTGTTTTCTATTGCTTTGATTTATTTTGTTGAACTCTCTTTGATTTTAGTTTGATTATAAAAAACACTTTCAGTTTTTAATGATTTGTTGTTACTTAATTACAATAAATTTGCGATAGCTTTGAGTATGTTCTTTTTATTGAGATTTGTGAATTTAGGAAATACTGTTGTTCACCATCGTCTCCTAGGCATAGTTGGATAATGGAATCCTCCCTAACTCTTACAATTCTCTCAGACTGCTTGTAGATTGGTAAATTCTATTGTTTGTTGTGTCTCATGGGCATAGTTTTGTGATGGAATCACTTCTAGTTCTAATACCTCTTACCCATTGAGAACTAGATCAAAAGAAGTTCAGATTTGATTTTTAATGAGATATCTTCCAATTGAATGAAGATGAGACTCTAATTCCAGTTGTGTTCGTGAATCAAGCATATATGTCCCTGATCTCTACAAGTGGATCCTTGGAAACCCTAGTTTCCCACCTTTGAATTTTAAAAGTTTTCCATTAAGTTTTTCACAATCATTATCTCGCTTATTTAGATTTAGGTTTTCATCTTCTTCTAGTTCTAGTTTTAGTTACTTTCAGAAGACACACGAGATTAGTCCCTGTGGATTCGACCTCGGTCTCATCGAAATTATTACTTATATCGCGACCCTACACTTAGGGTTGTGAAGAGTATGAACAAGATGAAACCGATTAGCATACCCCATGCTGCTCACCTTAGACTTTCTTCTAAACAATATCCTACTACAAATGAAAAAAAACAAGTGATGTCTCATGTGACTTATTCGAGCATTGTTGCTAGTTTGATGTATGTCATGGTCTCTATGAGACATAATATTTCACATGCAATAGGTGTTGTGAGAAGATACATGGCTAACCCTGACAAGCAACACTACGAGGCAGTGAAATAGTTACTTTGGTATATTCGAGGTACAGTAGACTACGTCTTGACGTTTGAAAAGTCAGATAACAAGTTAGCAGGCTATGTGGATGCTGATTATACAAGTAATGTGGATAATAAGATGTCAACTTTTAATTACTTCTTTGTGCTGGTGGGTAGAGCGATCAATTGGATGTCGAAGCTTCAGTTTGTGGTGACTATTTTTACAATTAAAGAAGAGTATATAGTAGTAATGAAAGCATTCAAAAAAGGTGTTTAGTTGATAGGGATGATAAATCAACTTAAGCTTCAACAGGAAACAGTACTAGTAAATTATGACAACGGATACACAATCAATTTAGTGAAGAACTTGGTTTACCATTCTAGTACTAAATATATTAATGTTTATCATCATTTTATTCGACATGTGCTTAAGGAAGGTAAAGTGACTCTTGAGAAGATCTACACAAGTGTGAATCTGACGAACATGCTTATAAAGATAGTTTCTACAGAGAAGTTCAAGTTTTACGCGACTTCTCCAGGCTTGGCGAAGTTTTAACGAAGGCGAAGTGTGCACGAGAAGCAACGACAATAGTTGAACCATATGGAGTCATTAGAGATGGAGCTTGGAGCTGTGGTTCGTGATAAATTGAAGACACGGTGAAGATTGTTATAAGTGTCTTAAATTTTTCTGTAACTGGGTTTATCGATGACATTAATAGACTACTTGATCCCATCGAGCAGCTGTCAATTCCATTGACAACCTACTCGATCTCATCGAGAAAATCCCTTCTCTCTCTCTCTCTCTCTCTCTCTCTCTCTCTCTCTCTCTCTCTCTCTTCTCTCTTTTTCTTTTTATTATTATTATTTTTTATTTTAATTTTTTTAACCTTTGCTCGATTAAGAGTTTTTTTTTGTCCAAATCGATCTGATCGAATGTGGCTTCAATCCCATCAATGGGACGTCGATAGCACTTATGATCGAAGCTCCCATTAACTGACTTACGCAATTTTGTAGAATTACAGGTTTTTTTTTCTACTTCATTTTTTATCTTTTTTAAGGGTTTTGTAATCCGTGATTAGGGTATAGGGAAATGTGCTCAAGGTTTTTGGTGAGCAAAGGGAGTTGAAAGCTAGGTTTTTTGTTGTGTTTGGGGTGTATTCTCGAATCGATAAGCTCTGCCATATCTTGAACATTGATTATCATCATGGATTTGATGTCGCTTTGTGTTGTGATTTTTTTTCACGAGAGTTTTTTCATATAAAACCTTTTGTTCCCTGTGTGTTTGGTTAGTTTAGTCTCTTATTAATTGATTCTAACTCAGGTTACTTATGCGCATGCCCCCAATAATATGGATAAAACACATACATTACGGTGGACCTCAAAATCATTCCACTAATAGCTGTGGTGGTGGGGTCACCATGTAGTCCCTTTACATCGGGTGCACACACTGTTTAGTTTAAATCTTGCGGACAAATATATCACGCTACTGGATGCCCAAAGGCGAGCCGCACCATAACCGACCGCCCCCCCCCCCCCCAAAAAAAAAAAAAAAAAGAAAAAAAGAAAAAGAAAAGACAGCTGAGAAATTTGTTTCTAACCATCACTTGTAAACGTCACCAATGGAGAGGATTACGTGCAGCCCCAGCCTCACTCGACACTTATTTCCTGTAGTGATGATGTCCACGTGAGATTTGAATCTGCTTCTTGTTTTTTCTCTCATGTCTTAAAATGATGTAGAAAAATGAATAAATGGTGATTATACTACACGTATATTAAGGTGGGCCCTACAGTCAGGGCCGCTTCTAATTCGCTTCGATTGATTAGCCTACATGTGCCAGCTTGGCACCCTGAATCTTGGAATAGGGAATCTACTTAGTGACATGTTATGGCAAAGCTCGTGGTGAAGGCGCATCAACCCAGTGGCAGTCATGGATGGGCCATTGCCTAAGACTAGGATAGATTGGACAGTCAATATTATTTGGGCATAATGCTCAAGAAAAGTTACCAGATGGTATTTTAAGCCACCCAGTGATGGCCATGGAAATATTTAGGTTTTGGGTATTTAGGTTTTGAGAATTGACCCACTTAATAGATATACATTGTGTCTAATAGAGCAGGTAGCATTAAGTTCTGTCAGGCTGTGACATGACACTATTTCATTGGCCCATCAAACGCTTGGCACAGAAAGACTTACCAACTTTCAAAAGAACTCAGTCAGGCTAAAACGTGACACCAGACGTCTGTCAAAGAGGGGCCCACCAATTTTCAAAAGGTTGTTTGGTCAACGGCATCTTTACTGTGTTAGGCGGACCAATGAAAGCCCAACAAAACTCTCCGTGTAACTCGGCCTCCACATGTAAATGACACATTTAAGTAATAAAAAATAAACCATACAGATTTTGGATCCAATGTAGATCGATCACCTACCTAACTGATCAGTTGACATCTAGTGAACGTTTGAAATGAAACACAGCCAACGGTCTTAACTCAGAAAACAAGTGTCCATGCATATCGAAGGTTAGTACTGTCCAGCCGATGTGATTTTTGGAGCTATGACACACTTACAACAGGCCCTGCAATGTATGACAAGTGCACATTCCACCGTGGAGGACCATCCCCGACGTTGAAGCCAACGATAAAGCCACGGGGTCTCAGCAAACCTTCCAGACAAAAAGGTTTAAAAGCAGAATCGTCATTTTTGAGAGTTAGAGTGGCAGTTTGGACACCTCACCCAGAAAAGCAACCTGGTCGTCTCGTACAAAAGCGGGGGGAAGGAATTTCGTCAACAGTCAAAATAGGGACCGCACAGTGCGTAAAACCTTTTACGGACTACGGGCATGTCCTGCAAAAAGCCACGCGATGACGAAAACACCCCTACCCTTTGGTGATTTTTTTCCAAACGACCCCAGATGCCCTCGGAAAGGTCAGGCCCGCTGTCGGCAGACCGACAACACCGCCACCCGGACTTCTGTCTCCTCTCTAACTTCTACAGTGACTGGTTGTTGAGCGCTCAGGAAAGGGACAAAAATTCTCTTAGTCTCGGAAAACGATCAAAAAAAAAAAAACGTCCCGAGTGACTCGAGGCCAGACCGAGTTAACCGAGTCATCATCCGAGTTTGTTCTAGAAGCTCATGACAACCCCCTTTCAACTGGGAGGGGCTCAGCAGTGATCGTTGGCATCTGCCAGAGTTAGCCGTAGATTCAAACTGGGTCTCCATTGCAGCTTGAGCAGACCACCCATCGGGGTGAGCGCTGCTGTCCGAGTCCACTCAACTTGGACTCAGCCATGTGATGCAGGGTCTTCCCTAACAAGTTCTGGGAAAAGATGGTTTGAGCACATAGCATGCGCATCCCCTTCAGCAGGCAGGAATCATAACGTGAATTTCAAAATGGGCATCTGAAATTTCAGATTATGAAGTGCTTGCTAGATTCCAACGAACCATCTTTTCAAGGGAGGGAGATCTCATGTGTGCTCCAACTCTCCAAATTCAGCTTGGTTTTTTTTTTTTTTTGAAGGATAGGCTCATCTTGATATTGAACTCAAGCCATGAGCTTTTAGCGGTTTAAATGAATTGGAGATATACAGTTGGTTTGAAGTTTTGGGGCAGGTCTACACAGACCACAGTTTTAAGACTCCAATACCTGAACTAATTCAATGCAACAAGTCCACTCCCTACTCGGGTGAGTCACAACTCAATTCAAGACAGGATGAGTCGGTCCGAGTCACCGTGTCTTAACCATGACACAGCACTATGCAAAGCAATAAAAAATGAAACTAGAATGATATTTTTTTTCTTCTTTTTCACTTTGATAGGTAATTGGGTCGAACAGGACAGTAAGCACCATCAAATCAAAGAACAAGTTCGGGCCCAATATTCACAAGAAATCATTATAGATTGAAAAGAAAGATTTTCAATGGGTTGGGAGAAAAAAACTACTCACTTTTCCTCAAATCGGGAGTAAAATCTAGGTGGCCCTCGGAGTTGCTTGCTTGAATGCAACGGTGGGGGCTATTCTGCAGCTCCTTCTCTGGTGCTCCAGCACAAGTTCTCCTGCAAACCAATCCAGCTTCTCGTAGTTTGTCTGCTCCCCAATCCTCTTTCCCCCGAAGAGCACTGACTCCACGTTCTTCTGTTTCAGCATCTCCTCTGCCACACCTATCAGCATCTTCACATTGCTGGGGCCCGGGTCGGAATCTGTGTTGGCTGAACAACGGCCAATATTGGAACCATTCACCTGTAATGTAGACAGAAGTCTTTGACGTGGAAATCCAAAAATATAAATTCTAACCAAGCACTATCCTCATTGGGCATGCGTGGACGTGTTTTATGTTGTTGCGTAAATGCAACAAGGGATGTTAGAGAATGGAAACTGTAACAAATGACAAACAGAGCAACAAAGATTTTTCAACAGATTGATCAAACTGGTCAGCTTTTAATAGAAATTGTAATCAGCCTATGTAATAAACTATTTGATAGCACTTGATTGCAATCAACTTTATAGTCTATTACACTGCCTTTGCACCTATGGGAGTTTTATGCTCTCATTGCCGGTCCCCAACCAGGATAAGGGAGGGGTTGAGTCAGGTTGGCAGCCGGTGTCAAAGATGTGCCATAACTTCCAACATAAACCAGAATGGCAGAAAAGGATTCATGTAGCCAACCCCAATTAGTTGGGAAAAGGCTTAGATGATAATGAAGATTATAGCAAACAGCAACATATGAAGAGGGAAATGTTAGATGTATGCATTTGGCTGCACCAAATATGATGAAATTTAATGCTTAATCAATTGCATTTGGTGCAGCCAAACATGCCTCTAAGAAAAACCAATAAAATGTAACAAGGGATTTGTTCAACAAGTCTTAAATTTCATCATACCCTTGAACCAAAATAAATAAATAAATAAAAATGTAGTCATCTCTGTTCAAATGCTATATATATTTTAAATTTTGAATGGATCTGATTAAGGCATACAGAACTGCAATAAAAAGCATTTTATGCATACCGAACATAGTAAAATTTTGTTCAACGCAGTAACATAAACCCAGCTTTCCCCAATGAATGCATAGCCTACTTCTCTTTTTATTATGAAATTCCTTTTGAGTTTTGACTGAAATTGCTTAGGGCATGTTTGGACTGAATTAAAAGTTGAAAAAAGAAGAAGAAAGAAAATGAATTGTTTTTCCCTTGTTAGTAGTTTACCCCTGCTTTCAAATGCGTGAAAGGGAATGAAATCTGTTTTCCTTTCCTTCTTGCACCTCGGGTCTGATGTTTACCCCCATGAAAACTGTTTACCCTATTTGCGAACTTTATGAGTGTTGTTTACCCCTGTTTTTACACTCATTAACATATTCCACCCATTCACTTGTGGAATCCAAACAACTAAAGCGCCCGTTTCCAGTAGGGTTGTTGCTACAAAACTAACAAGTGAAAGGTATTTCCTTTTCACTGAGCTGACGCAGTTTTACCTTGGCTTCTGTCATGACGTTTGTTTTCCTTTTCCTTCTTTTCTTTTTACCCAATCTGCCGTTGAGAACAAAGAACTGCCTTTTCCGATCTCCCTGGAAATGCTATACAACTTTCTTCACCATAGTGTGTGCCGTAAATTAAATCACAGCAGGCCATTCATTGTCTAATCGTGACCGTTCAATTGTGGTTTTTTTTTTTTTTTTTTGGGTTAGCTTGTTAGTACACACCATGTCAGGACAGACACTCCATGTTAGCCACCCCCGCTAGGGATCGATACCAAGACCTCAAGTGTTGAAATGAGGTATTTCCACTCAGTCTGCCAGTTAAGCTATGGATCTGGGTGTAGACCGTTCAATTGTAGTTGTTAAAAGGACTGCATTCCAAACTTAACCAGCAAAACAAGATTATTAAGATCGTTCTACAGTGTGATTTAAAGGCTGTGTTCTGTCCACAGATAGAGAGTCTGAATTGGTGTATGCGGGTCGTGTGATAGCTGGAATGACAAATGAGTAATTATAAACACTGGCCAAACCACATCATAACAACCCCCTCAGAAAGAAAGGGGAAAAAAAGAAGAAGCAAGCACTGCTACTTTAGATCCACAGTGAGAAATTGTGGAGGTGAACTTGGGCACACATGTGTGCCAGATCTCGACCAGTCATTACATGGGATGGCCATGAACCATCCATTGCCCACAAATCAGGCCAATCCACTTATCAGGTGGGCCATAAAATAAATGGAAAATGGAATTTTCAGAAACAAGACCCCCGGTAGCCTATATATCAAATGTAAATGCTGGTGATCACTGATCATCCTCATATCCTCATAAGTGGAGCGGCCTGGCATTTCAGACGTGTAAATGATCCAGATTTGGGACACGTCTTCCATGTTTGGCACATGCTGCATTTTGCCTCTTCAATCTCCCCCCATGCAAATCGCTTCTTCATTATTAAAAAAAAAAAGAAAGAGGCTGTGTTGGATGATTCACAGGCACTTAGAAATTCCAAACCTAGTACACGAGCAATTCAAATTAAAACCCCCAAGTCATGGAGCCCAATTTAGATGCAAACCAAAAACTACACTTATCCTCTTATCTTAAAGGATAGGTGGAAATTTACTTGGTGGTTAAAATTAAAAATATCCAACTGACCTATTTCCACAAACTAGTATCCACGAATCGAAGCTTAGGATTGTTCAACAAATTTCATATTAGGAATGTAACTCAGCCACAGTGGGTTCCACAACTTGGTCTATTTAAGTAGAGTTAATGTCTGCCAGGTATCCAATTACCCCTCGTGTTATTTTCAGGAGACGAAGACTCTGCCCCAATTGTTTTACTCAAATACTAGCAAGAATAGCAAAGCTGACCCGTCTGGTTCACTGACAGAGCATTTTCATTTCCCACCAGAGGCTAAACAAAAACTGCGTTTCCCCAAAAACAAAAATAACACCTGGCCTTAATTTACCACGCCACTTCTACTTCTGTAAATAAACAGCCGTTCTTAGAATAAAACAGTAACTTTCGAAAATAATCCTGTAGTTATCACACAGTTTTTGAAAGAACCCACTTATCCCGTGAAGCCCATTAACTGGAGTCAATTCCTCTTGAACGGCTCCAAATCACCCGTACATATGGCCCGATTAATGACTGCCCGGGTACTTATGGCAGTCTGCGGGCCTACTATATCACGCCTCATCCGGGTTTTCAACCTCTTTTTTCTAGCCTTTTGACTTTCACACGTAACGAAGACCGCGGACCTCGTCACCAAGCGCAACCAAACGGATTGGCTACTCCCCCTGCCACCAGCCAAGTGGTGGTCGGTGCTCTATGGCCCCACCATGATGTATGTGTTTGATCCATGACGTTCATCTATTTCTATAGATCCTTTTATGGTATGAGACAAAAAATGAGATATATCCCAATCTCAAGTGTACCACATTACAAGAAACAGTGTTGAATGAACGTTGACCATTAAAAACTTTTTGGGGGCCATAAAAGTTTTGGATCAAGCTGATCTTTGTTTTTTCCCTTCATCTGAGTCTGTATGACCTAATCAACAGATTGGATGTCAAATAAACAGTACAGTGGGCCTAGGAGGATTTTAATGGTAGATATCCAATGACTAATGTTTTCCTGTGGTGTGGTCCACCTGAGATTTATATCCCTCTAATTTTTGGGCTAAAGCCCTCAAACGATATGTAAAAATGGAAGAACGGAATGGGATGAAACACATACATCACGGTGGGGCTAACAGAGAACCGACCACCAGCCACGGGGCTTGGCAGGGAAGTAGCCAATCCGTTTCCGCGAAACGAGGGCAAAATTCTTGGGAATGCTGTTGGAAACGACACATGGATTACCGTTCCTGCGCCTCGTTGGAACGGCCTGCCAAATGGGTGAGGAGGATTGATGCCGTTAACCAAGACGGAGCACCTGGGAGTTACGTCATACGTGTACGTTTGCACGAGCAGTTCTAAAACGGAACCATCGTAAGAAACCTCGACGCCTAATTAGTTACCGCAATCAAGACCGTCCAAATCGTGGAACTCACGGCATTTAAACGATGTTAGTTGTCGGATTTGGCTCACGAATTTGGACCACCAACTATTTTAAATTCCATTAGACACTAATTGGATGGATCCGATAGTTCAACGGTGGTATTTTCAGGTTGTGCTCCATCCAACGACTGGACCTACAATTTAAACGGATAGGAATTGACGTACATTCCGCCACGTGTACGATGGATTATGCACCACAACTTAATAAAATAGTGGTTGACTCATACCGTACCCTGTCACTGAAGACCAACTGACATTGCTAGCATACGCCAGTACCTGGACCCCCTTCCATGGCAAACGCCACCGAAGCAAGCCAGGTAATGAGCAGTGAAGGCGTAGGTTAACAGCGTGAATCGCCAGTGCGCAAGTTAGATTCCACCCGAACGAAAAAAAAAAAAACCAGCAGCGGTAGGAAACGCATACCTGGATACGGACGTAATTGCTGCTCCGGCTCTGACCGAACGCCATGGCCACGGAATGGTCGACCAAGTCAGCGGCCCCATCTCCAGCAATCCTAGCCATTGGTTTGGCCCAGTCCTTCGCCTTCCATCCCTTCACCTGGTCGAACTCATAGCTACCCTCCATCATCCCCCCACCGCTGCCGAGCGACAGCACCATCAAATCCTCCACCCCTCGCACGAACGGGAACTCCTGCTTGTTGTGCAGCACGTGCGTGATGGCCGCCGCAGCCGGGTTGGTCATGGCCAGCCCGCCGTCCACCGCAACGCACCGAGTCGACCCGTCTACCGACCGCATCGCCACCGGTTCGAACATCCCCGGTTCGGCCGACGTCGCGCGGCACACCTCCCACAGCCTGAAATCGAAGCTGTCCGTCTCCAGAGCGTCCGCTCTCGAGAACAGGAACGGTGCTGCGCTCGAAAGATCATAGCATGGTATCAGAACCGGCTTCAACGTGTCTTTCAGCGTCAGATTCCGGCCGTTGTCCGTAAACGCCTCTTTCATCGCACGCTCCATTCCTGCAGTTCCTCCACCGCCACTGCCCTTGTGGAATCGCCGGAGAAAGCGACCGCCGCTGCTTCCGGACGGCGACCGGTAGAACCGCTTCCCCTGCTCCGCCAAGAACTTCCAGGTGTCCTCCGCGCGGAAAATCGGTCGGCTCCCTCCGCCTTTCGTCGAGAACAGCATCGCCGTGAAAATCCCTCCAACGCCGGTCCCGGCCGCAACGTCGAAGTAATCGGCGATTCTCGCCTCCGGATCACCGGATTTCGTCTTGAGAGCTTGCTCGAGGTAGGCTAAGGCTTTTCCAGCGACAATCCCTCGCATTCCCCCTCCGTCGATGCTGAGGATGCAGACCTTTCCCCTCTGGTTCTTGATCGAGGCGACGCTGCCAGTTTCAGCAGCTGCAGCTGGTGCGGCTGCCGGCGGCAGCGCTTCGTTACCAGCGGCGGTGGCGATCTGTTTTGGGATCCAGAGCTTCTGATCGTCGTAACCGAAGAGGAACTTGCTTTCGAGGATTGAGAAGATCTCGTAGCTGAGCTTGTCCGTATCGATGCTCGGCTCTTGCATCTCAGACGGATTACACGCCATTTCCAATAGCTTTTTATAACAGAGCTCTTACTCGATCTGCTCTCTCCTTCATATGCTTCTGGTAGATTATATATTAAAAAAAAAAAAAACTTCAAAACCTCACCCTTCGAATTTCCACAGATTTGAGCTCCGAAATCCTCTTTCTTCTGCGATTTCTGCAGATTCGGTTGAAATTCGAGCAGATCTTCCTTCAAATTTCGATTCCTTGACGAACTCCAGCAGATTTTAGCTTCAAATCCGTCTCCAAGCGTTATCAAGATCGGGAAGGTCCAAAAGCCTCCTGTTTCCTTCCTCCGTTTCTCTGACGTAAAGCTCCAAAACGCCCTTCGACCACCTATTCTCTTCTTTCCTTTTCCTTCATATGCTCGCTCTTTCGTCACATCATCGTCGTCCTGCAATTCCGCTGCCACAGAAAACTCGCTCCTCGACAATAAAAACACGAGCAACCTCTCTTCCCACCCTTTTAATCTTTCTTCCAATAGCTCTTTTTTACAGAGAGAGAGAGAGAGAGAGAGAGAGAGAGAGAGGCAGAGAGCTCAGAGGATTTCAGAGCATGTCTCTGCTTTAAAACCCCGAGATTTCCAGAGCTTCAGCCGTGTGAGGAATCATTTATCCTCTCCCCCTCTTTCCTCTCCTCTCTCTCCCTCTCTCTCTCTGAGGAGGGGTATGTCTAACCAGGGTTAGAGAGCATTGGTAACCGACGGTTGCTAGGTAAAAAACTCGGTCACACCGTCCAAACGAACGGTTGAGATTCTCCCTTCGTGCAGGAGGGTCATTCCGGGATCGACGGTAGAAATGCAAATTTAGTCTCCCGCGCTTGTCGTTTAACGTGTGGGGTCCAGAGGCTCCTTTTCTCCGCCGGTTAGGAAAGGCGTCGCACTAATTATGAGTTTTTATCTACCCGAATTACCCCTTCGTCGGCGGAAATTGCGCTTGCGCCTGCTCGCCTGTTTTAGAGATGCACGTGCTGAGTCGGCTCAGGGACGAGTCATTGATGTGATGACTCGTTTTTTTAAGTGAAGGAGTAATAAAAATGAGGACATGGTTCGCTCATCCAAACCATTGATCCTATTGTCCTTACCATTCGAATTACAGTTCCCTGTCCGTTGATCAGTGCACTCAAAAAAAAAAAAAAAAAAACAGCAAAATGGTGAAATATTCGATGGACAAGATCCTCCAACTTTTAAGGGAGTGTTCAGAGCATGGGATTAGATGGTTTTAAGTGAGATGGAATTATCAAAATGTAATGATTATACAGGGATTGTTGTCTAATCCCGTGGCTTGGAGGCCACCCCAACTTCATGTTTGGGAAATGGATTGACTACTCATCTGGCCACTTCCAATCGATGCTCTATGGGCTCACCATGATGTATGTGTTTCATCCATGCTGTCTACCCATTCTTCCATGTCATTTTATGATATGAGCCCAAAAGTGAGTTTGATCCAAATCTCAGGTGGACAGCACAGTTGGCCTTAGGAGGTTGTTAATGGTGTAATTCAATCACTACTATTTTCTCATGGTATGGTCCACCTGAGATTTATACCTACCTCATTTTTGGAATCAAGCCTTAAGGTTATATTTCAAAATAAATGGGCAGTATGGATAAAACACGTAGCATGGTGGTGTCCACATAACACCGACCACTAACCAATGCTCAAAACATGATTGCAAAAATCCTTGTCTCAGCGCTAATTCCTAGAAGGGGCTTCACAGCCCATAGCTTATGTGGGTAGCACTCGTTGCAGTGGTCCATAGGATCTTAAAGTCCACCCCCACCAAATCTCATTTAAATCCATGCGCAAAACACCTCTAAGGGCATGTTTGGCCGAAGAGATTGAATGGGATTGAAATGGATTGAAAGATAGATCCTTGGATTGGCCAAGCATGCCAAACCGACACTGAATTGTGATCCGGGGATAATTCCATGTACTTAAGATAATCCACTGACATCACCATCATTACCTTTAAATCCCATCTAATCCACCATAATTTTTCAAATTTGCTTGGATGTGTTTGGTTTGATAGATTGGAATGAATTAGAAGGCTTAATTCCAGGATTGGCAGGGTGTGCCAAACAGGCCCAATATAGCAATTCTATAGGTCTTGCAGCAATATACTGACACAACAATCGTTATCTTAAAATCCATGCAATCAATCTTAATACCATCGAATCTGTGAGTCAAGAGGGATGGAATTAGGTGGGCTTAGGGCCCGTTTGGCCGGGTGGATTGAAAGGGATTGAATGGTATTAGAGTGGATGGCATGGATTTCTAGGTAATGATGGTGTTGTCAGTGGATTGTCTTGAGATCCATGGGATTGGATATATCCCTGTATTGCTATACCCAAATTGGCACGCCCGCCAATCCAGGGATTCAACCTTCCCATCCCTACCAATCCCACCAACCAAACACGTCTAAGGCAAATTTCAATGGATTAGGGTGGATTGGATGATTTAAAGGTAATAATGGTGTTGTCAGGGATTGTCTGAAGATCCATGGAATTTGGATCATATCACCGACCGTGTTTGGCAGGCCCTGGCCATTCCCGGGATTGCTCCTTCCAATCCCGTCCAATACAATCTAATCCCTTCTAATCCACCTGTCCAAACACGCCCTTAGGAGGGTTATCCTGCGCCATCCCATCCGTTTGCTGTGTGGGATGGCAGGGATGTTTTTCATCCAGAGCTCCCTCGTAAACGCCGCCTAGATCATGCAAATCCTAAGATGCATGTTTTCATCGCTATGTGGGGCTCACTTAGATATCAATGAGATATCCACTCCGTCCATCATTTTCACTAGCATACATTTAGCCATGAACCTATTTTGAGTCAAATATCCATCAGTGAGTGGGGCACACCACGAGAAGTAGTGGAGATGCAAATCTATCCGTCAGTGACAGTCCAAACACTACGCGGTGTATCCCGTGGGCTATCCCAAACCCATGGGATCGGGGGACAAACACTGACACTGCCATCATTACCTTAAAAACCATTTCATCCCACCTAATCCTATGAAATTGGTCCGGCCAAACAGGCCCTAAGCGTTTATTGGCAAACCCATGCAACGGTCAGGATCAAAAACTGTCCCAGATTTTCAACGTGGCACATCAGTTCACGTTATGATTTATCTGCGACGGTATGCTGGGAACATAAATGCTATAAATGCTGAAGCGATAAGTGTGAGATTGAAAAGCCGGACACGGCTTCAACCGGACGCGGATACTGTCTTACCTCCGCCCGTCTCCTGCTGGAACGGACAGCAGCTTTGAGTGGCCACCGTGATGTATGGGTATCATCCATACCGTCCATTTTTTTTAAAATCATTGTAAGACATAAAACAAAAAACGAATCATATTCAAAGCTCAAGTGAACTACGCAATAGGGATTAAACTGTCACCTTTGAAAACTTCCTGGGGGAACAAGTTTTAGGTGGAGCCGATATTTGTATTTTCTTTCCGTACAGATATATTTAACGTTATGTATATGTTAGATGGCGAATAAATATCTCTGTGGGCCTTACAAAAATTTCAACTGCCTTATTTTTTGGTTTATCCGAATAAATTGTATGGACAGTCTTGATAAGACTCAAAGCTGCTGCCCGTTCTCAGCTAGAGATTCCTCCGTGACCTTGCACAGTACCTTTCGACACTGGTCGGATCTGTGACCCCACTGACATGTACGTGTGTTTTATCCATGCTATCGATCCAATTTTTGAACTTCAGTTTTTAGGTCATGGAGCGGCTGATAGAAATCTCAGGTGAACAACACTACATGAACAGTAGTGATTGAATGCCCATCATAAAATAAAATAAAATAAAAACTTTCTAAGGACCATATAATGTTTACCAACCATCCAACCTCGTAAAAGAAATATATATATATATCATTTTAATCCAACACTTTTGTTGCCCATGGTAAGTTTTTAACAGTGACAGTTCAATCAGCACCATTTCGTGTGGCGTGATTCACCTTCGAATTGGATCTACCTTATTTTTAGATTAATCCCTTAACTAAATAAACCGTTAAAAATGATGTACAGCATGCATTCAACGTAAGCGGCCCATAGCATGGATCAGTACGGTACTGAAGGGTTCACTACCAAATCTGAGTCACGACATCCTTGCCCTCGTCAGGTTGCGACCAATCGAAACATGCCATGTCCCGAAAATCTCATAGGTCCTGCACTGGCCACCTGACGACGAGACATGCCTTGAAATTAGGCCAGGGCATTTTCATAATGCCCCCACGTCGATGGTCCGGGCGGACAGGAAGTCGTCCATTTTATTATTCACGGGCCACCTGATGACAGGGCAGATGGACTTTAGGCCAGTGCATTTTTCCTAGATATACCTATTAATGAATGGTCCGGGTGGTCTGGACCTACCCGCGGCCTAATCAAGGCAACTATCTAGATGTCCGGCCCACCTAGATACTCATAACAGTAGACCCCACCTTGGATCATTAATGATTTTAAGCATGTTAGCTTTGTCCGTCTAAGGCCCTGTTTGGGCAACTGGATTAGATGGGATTAGGTGAGATTGTATTCAAAAAAACATCATTATTACCCATGGCAGGGATTGTCCCCTGATTTCATGGGATTAGATTAACCTTGGATCATTAATGATATACCCACCATCATTTTTAAGCATGTTAGTTCTTTGTCGTCTAGATTTTCCAAAGAAGTTTTCCGGTAAGTATTCAATCCCCGCTTTACGGTGGGTCCATGAGCTTTAGAATTACCTAATTTTTGCCCATGCTCTAAAATAATCTCAAAAAAATGGGTGGACCATGGATATAGCCCACACATCGTGTTGAGGACCTAACAACTAGCAATGAGTGAAATTGGCACGGGACCCAATGTAATTCCATCGGATCTAATTCCAAGCTTTGCCAAACATGGAGCGGAATTGGCACGGAACCAGATGAATCCAATCCCACCTAATCCCTTCTAATCCTATTGCCCAAACAGGGCCTAATTTTCCGTTCCGCCGCTACGGAATCATATGCCTTCACAAGGACGGCTGTAAATATCGAGGAAAAACACCATGGTTATTCACACACGTGCCGTCGTTGCACACGTTTGCCAAAGTAATGCGGGATTGAAGTGGCGACTATCGTTGATGCGGACCCATGGGAACATGGCGCTATCGTTGCACGTGAGTGGTTGATCTCGGCGGATCTCAGCCACATCCCGATTGTATATTTGTATGGCGCATCAGGGGTTGTTGATGTCATTGTTTTGTACCGTGAAATTGATTTAGAAAGTATACGTGTTATAATAAGAAAAAGACGCTGTGTGCTAAAAATCTTATCAAATCATAGCTGACAGAACAATAAGACACCCAGCAATTGAGAGAAATTTGAAAGCAGACTAAGCTGCCGATGATCATTTAAGAAGTTGACCAAGCGGTCAATAATCAAACTAGAGTCAAATTAAGTGGCTGAGTGTTATTTATGAGGCTGATCCAGCAGCCAAGTGTTATTTAGGATATTGATCGAGCGGCTGAGTAAAATGCAGTCAAATCAACAAGGAGGCCTGAAGCCTTTATTATGATATGTAGCCAGTTTAGAAAAAAAATATTCGGAAGGCCATGTAGTGTTGAAATGATTACAACAACCATTAGAACGTGGGAAGTATCTAAAAAACCAATAGCAACCATCAGAACATAGGAAGTATCGAGATGACTAAATTAAGTTATAAATAGTAAAAGAATTCAACAGGAAGATTTATCTCATACTAACCTAATCGAACCCAAAAATATCTTTCAACTTTCATTTAAATTTCTTGTCATTTACATTCCTTAATGTAATCACTTTACCTTTTTCTACCAGTCAATTACATTTCCTAGTGTAATCCTTTACTTTTTCGTTTGTTGGTTACATTCCATAGTGTAATCCGCAGCATTAATCAAGTAATTAATCAAGTGACTCATTTTCCAAAAACCTGAGTGTTAGCCTTTAAAATTCAATCTAAATTTGAACTGCTTATCATTAATCAGTGTTAGCAGCAAATGTTAGCGGAATAAACCATGCATTGTATAAAAACATTCTGATTGTTGATGCAGAAATCTGGCTCACCCCCTCCGAACTCCGAGCACTCAGGTCGAGCGTTGTATGCCTGCACAGGAGGAAGACAAAGGAGACCCTGGCTAGAGCAAGGGACCCTCTGATGCCAAAGTCAGGCCAGGAATTTAGGTCTAAGTAGTGTAGATGGGGGTTTTGGGTGAGTGATTTTGCATACCTATCTATGTAAATGAGTCCCCTATTTATACCTTTTGGATAGAGTGACCGTGCCCATCATTTTTTGCACAACTTATGTCATTTAGCGGGAACGACACATGCGCTGAAGTTGGCAGTTACCTTGAGATCATGCACCGGGTATTGCTCCATACGTGCATTACTGCAGTTAAGCCTCAAGCGTGATTGTAAGGCATATCTCCGTCTGAGCTGACCTTATTATCTGAGTCCTTCCTGTGACGGTTTAGTCGAGCTGTTGATGAGTACCTATTCGGGGTCGGCGAACAAGGTGTGTAATGACTTCTTCTGCGTTCCAGGATGACGTGAAAGCTCTACAAAAGAGCTTGGACATAGTAATATGGCTCGTTCCAGATTACGGGTTAGCCTTTCTTGCTCAGTCGTCCCTTTTCCCTGACGCAGTTGCTCAACTTGATGAGTTGTGCTTACCACAATTAGGTTCGGCACAAATTCTCCCATAACAGAAACCTCTCTGAGTTCGAGCTCGAACTCAGGGAGTAATTGCTTGGGGAGATGGTACGTCGCGCTCTTCACGACGAGGACTCAACAGAATCGAGGCAGATTATCGTATTCATGATTCTCTGTTATTGAGGCGTCGTACTACGGAGGTAGCTTTTTGACTTCGAGCTGTAATGGGCGAACACATGGCGACGGTTAAGGATTCAAATCGTTGGAGTGCACGGGGAGCTGCCACGTGGACTTTAGGAGGTGAGAAGATGTTTGCACATTAACTCCCATTAAATGCGAACAACGCGTGGCTTGGTGGACGTGAATTCGAACTAACGATGTACTACCACATACCTTGTAAGGTTCGGCTCTATGGCGTTCCAGCTTCGAGTACAGGTGTTTATCATCATTACAGTTAGTCGATTGAGACTATAAAAGGTAGTTCCTCCCCCTCATTTGAATCTCTCCTCTATTTCTCCAGGAAGACGCTTACTGCTAGCAAATCCCCGGAGCAGGCAATTTCCAGTGAGTTCTTTCTCCTTCTGGTCCCCTTTCTCTCTCATTTTCTCCTTTTTCGTTCATTCTACGATGTCGAATGGGTCGGGTGGAGCTCGTGAAGTATATGCGTTTAAGGAAGATCCAGAGCCAGAGAGTGCAGACTCTAGGCGCGAGGCTTCGAAAGGCCCACTGGAAGTGATACCCCTTCGACCTTGTGCCAGAAAAGATAAAGGCACTAAAGTCGGTGCTCACTCTAAGGGTTCCAAGAGAATACCTTAGGATCCGATGAGAAGGGCAATTGCTGGACCGTCAGGCTGCCAACCCACCAAGCTTGTCCTCGGGGGCTCGGTCTTAGTAGAATCTCAGATGGATGAGATCCGAGAGAACTACTAGATTCCGAGCTCGGTGCATATCTGAGCTCCAGCTCCTCTGGATGCCCCTAGGGACCCAGCTGAAGGTGATGTCGTAATCTTTATCGCTCCTCTGGATGCCCTTGAGGACCCAGCTGAAGGTGATGTTGCAATCTTCATCTGCGCCCATCGGTGTGGGCTCCAATTTTCGGTCCACCCCTTCGTGCGCACCATGACCGCACGACTGAAGTTGGCTATGGGCCAGCTCGTTCCCAATGCTTGGAGGATGTTGGTATCGTCCTACCTAATCTGGCGTTGGTTCAAGAATCAAGAGCTGACACCTAACGAGTTCATGGCCATCTACCAAGCTAAGCACGACCGCCATGAGTTGTGCTGGTATTATTCTCAGAGAGGTCTCAGTAGGGTTCTGGCCTCGTCACTATGCTCCCCACTTCCAATAAGGATTGGAAGAACAAATGGTTTTGGGCCTCGGGAGAGTGGAAGGTGCCTGCGGCTGAGCTGAGTGGTCTGCGAGTCAGGGTCCCCACCAAAATTTCCACTCCAAGTCAGATTTCTTGAAGTGTCTATTCCGTCGTCAACTTTTGCATTGTATTGTTCTCATCTGACCTTAACTATTCTTTGGCAGATAATCCTAGGGGCGTTCCCAAGCTCTCCTCCCTTCATCGGGCCCAGGTCACCAGGGCGCAATTTCTTAACGTCGATCAACGCGTCTGGCACCACGTCATCAATCCAGACAACCTCTTTCAGTTCAGATTTTGCATATTCAAACTCACCCTATTCGCTTTAGGCCGTGTTTGGGCAACTGCGTTAGGTTGAAATACATGGGATGGAATTACAGCGACAGCCACATTTATGACTTGCAGTGGATTGTCTGCATATAGTGTTATACACCTCTATCCCAGGACCGGTCCTCGTTATGTTTGGATTTCATGGGATTGCTTCCATCCCATGGGATATCTGAGTGGGGTTGTTTAGATTGTCCATGGGATATGACTGGGTTTATTTAGCTATTATTTTGGGGGAATTGAAGGCATTCAGGTGGGCCATCATTGGTGTGGTTGTGATCTATGATAGGTGTAGTTTACAGAGGTCATTATTCAGCGTCTTCCTAGGGAAGATAGTCTTCGCTCCCATGGTGAATACCTCCCTAGCCCCAATCTCCGCGAATTGGTTCTTCCAGAGGGGTTGGATTTATCGCAGGGAGCTTGGGGAGTCATCAGATGGATGGTCCAGATTGCTTCTTTGATGGGTCCAACGAGAATGTGCATTTTTCTGAAATCGTCTTCTTCGGCACTCCCAACATTGTGGGGATTCACCCACCTTTTTCGGGAGTTTTGATAGGAATTGGATCCTCCCTTTTGAGGATTGAACAACTCAGACTTGGTTAGAGTCGCTGAGCTCGAAAGTTTCGGCGAGGAAGTTCCCGTGGGCGTTTCCAACGCCAGAACACCCGAATCCCTCTCTTCTGACAGACGTATTGAGGTGTGAAAGATGGGAAGGATGCAACGTTGCCCAAACGTGTAAGGGATGGAAATAGGGTGAATTTTACAATTCTACCCCTCGTAATCTACCCTAACGCAGTTGCCCAAACATGGCCTTAGGTCGGTATCAATGCATGGTTCGTGAGTTTTCGCGGAAGCCACCTCCTTTAACTAAGTTATTTTGTGCATGTATGGGTGAGGCGTTGTTACGCCCCAAAAAATCGGGGGTCGTGCATAGACTCGACTCCCGAGTTCCCGAGTGTCACTTATCATGCATTTATGATTTTTTAATGATTAATCAAATTTAATTGCGCAATTTGGAATTACCTGAGGCACGAAGCACAATCACACCAGTCTACTGAAATGAAGGATATCCCACATATATACAGGTCCAAAATAATAAAGGGTCGCCCAAGGCGTTGCCCAACAGAACAACAAAAGAAGGTTATGTCCAAGAAGAGTAAAGCTGAGCCCGCGGCTCAGCAAATCCAAATTCAGCCCGATCAAGCCGATGGAGAGCCGCCCATCAAGCAAGTAGGAGAGTCCGTCCTCCTCGTCCAAGCTCGCCTCGCTGGGCTCCTCATGCCCCGAGTCACCCGATCTATGAATGGGTGGTTGGTGTTTTAAAACACCGTCCCAGAGGGAGTGAGTGATCAACTCAATGTGAACTATTGGTCTCAAGTTACAACAGCATCAATTGTAATATGAACTTAATGAAAAAGAGCAATCATCAACACCTAATAACTCTTTTTAAAATGCATGCATGTGGGATGATATGATGCATGCCCTCGCCACAACACTCCTCAAGCGACTCCATCTAACGATCGCATATGACAACACTCCCTCGGAGCGACCTCGACTTCCGAGTCGCCACCCTAGCTAATGCGTGCAATGCGATCGTGTTAGCCGAGTTATTAGTTAAGTCCATTCATCCAGCAGGTTGGGGATTCTGATTCACCCTACGTATCAATGCCCTAAACTGGTTGCGAGGCCAAGACCCCATCAACGCGTGAGGCCGAAACCTCACTGTCCGTGATCTCGTCGGGTTCCTCATCCCCGACTCCAAGCACATGAGGAGTGCCGAAAGGAAGGGATCGCTCGCGGTCACTACGGGGACGAGCGGTACCCCAGCGTAGGCCGACAGCTCGGACATAGTGTCCCATTCCACCATGCCCGGCTCACGAGGCTGTGGACCAGTTTCAGGTGGATTATCGATGGGCTACAATGGTTGCAGGGTGGTTCAGATTTCATACATATATGAGCACACAGGGTTAATAAACAGGGTTGATCAGTCAGTAGGCTAGACCGCATGAGTCAGGCGAGTTTGAGACGAGTGACCTCGGGCACAAGGGTCCCACGTAGTCGAACTACAGCCACCCGAGCACACCCGCCCAAAACCCACGGTTTATCCTCGAGGCGGTCCTACCAATGGATCCACCTTCGCTCTCCTCATGTTTCCTGACCAACCCAAGGGTACGAGTAGCAATCCCTAGCATGCCGCCTACCAATGCGTCATCTAGCATATACAACCTTCATGTTCTCATGCTTCTCAACATACAATTCAGATTCTCATACCAAGCAAGGCCAACAATATCATAATACAAGTGCAAGTGAGGTGTGTGTGTGTGTGGGAGGAAGTTAAACACTTCCACCATTGCAAGAAATCATATGCACACGATCATCATACATTCTATGAAACAACAATGTAGGGAAAAATCAACAAGGCATGAATACCTAATCATCCAAATACCCAATCATGTGTAAGGCAATAGCAACACCAAATGAGGATCAACATGCATTCCATACGAATTTCAACAATCATGCAATTCCTAGGGTTTCTCTAGTTTTTCCAATCATAACATCCAAACAATCAAAATCATTAAACCCATAGTAAAATTGGTGCTAGGCCACCTAAGAACAATAGTCCACACCTTGTGATTCGTTGGAGACTCAAAAACGACCTAGGAGATGTCGATCAATCAACCATTGGTCGGAATCCCTAAAGCAAGTTCATTCATGAGAAATCCATGTAAAATTCCCCTTCATCAAAAAGGGTTTTCAAGACTAATGATGAGAAGCCTTACCTAGACGATCAATGGACGATTTTGGTGGTTGTGGTGCATGGTTTCTTCTTGGAGAAGGTGTAGGAAGTTGTGGGTTTGATCCTCTGGGCCCCACCTTGATTGAGAGTCCACCATCCTCCTTCTTCTCTCTCTCTTTCTTCTCCTTTCTCCTCTTTTTCTTCTCCTTTTTTCTCTTCTAGGGCAAAATTCGTATGGGGAGAGGGGTGCCCAAATGAGACCCTTTTTATAATTCCCATTTGGTGCAAAGGCCCCAAGCTTCCACAATTTCCTAAAATAGACTTATGGGACTCTTATTGGTGTTGGGGTGGCCCTAACACCCCTCGCCACCAAATTCGACGTGTAGGTGCCTTATGGCCCGATTAGGGCCCATGTAAAAATTGAGGACGAACGGATGAACGGATATATGATCTGAGAAAGCGTTTTTGACCTTTAAGTGGTCCTGTGGGGGCCATTTTGGTGATTGAAGCATTTTTGATGGCCCTCTGGCCATGAAATTTATAGGATAAGTGGTCCATGACCTGATGAGGGGCCTTACAAAATTTGGGAACGAACGGATGCGGGGTTTGGTCATACGGGTCCGATTTACGATCAACGGTCATCGTGCCACGATCGAGGCCCAGATTTGGTGGGAAGGCGTTGAAAAATACATTAAACCTTCACCGTAAATTTGGAAGAAATCCGACGGCTGGAAGGCCCAGAGTCTCGCTTTTTTTTTGTAAGTGCCAAATTTTAACTGCATTGGTGGGGCGCATTGGGCAAGTGCCGATGGTACTTTCAGTGTCCACTGGGTCCACAAATCCGCGATGGACCACAAGCCCAACATGTGAGATCTATGATTTTCTAAAGTTTTAGATTTTTTCGACCTTCTCTGCCAGGTGGCTCACACGGCCGTTGTTAAGTGTAACCAACCATACCGGCTTGGCCCACACTTGGTCCGATCATGACCTGACTGGTCTAGTCAAATGGGCTAATCTTATATTTAATTTATTTGTGATACCTCACCTTGAGTAGTTTAAACGAACGATCCTACGGCAAATCCGACGTGGACGCCGTAAGACACTGTGCTAGTTGGACGGGACGTTACCATCACCCATTATAAGCTAGCATTGAGTGTCAATGGTCAGTAAGTGAACATATAAGTTAATTACATTTAAAAAAATTTTAAGGATTCTTGGAAATCCAAAACAGTAAAAATCCGGGATGTTACAATCTACCCCCCTTAAAAATAACTTCGTCCCCGAAATTGCCTAAGGGTAATAAATAAAAGTTTTATTATTTCATTTGCCTAGGCTTTGTTGATTTCAAGTTTATATGCATGGTAAGGTGTATACTATCTATACTAGTTTGGCTCTCTTTAGTCTACCCCCCTTAACACTTTTTCACCCTAATGGTTACTACAAAGTTGTTTAATTATCTATATATATGTATATATATATATATATATATATATATATTTAGGAATTGGATTCATGACGTCGATTTTTCCTCCATCTAGAGTAAAAATGTTTGTGTTCAATGTCAAGCCAATACGGAGAGACAGTTGTAGTGGGCTTAAACCCGATACATCGATCATCTACTTGACCAGGGTAGAAGGCTCATCATATCCCTTCTTAATCCTGATGGATCCTGGTCTTCTGCTCGGTCAAAGCAGTGAGTCCATTAGTAGTCACCCATGATTGAGAATTGAGTCAAGCCGCGTATGCTTCGCAGGCGTATACTTCCGTCATTCCGTAGTCCGATTATCCTAAATGTTTAGGAAACGACCCTCGTTGAAAAGTTTAAATCTCCTGTTTATAAGGTTGTCCTTTGGGTTTTAGCCTACGGGAGTCCTCGTTTTAATTTATATCTAATTTGGGGTTTAATAATTCTCTCAACATGTCTATGGGCAATGATCATCCTAAAAAGTTTTTAAAGACACAAATTTGTATATGAATTACCATTTCAATCCTACGGCTAGTGGGTTAATCTCAGACTACACTTTGGTTTCATAAATTTCAAGAATGAAGGAATAGTCGAGGTTCTAAGGTATCCTGGTGGTTGGAAGTGCTAATAATGCAAACAAGAACGCAGTAAGGCAATCATACATACAAGCATTTATAAGGCGACAAGAAAATTCAAAAACAATCTATACATTCACATTAAATTCAAAGTGCCATTAGTATGGCTTGTTACATCATACAACATGGATTTCATAGTTTTCTAGATATTCCAAACATAAGGGAAAAAAAACAACTTAGTCAAGCAAACGTCCTAACTATCCTTCAACACAAGCAGGTAGACCTAATCGACTTAAAGCAAACTACTAATTATCGGAAAGGTTATGCTACTACTCTTCCGGATTGGGGAAAGATGGGGATACTTCTTCCCCTTGAGGAAAAGAATCACCGGAATGGAGAAGAAAAAGGCAACGGTTGCTAGGAATGTTATTCCCCTCGGCAAGGAAATGGATAGTTGTTGAGAAGGTGCAAATAGGAAAATGGGTTTGAAATGGATTTGTTGAAGGGGCTTGGGAAATGAGGATGGAATGGGTTTTAGAAATTTGAAGTTGAGTATGGTCTTGGAATGGGAGGAATGGATTTGAATGTGGATGGTTGTCGTTTGGTTTTGTGATGTGGGATTTTTGGAAATGAGAGGGTGGAGATGGGTTAGGGAGATGGAAGTGAAATGGGAGAATGATGGTTTCTTAAGGAAGATGGACCTTAAGGATGTGGTTTTGGGGAAAATGAGTTGAGTGTGGGTTTGAAGAAATGAACTTGAAGATGAGTTGAAGATATGAGATTCGAGAAGGGATTGAGATTGGTTTATGAGAAATGAGGTTGGGAATGGGTTTGGAGTTTGTCTTATGAATGAGTTTTGAAGGCAATGGGTTTGTTGAAGGAAAGGTGTTGAGAATGGGTTTGATGTAAAGGGGTTTGGGAATGAAGTTTAGAGTGATATTGAGAATGGGTTTTGTGTAATGAGAAATGAATGGGTTTGATGGGTTTGGGATTGGAGTTGAGTTTTGAAAGTGATGGAGTGGGATGAAATGGAGTGAAGGTCTTGTAGGAAGGAATGGGTTTGGTGGATTGTGAAAATGAAGTTGGAGGGAGTTTAAAGAATGTTGAAAGGGTGTGAATGTTGGTGGGAGTTGGTTGGAAGGGAGGGATTTGAATAATGGGTTTAGGATCTGAAGAATGGATGATTGAAGTGTGATATGTGGTTGGAAGAAAGAGTAGGTGGGTTTGAGGATTTGTTTAAGAATGAGAGATGGGAAGGTGGGTTGGAAGTGGGTTTGAGAGTGAATGGTGGAACTTGGTGGATGGGCTTGAAATGAGATTTTGTGGGTAAAATTTGGAGAGGGTTTGGCAAGGCATTTGAGAATGAGGTGTGAGGTTGGGTTTTGGGAAGGGTCAAGTAAGAGGGGTTGAAGGGTTTGGGTTGGGTATGAGAAAAAAATGGGAGTTAGTTGGAGAGAGTGGGTTTGATGTTGGCTTTGTGAATGAGATTCTATGGATGGACTTGAGAACGGGGTTGAGAAAAGAAAATGGTTAAGAAAGGGTTTGGGAAGGTGGTTTGAAGGTGAGGAAGAGGAGATGAGGAGTTTGTAGGAGGAGAAGATGAATTTTGAAGAGATGGGTTTGAGTATGGAAGAGTGAAGATGTTGGAATGGGAGTAGTGGGAAATGAGCTCTATTTCTTGTAAGGTTTCTTGTACTTTCTGTAACTTAATTATTTTTAAAATTTTTATAATGTTTTATCATTGAGTTTAAAGACATCACACAAAATTTCATCTCATTTAGAGTTGTAAATAAATTATTAAAATTCTAGGAGCAACAGCTGTCCGAAATCAAAAAAATTTTGGATTGTTGACAGAACAGCTTAATTTTAGCTATATTAAAATTTTTATTTTATTTTTTTCTTATTTTTATATAAAACTAGACTCATCAAGCTTCAATCTGGCTTTTGAATTACTTAAATCGGAGTTGTAACGATGGAGATATGATTTTTTGAAGTTGACTGAAATTTGCAGAAAATTCCGGCGGGGCAACACGGGTCGGCGGGGGCAACCACGCGGGCCTCTGCCTTCTCGGGCGGGGGCCACGCGGGCCTGGCAGGGGCCACGCGGGCCTCTGCCTTTTCGGGAGGTCGACGTCTTTCGACGCCCATATCTCACAAACCGGAATGAGTTATTCGACGTGCCTTATATGATTTTGGGGTAGAACGAGCTGATCTACGCAATGGGACTATCCATTCTATGAGATTCCTCCTGGTTAGAGGTCAAAACCATATTTTTCTATATTTCCACTATTTTCATTAAAATTTCATTCTCCCTTAAGTCCTTACCCCCCAATGGGTCGAAACTATCAAATTTGGTTTGGTGTTAGCTCGTTTGGACTTTGACGGTGGCCTTGACCCTCTAATCATTCAGTTCTGGTTCGTTCCTATCATCGGGCTAAGGTATTGTAAGTTTCTCGGACCTGTTTCCTAGCATCCATACTATCTCTCACTACCCAATCCTAATTCTTGGAAAGTCTTATCGTTCGTCTAAGGTCGCCGGTTCCAGTTCAAGGATGGTTCCTGCCATTCTACGTCTTCGTTGCGTTTCCTATCGTTTCTGTATCGTTATTGTGTTTCCTTTCAAGTCAGCGGACGCGTTGGTGAGTTCATGACCCATGGCCCAAGGGATTCCAAACTATTGCTCTGATACCATCTGTTACGCCCCGAAAAATCGGGGGTCGTGCATAGACTCGACTCCCGAGTTCCCGAGTGTCACTTATCATGCATTTATGGTTTTTTAATGATTAATCAAATTTAACTGCGCAATTTGGAATTACCTGAGGCACGAAGCACAATCACACCACTACCATCGAAATGAAGGATATCCCACATATATACAGTCCAAAATAATAAAGGGTCGCCTGCAGGCGCCCAATCAACAACAAAAGAAGGTTATGTCTAAGAAGAGTAAAGCCGAGCCCGCGGCTCAAAGCAAATCCAAATTCGTCCCCAATCAAGTCGATGAAGAGCCGCCCATCACAATCGCAAGTAGGAGAGTCCGTCCTCCTCGTCCAAGCTCACTCGCCAGCTCCTCATGCCCCGAGTCACCCGCATCTATGAATGGGTCCGGTTGGTGTTTTAAAACACCGTCCGCAGTGGGAGTGAGTGATCAACTCAGTGTGAACTATTGGTCTCAAGTTACAACAGTGCATCAATTGTAATATGAACTTAATGAAAACGGTGCAATCATCAACACCTAATAACTCTTTTTTAAAATGCATGCATGTGGGATGATATGATGCATGCCCTCGCCACAACACTCCTCAAGCGACTCCATCTAACGATCGCATATGACAACACTCCTCAAGCGACCTCGACTTCCGAGTCGCCACCCTAACTAATGCGTGCAATGCGATCGTGTTAGCCGAGTTATTAGTTAAGTCCATTCATCCAGCAGGTTGGGAATTCTGATTCACCCTACGTATCAATGCCCTAAACTGGTTGCGAGGCCAAGACCCCATCAACGCGTGAGGCCGAAACCTCACTGTCCGTGATCTCGTCGGGTTCCTCATCCCCGACTCCAAGCACATGAGGAGTGCCGAAAGGAAGGGATCGCTCGCGGTCACTACGGGGAGGCGCGGTACCCCAACGTAGGCCGACAGCTCGGATATAGTGTCCCATTCCACCATGCCCGGCTCACGAGGTCGTGGAATTTGATTCTGTGGATTATCGATGGGCTACAATGGTTAAGGTGGTTCGAGATTTCATACATATATGAGCACACGGGGTTAATAAACGGTGGTTGATCATCGGTCGAAGGCTAGACCGCATGAGTCGGGCGAGTTTGAGACGAGTGACCTCGGGCACAAGGGTCCCACGTAGTCGAACTACAAACCACCGAGCACACCCGCCCAAAACCCACTTTATCCTCGAGGCGGTCCTACCAATGGATCCACCTTCGCTCTCCTCATGTTTGACCAACCCAAGGGTACGAGTAGCAATCCCTCAGCATGCCGCCTACCAATGCGTCATCTGAAGCATATACAACCTTCATGTTCTCATGCTTCTCAACATACAATTCAGATTCTCATACCAAGCAAGGCCAACAATATCATAATACAAGTGCAAGTGAGGTGTGTGTGTGTGTGGGAGGAAGTTAAACACTTCCACCATTGCAAGAAATCATATGCACACGATCATCATACATTCTATGAAACAACAATGTAGGGAAAAATCAACAAGGCATGAATACCTAATCATCCAAATACCCAATCATGTGTAAGGCAATAGCAACACCAAATGAGGATCAACATGCATTCCATACGAATTTCAACAATCATGCAATTCCTAGGGTTTCTCTAGTTTTTCCAATCATAACATCCAAACAATCAAAATCATTAAACCCATAGTAAAATTGGTGCTAGGCCACCGAAGAACAATAGTCCACACCTTGTGATTCGTTGGAGACTCAAAAATGACCTAGGAATGTCGATTTGGGGCCGGTTGGTCGGAATCCCTAAAGCAAGTTCATTCATGAGAAATCCATGTACAATTCCCCTTCATCAAAAAGGGTTTTCAAGACTAATGATGAGAAGCCTTACCTAGACGATCAATGGACGATTTTGGTGGTTGTGGTGCATGGTTTCTTCTTGGAGAAGGTGTAGGAGGTTGTGGGTTTGATCCTCTTGGGCCCCACCTTGATTGAGAGTCCACCATGCCTTCTTCCCTCTCTCTTTCTTCTCCTTTCTCCTCTTTCTCTTCTCCATTTTCTCTCTTCTAGGGCAAAATTCGTATGGGGAGAGGGGTGCCCAAATGAGGCCCTTTTTATAATTCCAAATTTGGTGCAAAAGGCCCCAAGCTTCCACAATTTTCTAAAATAGACTTATGGGACTCCTTATTGGTGTTGGGGTGGCCCTAACACCCCTCTGGCCACCAAATTCGGCGTGTAGGTGCCTTATGGCCTGATTAGGGCCCATGCAAAAATTGAGGACGAACGGATGAACGGATATATGATCTGAAAAAGCGTTTTTGACCTTTAAGTGGTCCTGTGGGGGCCATTTTGGTGATTGAAGCATTTCTGATGGCCCTCTGGCCATGAAATTTATAGGATAAGTGGTCCATGACCCAATGAGGGGCTTTACAAAATTTGAGAACGAACGGATGCGGGGTTTGGTCGTACGGGTCTGATTTACGATCAACGGTCATCGTGCCACGATCGAGGCCCAGATTTGGTGGGAAGGCGTTAAAAAATATATTAAACTTTCACCGTAAATTTGGAAGAAATCCGACGGCTGGAAGGCCCAAAGTCTCAGTTTCTTTTGTCGGCGCATTTTCTGCATTGCATTGGTGGGCGCATTGGCAAGCGCCGATGGTACTTGAGTGTCCACCGGGTCCACAGTCCGCGATGGACCACAAGCCCATGAGATCTATGATTTTCTAAAGTTTTAGATTTTTTCGACCCTCTCGGCCGCCATGGTGGTCACACTACAAGTTGTTAAGTGTAAACGGGCCATCTGGCTTGGCGGCCCGCACTTAGTCCGATCATGACCTGACTGGTCTAGTCAAATGGGCTAATCTTATATTTAATTTATTTGTGATACCTCACCCTGAGTAGTTTAAACGAACGATCCTACGGCAAATCCGACGTGGACGCCGCAGGACACTGTGCTAGTTGGACGGGACGTTACCATCACCCATGTATAAGCTAGCATTGAGTGTCAATGGTCAGTAAGTGAAAATATAAGTTAATTACATTAAAAAAAAATTTAAGGATTCTTGGAAATCCAAAACAGTAAAAATCCGGGATGTTACAGGCGTCGAGGTCAAGGAAGAGGAAACCTTCTCATCTCTAGGAGATGCTGCGCTCTGAGCCTCGAGTGAAGGTCACTGTCCGAAGGAAGGAGACTCCTCGGGCCAAAGTTGATCCAGCCGTTGCTGCGATGTTAAGATCGCAGTCACCCCTACCCTCGCCCCTGAATTGCCCTCGACCACCCCCCACCCCCCGGGTCCAACTCGAAGTGGAGAGGGAGGCAGTCAAGGAAGATGTCATCGCCGTCCCCTCCTCTTTTGAGCCCAAAAGGGGGACTCCGACGGGTGACGAGGACATCGTCCTTGTTCCTGCCGAGGTTGAATGCTCGGTCGAGGGAGCTCATTCTCCCCCCAGGGATGGGGGCGAGCCTATGACTGAGCATCAGGCTTCAGCTACAAGCGACATCGGCGAGGCCGTGGGGTCTGCGCCTCTCCTTGAGGCTAGGCCGTTTCCCCTGGCTTTCAAATGTCTTATCTAGTCATTTGGGTGGTGAAGCATGCTCCCGAGGTGGAGATAGTTGAGCTTCTCACACAATGCCACGAATCCTTCGTCAACGACGTCGCCTTGGTCTACTATAAGGTAACCTTCCCCCCTTAGTCGCATTTGTCTTTCCCTATTTTTTGACATATCTTTCGTGTTTTCTGCCATGCAGGTGTTGCCCATGTTCTTGTTGACTAGTGAAAGGTTGTGGAAGATAAGAAGGAAAGATGAGGAGATCGAGGCTCTTTGGGGGGAGGTAGAGGCCCTCCGAGGAGAGAAGTTCGAGGTAGATTCTTTCCTAAAGGCGGCAGTCGAGGAATGAGAGGAGCTCAGAGGGCTTATTGCCGAGGGCCAGGTGAGGGAACTGGTGTTCCACGGGGAAGTCAACGAGCTCCAGTCTCGTATAGACTCTACTAATGCTGAGCTGACGAATATGAGCCTTCCTAGGTACGGTGGAGGATGCTATCGCTAATGTAGAGGCAGTCGTTGAGAAGGCTCTTACTGTTTAGTGTGCCAAGCTTAAGGCCTTGGCCGCTTCGATGGCCGCTGTTGCTGTCAAGGCCTTTAAGACTTCAGAAAAGGGGAGGCCGAGGCTGAGAAGGTCTACTACTATGGCTATAATGCCTAGGTAGAGGATGTTAAGGGATTCTACCCGGACCTCAACCTCGAGGCCCTAAGCACCGAAGATCCTCCTCCAGATGACCAGCCCCTAGTGCCGATCCCCCACGGGCTGGCTAAGCCGCCTTTAATTCTGTTTCTTTTTATCTTTTTGTAACTGAATATTATTACACCTCGGCACTATTTTGGATGTTATACTTGTAGATTTTTTTGTGGACATGGATTATGCTTGTGTGAATTGTCTAGTGATGAGCTGACTTCTTCTTTAAGAGTCAGCTCGTCGAAGGGTTCCATCTCTGCACATGAGAAATGGTCCTTCGTAGCTTGCTCAGTTGACGGGGCAATCACTTTTGTAAGTGGTCAACCCATCATCGGTATCTTCTCCCTTGCAGGGGAACTCCCATGTAGACCACGTAGAATAACTCAGCATTATGTAAAAGATTACATCTTTTATTCAAAATGCCATTATAACAAGTAGTCTCAGCTCTTATATTGATTTCCCTAAGAATAGTAAATTTTCAGATGCTCAAAATTCTAAGGATGTGGTAGAGGTCGTCTGTCCAAGTCCTCAAGGCAGTAGGATTTGGGTTTAGCTGAGCTGATTACTCGATAAGGTCCCTCCCAGTTAGGGCCCAAGGACCCTACTCCGAGTTCCATTGTGTTCTGGAACACACAGCAAAGGACTAGGTCTCCTCGTCGAAAACGTCTCATTTTGACTCTGGAATTATAGAAACGGGCGACTTGTTGATACCGAGCTGCGATCCGTAGTCTTGCGGTGTCCCTTAACTCTTCAAGTAGGTCGAATCCTGTCGTAATCTGCTCAGTGTTGTGCTCATCTTAGTAGGTCCATACCTGAGCTGTGGGAAGTCTCATCTCAACGGGGACGACAGCCTCTGCACCGTAAGAGAGAGAGAATGGGGTCTCTCCAGTATCTAATCGATCCATAGTTTTGTACGCCCACAAAACGAATGGGAGTTCCTCGGCCTAATTACCCTTGGACTTCTCTAACTTAGTTTTGAGGTGATTCTTAATGATTTTGTTCACAGCCTACACCTGACCATTGGCTTAGGAGTGCTGAGGTGATGAGTAAGCGTTGATGATGCTGAGCCTTTGACACATGGTCCTGAACCTGTCGTTGTCGAACTATTTCCCATTATCTGACACAATGGTGTGTGGGATGCCGAACCGACAGATAATGTTCTTCCAAACGAAATCCGTTATTTTCTGCTCGGCGATTTTCGCAACAGGTTCGGCCTCAGCTCATTTGGTGAAATAATCAACCGCTACGATAACATACTTAGTTTGTCCCTTGCCTTCGGGCAAAGGCCGAATGATGTCGATTCCCCACTGAGCAAATGACCAAGGTCAGCTCTTCTGCTAGTTGTCTCGGGACAATGGCAAACCCCTAGCATTTATCACATCTTCGGACAAAATTTTTGGAGTCCTCTTGGATTATCGGCTAAAAGTATCCTTGACGGATAATCTTCTGTGCCAGTGCTCGGCTGCCGAAGTGATTCCCACAAATTCCTTCATGTATTTCATGGACCACATACTCTACTTCATTGGGCCGTAGACATTTCAGATACGGCTGAGAGTACCCTTTCTTATACAAAGTATCTCCTATGATCGTGTATCATGCCGCTCTGATTCTCTTGCGTCGAGCTTCCAATTTATCCTCAGGAATCTTGTTGTCCATTAGGTAGATGGCTTTATAGGATGGACGGACCCCTGGTCAGTGCGATTGATGCTCGGCTTATCCAGGAATTCCACTGGGATGATTCTTAGGATACTCCCTTCAATTGTTGAGGCTAACTTTGCGAGGGCGTTAGCCTAGAAAATTTCAGCCCTTGGTATTTGACTGATGATGCATTTCTGGAATTTATCCATGAGCTTTCTTACCTTGCCTAGGTAGGCTATTATCTTGGCCTCCTTAGCATTATACTCCTCCGATACCTAGTTTAGGACGAGTTGGGAATCACATCGAACATCGAGAAACTGGACTCCCAAGAAGACTGCTAATCTGAGCCCATCTAGCAGCGCCTCGTACTCTGCTTCGTTATTTGAGGCTCGGAAGCCGAGCCTTATAGCATATTGGACCATTGTCGAATTGGGCGCGACTAAGACAACTCCTACTCTGCCTCACTTCGAATTAGATGACCATCTACAAACAAGGTCCATCTATTCACAGCTTCTGATTCCATTCTGATATCCTCGGTGGGTGGAGGTATCTGAAGGGTCATGATGTTTTATACTGTATGGGGTAGTCCATCTGAGTTAAATGCCTCGGCTTCACTATTTTGAGCGGTGAACTCCGCTATGAAGTCAGCCACTGCTTGGCCCTTGATAGCTATCATCGGTCAATATTCGAAGTCGAATTCACCGAGCTCTATGGCCCACTTGGTTAGACGCCCAGACACTTTGGGCTTTTGAAGAACTTGCCGAAGAGGTTGGTCAGTGAGGACAATTATTGAATGTGCCTGGAAGTACAGGCGTATCCGTTGTGCTGATACGACTAAAGTTAGGGCAAACCTCTCCATGCTCAAATACTTATCTCTGCTGGGACCAGTGCCTTTTCGATGTAATACACCTGGTACTGCTTCCCTTCAGATTCTCTGATGAGAGCCGAGTTGACGGCTGATGTTGAAATCGCTAAGTAGAGAAATAGAGGTTTCCCCTTTTCTGGCTTAGATAGCAACAGTGGTGACCCTAAATATTATTTCAATTACTGGAAAGCCTGCTCACAGTCCAAAGCTCATTCCGCCTTCTTATGACCATTCAGCTGCTGAAAGAAGGGGAAGCATTTATCCGTGGCCTTGGAGATGAATCGGCTGAGCGCAACGACTCTTCTGGTGAGGCACTGGATTTCCTTCATTGTCCGAGGCGAGCTCATGTTAAGGAGGACTCTGATCTTGTCTGGATTTTCTTTGATGACTCTCTAGCTAACTTGAAAACTAAGGAATTTACCAGAGCCCACGCGAAATGCACACTTGGTTTGATTTAATCTCATCCGGTACTTTTGTAGGATAGAGAAGGTTTCCCCGAGGTCTGATATATGGTCGGCTTCCCTGATACTCTTTACAAGCATGTCGTTGATGTAGACCTCCATGGTTCAGCCAATCTGTTGGGTGAACATCTTGTTTACTAGCCTCTGTTATGTAGCACCTACATTCTTTAGACCGAAGGGCATTACTCGATGACTGTGAAGTCCCTTGTCTATGACGAATGTCATCTTCTGCTTGTCCGAAGGATGCATCGTGATTTGATTGTAACCAGAGTACGCATCCATGAAAGTGAGGAGCTCGTGCCCGGCAGTGATGTTGACCAGTTGGTCGATCCTGGGAAGGGGAAAGCTATCCTTAAGACAAGCTTTGTTTAGATCCGAGTAGTCTACGCAGACTCTCCATTTTCCGTTGGGCTTCTTTACGAGCACAACATTTGCAATCCAGTCTAGGTAATAAACTTCTTCGATGAACCCTGCATCGAGAAGTTTAGTAACTTCGTTGGCGATTGCGGAATACCTCTCGGGCTCAAAGGCTCTTCTCTTCTGTTTGACCGGCTTGTATCCTGGGTCCACGTTCAGCCTGTGGACCATTACATCAGGGGCGATTCCTAACATGTCATGATGAGACCAGGCAAAAATGTCCTGATGCTGTCATAGAAACTCCAACATCCATTTTTGTTGATCAACGGTTAATGACGATCCGAGCTGGACTGCTTAGGTCAGGTCGATATCGTCAAGTGGGACAGTTAAGAGATCCTCCATAGGGGAACTCACCTCCGAAGAATCTTCTCAAGGGTCGAGCATGTTGACTGTGAGGGCTTGTTTTGCTAAGCCCTTTCTAACTGTTATGGCGTAACAGCGTCAAGCCTCCCTCTGATCTCCTCGGAGGTAGTTGATCCCTCCACTTGAAAACTTCATCATCAAATGGTATGTGGATACCACCGCCCTCATGGCATTAAGAGATGGTCATCTAAGGATGACATTATACGTCGACGGTGTGTTCACCACCAGAAAGTCCACCAACAGGGTGACTTGATTCTGTCCTTCTCCTGCCATGACCAAGAGAGAGATCGCCCCTTCTGAGATAACCTTATCGCCTGCGAAGCCGTGCAACGGGGTTCGATAGGTCGAAGGCGTGACATGTCAATGCCCATCTTGTCGAACACCTCGGAGTACAAGATGTCGACTGAGCTTCTAGTATCAACCAGGATGCGGTACACCTTTCGATTGACTATCGTCATCGTGACCACCAGGGCATCATCATGAGGATGTTGAATTTCACGTGCATCATCTTCTGTAAACGTAAGACCGCACGGGCTCACTTGCAGTTCTTTTCTTGGCCTATCCGCCAAGCGGTTGTAGTGCTTGGGGTCACTGCTCCGAGCATGAGCTTTTCGGGCTTGGTTTGAGTCTCCTCCTCTGGATGGACCTCTGTACTATCGTCTGTTACTCTGCTTTGTTACTCGTCCTTCTGAGCCTGTTTCTCTTCTTTTATGTACTGACACAAGTGGCCCTTACAAATAAGGGTCTTGATCTCCTCCTTCAAGTCGACGCAATCACTGATATTATGCCTATGATCGCGATGAAAGCAACAATATCTGCACTTGTCTCGTTGGCCCGCTTCTGTCTTCATACAACTCAGCCAATACAATAGCCTCTTGTCTCGGATATCCAAGAAGATCTACTCTGAAGATGTGTTGAGAGGACTGTACGAGCTGAATCGACTCTCAGGTTTCACTCAGACTTTGGCTATGGGATCCATCCTCATCTGACCTCTTTTTGCTTGCACTCAGTTGGAAAGGAGCATCCTTGCGCTTTTTTATCTCCGAAGGAGGTTCCTGCATGATGGGTTCCTTTTTAGGGGCTGAAGAAGTACTTGGCATTTAAATATTTTTTTGCTCGGTTTATAAACTCTCCCATCATAGTCGAAGGGTTTTTCCTTATCGAGAATATGAACTTTCCTTCTTTGAGTCTAGAGATTATCAGAGTCAGAGACATCTTGTCCGAGTAATCGTTAACTTGCATCGCTTCTCCATTGAATTGGAGAATGTAGTCCTTCAGAGCCTCCCCATCTTTCTGCTTGATGGTGAGCAGGTGTGTGGAGGGTTTCCTACGCTATTTGCCTATGATGAACTGAGTGGGGAACGCTTTATTTAGCTTGGTGAACGAGCCGATAGACCTCGACTTCAGTTGTCGATTCCAGCCTCGCGTGGCTCCAGTAAGTGTTATTGAGAATGCTCGGCACATAATCGGTCTGGAGGCTGACTAGAGCTCCATCCACAAACGGTAGGATTCCATGTGCTCGGTAGGATCCTCGGAGCCCAAGTAGGGCATGATAGGAGGCATTCGTAACCTTAGAGGCATCACTGCATTCATTATCTTGCTAGTGAATGGGGGTTCGGTTTCCCCCATCATTGCGTCTATGGCGGTCAGAACTTGAGTTTGATATGTTCAATGCATCGTGCCGATCTAGCCTCGTAGTTCTTCGAGCTGAGTCTCCCAAGGATCTTTGTTCTTAGCCACTGCTTGCTGAACTTGGTCAGGCTCGGGAGTCCCTTCTCGTATTCTCCATTCCAATTTGTGGCGAAGGTCAGTCGGAGCTAGTGCTGATATCTCCGAGACATGTGTCGGGTCTCGATTCAATGGCTCTCACAGCCGCATCGGGACCCGAGCAGATGCTCCTCGTGAGGCATCTCGAGACACTGCAGGGGCCTGACGCTCTAGAATTGTCAGAGCATTTACCTCCTAGTCTAGAGGTGGATGTTGCCTGTTCATCTGCTGCCTCATTTGGCTGATCTCATTGACCAGCATCTTCATCTAGTTCTGTAATGCTTGGTATCTGCCTCCTCGGGTCCTGGATCGCTGAGTAGGATCCATTAGTGCAGATTCTATCTGTAGTCTAGAAGTTGAGTTCCGCATCCTGGATGGCTCAGGATCAATAGGGACAATTGGCGTATGCATTTTCTTCTTTCTTCTTGCCATTATTTCTCAGTGTAGTAAAAGCATTTTTTTGTTCAATTTCCCTTAGACGAAACCAAAATGTTGATGCAGAAATCTGGCTCACCCCCTCCGAACTCCGAGCACTCACACCGAGCGTTGTATGCTTGCACAGGAGGAAGACAAAGGAGACCCTGGCTAGAGCAGGGGACCCTCTGATGCTAGAGTCAGGCCAGGAATCTAGGTCTAAGTAGTGTAGACGAGGTTTTGGGTGAGAGATTTTGCATACCAATCTATGCAAATGAGTCCCCTATTTATACCTTTTGGATTGAGTGACCGTGTCCGTCATTCTTGGCACAACTTATGCCATTTAGCAGGAATGACGCATACGCTGTAGTTAGCAATTACCCTGAGATCGTGCGTCGGGTATTGCTCCATACGTGCGTTACTGCAGTTAAGCCTCAAGCGTGATTGTAGGGCATATCTCCATCCGAGCCGACCTTATTATCCGAGTCCTTGTGACAATTTAACCGCGCTGTTGATGAGCACCTATTCGGGGTCGGGGGATGAGGTGTGTAATGACTTCTTATGGGTCCCAGGCTAATGTGAAAGCTTTACAAAAGAGCTTGGATAAAGTAATATGGCTCGTTCCAGATTATGGGTTGGTTTGTCTTGCTTGGCCATCCCTTTTCCCTAACGCGGTCGCTCAACTGGCCGAGTTGTGCTTACTCCAATTAGGGTCGGCTCAAATTCTGCCATAACATTGATCATTACAAAATGCCAGATGTAGCGCCCATACAGGACTTATACAATCCCCAAATATTAAAGTTCATTAAATAAAAATAGAAATCTATCATCTAATGGTGAAGCTCAATATGGGCCGTAGGGACCCCGTTTAGCTCCTCAGCTACCCGATCTACTCTAGCAACCCTGTGAACAACATCGACTCGCTCTACACCTACATCAACTGATATGGTTTGATAACGTCAATGACAATCGCAGTGAGGAGTACCATCTAAGACTACACACTCATCATTCATAATCCAACATAAATCACAAGATATGAGAAGAGACATTAAACAACACAATTTAAAATTATGATCATATATGCAAAAATAAGCCAGTCAACATAATTTCAACATTAAGGAAATGTAATAACAATCGTAATGCAAGTGAATGTGTCTAGATAGTCAAATAATCAATCAAACAACTTTCCATTTTACTCGAAAATCACATTGTACATAAACTCCGTAAAATGAATAGAAAATCAAGCTTTGAACCTCTACTTCACCCGAAAATCATATCGTATGCGAACACAGCAAGATAGCTAGAAAATCGATAAATGAACTTCAGCTCCACCCGGAAATCACAATACAACTGAACATCATAATATGAGAGAGAATTAATATACAAACATTTACTTCACCCGGAAGTCATATCGTACGTGAACACCACAAGATGACTTGAAAATCGATAAGCGAACTCCCACTCCATCCAAAAATCACAGTACGACTGAACACCGTAAGATGAAGAGAGAATCAACCACAAACTCTAGACCACCCAGAAATCATATCGTATGTGAACATAGCAAGATGGCTAGAAAATCGATAAGCAAACTCCTGCTTCACCCGAAAATCACAGTATGACTGAACACCGCAAGATGGTTAGAAAATCAACATACAAAACTCTACTTCACCCAGAAATCATATCGTATGTGAACACCACAAAATGGCTAGAAAATCGACAAGCGAACTTCAGCTCCACCCGGAAATCACCATACGACTGAACACCGCAAGATAAAGAGAGAATCAACATAGGAACTCCGACGTCATTCAAAAATCGTATGAACTCCCAAGATGGTAAGTCCAAGATAGGTTCCATTCATTTCATCACTTAAGCGCAGTGGCAAACATACAGTTAATTAATAAATGTACAACTAAAGATAACATGTTATTATCAAATCATTTATGCTTGCTATGATTAAATAGAGATGTCTATCATTTAATACAGGAAATAATTGCACAATAAATTATGTAATGCTCTGAATTTCGAGGGTAGAGCAAAGCTTGACTCCCGAGATTCTGGACATCACTTATGCTTTGTGGAAGCTGGTTTATCGGTTACTTCTACATTAGGAAATTAAGCATGTAAAAGATTATACTAAACAATGTATCATACTCCAGCATAAATACGATTAAAGTAGAATATTAAATTGAAACACATGCAATACGATTATCCAGAGTATGGGTCTAGCTGGGTCCAATATACAATTCTAAAATTAAAAAAATATGGAAATGTGGCGTTTAGCTAAGCCCGATCGCTCGACTCTCCCTGTTGAGAAATGCGCAGCCTACATTGACCCATCAGAAGCTGGAAGTAAGAGAACTCCTCATCCATGCCCGTCTGGTCCAATGCATCAGCCTCGATGGTCCCTGCATCTATATCAGCGTATAGTTGGTGTTTTGAAACATCGTCCCAGAGTGGGAGTGAGTGATCAACTCAGTGGTTTCATAAAGCATGGGTTATACATGTTATCAAGTCTATCAGTACAGGAATGATAAAGCAACGTAAAATAAGCATTTCCTAATTACTCTTCTTAATGCAAATAATGGAGTTTATGAAATGATGCGTGCCCTACTATACAACACTCCCTCAACACGCGGTTCCAACCATCTATTTCACAAATGATAACACTTCCTCATCATGCGATAACCACTTCTATTTTACCACATTCTAAGCTAACGCAATGCGGTAAATGATTATGTTAGCCAAGTGATTAATTATACCTATTCGTTCAGTAGTTTGGGGAAGCTAAGATACCTCCCTTTTAGTCATTGGTCTCAACTGAATTACTAGACGCGAGACGACCACAACGGTCCTACGCTTGTAATCCCTGATCCGTCTGGGTTTGTCACTCCCAGCTAAATACATACAAAAGATAAGTTATAAAAGTAATGCTCGCGGTCAATACATGGAGGCTCGTCACCCCAGCGTAGGCTAACAATATGAACACGGTGTCCCATACCACCATGCCCGGCTCACGAGTTTTAAGGATCTCGATGGTAATGGTTAATAGTAGACCTTTGCAATTGGTAAGGGGGGTGTCTCAGATTTGAACAGTTGTGATCATACGTGGTAAACATATATAGGGTTAACTGGTTCTTTAGACAATTTCAGTTGATACGGGCGAACACCGGTGTAACCGGCATGGAGTGTATAAGCACTCCGCGTGGCCTAGCCATTTTGGTCATCCTTGTTTGACCCGAATCGATCGAACATGCCCAAGGTGGCTAAACTAATTTGGTCAACTCATATCCGAAAATTTACCAACTAACCAGACTACTCTTGTAGTCCTACTTCTTAATCTAATCAAGTCAATGAACATTAAAGATGATTGGATTTACATTCAATTATCAAAATCAATAATTTACTCATTCAGGCATTTCATTGAACACATAGGTGTCACTATCTTAAGATTTGTAAATCATGGACTGAAATCGAAATACACATAGGTTATCATGAAAATTCTAAGTTGGCAATCATAAATCATTCATTGAATAGTAAAATTAATAAACGGTAACTTAAACATTTATGATCCGCACCTTAAGAGGGGATTTCCAATATTTAGCTCCTAGAGTTGGGATTTTGGGGAAAATCACCAATTCCTAATGTAAAGGAAGGGAGTATCATTAATTGCACATAAAATAGGTATAAGTTATGAAATCAAAGGGTTGAATGCAAGTCTTACCTCCGGTTGTAAGTGACGGTGGATTTGGTGAAAGATTCGGTAAGTTCCGGGGTTTGATTGATGAGATATAAATTCCCAAGTACCAAGATCCTTCCCTCCCTCTCACTCTCACTCTCTTCTTCGTTCTCTCTTATTCTCTTTATCTCTTAAGGCTTGCAAATTCGTATGGGAGCAAATGAGGACCCCAAATAACCAATTTATAACACCAAATTTGGTGCGAATGGCCTTAGGGGTTGGGTTTTCACTATACTAGCCCTAGGGGAGTGTGTTTTTACCCTTTGGGGGCCATTACGGGGTGTAGGGGTCGACGATCTATGCATAGACACAATCGGCTTGACATTTGGATGCATTGATCGACGGGTAGGATCAGAATTCAATTTAACGGTCACCGACTATCAATCGGGCCTGCGACTATACGGATTTGAGTAGGACATTACTCTAGGTTGTTGCCCCAAATTTGGTCGTGATCTAACGGTCCGAAAGTCACAGCTTGGGAAAAGACCAAATGCAGATAAGTGACTTAAGTTCTTGGTTAATTTCAAGAATATTTGCACAACTCATGCACCGACCTTATAAGTCCAAGTTGAGCGATTCAAGTCACGATCTCGACTGGATGTCTCGTGATGGACGTCAAGCCCAGTAAGATGGACATTATTCTATAATTTAAGAATTAGTGGCCCACTAACGAGCGGTCTAGAGCTCATTTGGAAAATCAAGGCATTTCTGGAATGAATTAGGTAGTAAGATTTCCTGTGTGCAATAATTAGGGTTTGGATTAATTATGTTCATATTGTGGCCTATTCGCAATTAGTGAAAATGGCAATTTAGTCATAATCACTCTGAACTGTTGGTTCGTAGGCTATATGGATAATTGGGTCACTTTGATTTATTAATTACGATCTAACCCCAAGTTATCTCGGCTTTGGGTAGATCTTTAATTTAGTTGTGGTCATTTTTATTAGTCAGTGATAGGTCGGCTAGATTTGGGCCCTATGTGAATTCGTTGGCTTTCTACGGTGGATTAATCAAATTTGTGCAATTCTTTACCGGTATCACCTATGTATAGGCTCACTTCGAGCGTCAAGGGTCAATAATTGACAACGTAAGCTAGTCACATCGAAGGTTTTCAAGGGTTTTTTGGAAATCTAAAACAGTGAAAATTCAGGAAGTTACAAATTAGCATATTCAATAGTGAGGTAAGTAACTCAATAAGAGAAATCAAGGCATCATCTATATCCAGATTGATGAATTTAAGAAGGAAGCTCAAAGGGTGAGTCCTCACCTTAGAGTGTGGGTTCACTACACAAGTTGCTAGCAACGCCAAAACAAATTTTAAGATTAAGTCCTGTCAACTAGAATTTGCTCGAACTCAATTTGAATTAATACAACTCACTCAAATGCGACTCAATGGTGGAAATTGGGGAGCTCCAATTCTCAAAATTAAAATCAGAAAATAATGTTAATTAACCTAGATCAAGCTCTAAATAACATTCCAGTAAAATAATTAAGAGATCAACTCGACTTATATGATCAATTTGACTCACTTTGACTCCAACTTGAACTCATCTTGATTTTAAATCAATTTGAATAAGGAGATCTAACTTAGAGGCTTTGAATTCTAGATTTTGTGATGTGACTCACTTGACTCAACTCAGTCCCGATTCGGCGTCAACTTGTACACAACTCAGTCCAAACCTTGTATCCAAGTTAGAATGAATTTAACCACTGAGATTAACTATCATTCTCTGGGTAGTAGAATTCCACGACTGGACAACAATCTCAGATGGGCTGAACTAAGGCACATACGACCTAGAACTCAGTTGCTGAGTCGGCCCAACCCGGTGCACCAGCAGCAGCGGCAACAAGAAAAAAAGAGGACAGAGTCCTCTCTCTCCCTTTCTTTCTCATTTTCTTTTCCTTCTAGACTAGACAATGTCTAGGCTCGACCAGACCGCACCTAACTCAGTCTAGGCCGAAACTCAGACAGTGAGTCAGCAACAATAGTAACAGCAACAACCTCTCACTGTCCCTCTCTCCCTCTCATTTTCTTTTCCTCTCTTTCCCTTCTTCCTTCTCCTTCCTCTTCCTCTGTCGTTTCTAGTAGAGACTGAGCTCAACTCAAACTAGGAAGCAACTCCCCCTAGCCCGAGTCGAACTAGGAAGCAACTCCCCCCAACCTGACTCGGTGCGACAGTAGTAGCGGCACCTCTGTCTCTCTCGTTTCTTTCTTCCTTTTGTTAGAAGTCCAACGACTTCTGGACTCAGATGGATTCATCTGGACACGCTCGAACTCGCCCCATCTCGACGTGGTGTAGCTTCTCTTCAACGAGGATGATAATGGTGGATATATGATCTGTGTTTGTTTATTTGAAATGAGAGCATTGGACAACTCAGATTGATGTGATGAAGATTGAGGAAGTGAGCAATCACAGCTCCATTGAGGTTTGCTCGATGGGTTCGAACGAAGGAGGGAAATGGTCATTTTTTAGGGTTTTCGAAAGGAATGGAGGAGGCAATGGAGTGATGCTCGATCCTCCCTCTTTTAAGGCTATTCCTAGATTTTCAGAGCCATTGGATGAAGGATGGATGGCCCAAATTTATTCTATGGCAGGGAGGTGGATGAAAATAGCTGGCGTAACAAAACCGACCGTGGTTTTGCCCAAAACCCTAAACCGCACAAAGAGAATGGATAGCTAGGATGGACCCATTCCAATGGTTGAGATAATGGCAATGGTTGAGATAATGGCAGGAATCCTGACTTGGATTGCTAGCACAACAAGCAACAGGTTTTCGTTTTCAGCATTTTTCGCACGCACGACCCTTCTTGTGTCAGCGATCGTGTGCATGCATGTGTGCATAAACTCGCATGAGTGACATGGTTTTGGTCGTCCCCACATCGCGCACATGATGGACGATCATGGTGGGCCACAACGTGTCTCAAACGGACGTTGTCCATTTGTTTGAATTTTGAAAGTGCCCTGGTTTGTCAATTCGCGTGAGGGTTGAGTCGATGAATCAAGTGAGCCCCATATGAAGATCGTACAAGCTATTGCCTCAACCGAATGTGTGTTCTGAGCTCGTCATAAGTAAATTAAGCCTTACATCCCATGTCCCAAAACACCTAGGTAAATAAATCCTTAAAAGCCTTAGAACAACATAGGAGTTAAAAGTCTGAAAATTTGTTTTTAACAGAAAAATTTTCTAAGTTTTCTGCTTAGTTCGATGACATTGAGCTTACGTCGATGACATCGAACACTCATGTTCGATGACATCAAACAAGATTCGATGACATCGAAATGAGACATTTTATGTCTAACAACTACATAATATTAGGACAAAATATTCGATGAATCGAACATACCTTCGATGACATTGAACATTAGTAATCGATGACTTCGAATGCAAGTCAATAACATAAAAAAACTTAGAGCATTATCCAGCAAAAATTCTTGGAAAATATTCTGACTTTGCTCGAGGAATCGAACGAACTTCGATGTCATCAAAATTTAAAATTCGTTGACATCAAGCAATGTTCGATGACATCGAATCTGGACAAGTCTGTGTTTAGCAAGCTTTAAAGAAAAATCAACTGAAATGTTCAAGGAATCGAGCTAGCCTCAATGACATCAAAATTCAAACTTCGATGACATCGAAGAAACCTCGATGACATCGAAATTGGACAAAGAAGTGTCCAGCGAGCCTTCAAGTAATATTTTTTGAAAAGATCGATGAATCGAACTGGGATTCAATGACATCAAAATTCAAACTTTGATGACATCGAATCATTCTCGATAACATCAAAGACAGGCTTAAAAGTGTCCAGCAAGTTCTTGTGTAATATCACATATAATGTCAAGGAATCAAACTATATTTTGCTGACATCGGAGTTCAAATCTCGATGACATCAATCTTCTTTCAAAAAGGTTCCCGAAATGTTTTTCAGTTGAGTTTGTATCATCGAACTGATATTCGATGACATCGAAAGTATACGTTTGATGACATCGAATCAGGTTCGATGACATCGAACTCAGTCAGAAACTGACATTTTTATTTCCGTTGGAGTTTCTTACCTTTATAAGGAGATTTTGTTCTTAATTGCTGGATTGAGAAAAAGAGAGAGCACTTTGAGAGAGTAATTGCATATCATCATCCTAAGCATTTTTCTCATGGGAGTTTATCCTTCAATCCACCCTCATCATTGATATTCAATAGAGTGTATTGGTGAATGAACTTCCTCATTCAAGGATCATCTAGCTACCATCTTAATGGAAAATCATTGAGTTGGGATCCCTTGAATGCTTAAGAGCTTGGAATTACTCCATCTCTCAAATGAGTAATATTCATTAGAGTAGATTCCAACATAACCTTGACCCAACCCGTCGCCTTACATTGGAGCATCATAAGTGTTGTGGATCAAGGGCGCTGAATAATCTCCGTCATCAAGGGAGATCGTCTTCATCAGCATACAGAACGGGGCTCATCTACTTATCTGTAAGTCATTAGAGTCTAGAGACCCTGTTGATCATTCCTTGTGTAAGATTGGGTCACAGATACATCTCAACCCTTTCAGTCCTTATATGAGGCTTTCGATGGGAGAGTACGTTTAGGTTCTTAGTATAGGACCTTTTCTCTTGTGTAGGGCATAAACTCAGGTCCTTTGTGCAGGTCCTTGGCCTATGTGGCCTAAACTAGGGTTCTTGTGTGGATCCTTGACCTGCGTGGTCTAAACTAGGTTCCTTGTGTGAATCATTTGCTCTTATGTAGATCATAAAACCTAGGTGTTTTGTGTAGGACCTTTGCTCTTGTGTAGGGCATAAACGTTTGCCTTGTGTAGGCATGTTTAGGTACCTTGTGTAGGTCCTAAAGTCAACCTTGTGTAGGTTGTAAAGGTTTGAGGTGAACCTGATTTAAAACTTCCATTAGTGAAATCCGGTACACTCAAGGGTTGAGTGTGCCCGCCGGGAGTAGAGTAGGCACATAGCCGAACCACTTTAAACGACTGTGTTTGGGGTGGATATTTGCATATTCTCTTATTGTGTTTACTTGGAATGATCATATGACAATATGAATATCTGGAATTGATAAGACTCACATCCCACACACTTTCACATAGTTCATCTATCATAGACCAAGTGCCGTATCTTGTTTAAATATTGAGTAATGTTGTGATTGGATCCTCTACTTGGCTTGGAAGCCCGTATACTTAGGAAATGAGTATTTGGATAATTGCACATTAGATCAAGATTAGGTTAATAGGAATTTAAATTGTCATAAAAGTTTATAAAGTCCTATTCACCCCCCTCTAAGACACTTTGACTTATTTCTACTTCCACCATATCGGTCTTTACCGCAATTTCAAATTTCCCGAAAGAAGGTCGGGTCAGACCTTGTTGATTGGGTCTCCTGGTCTAGTGCACAGCGGTTGTGCACCTCTCGTGCACATGCACTTACAGGGTGGGGTCCATTGGAGTGATCTTGACAAAAATTCACTCTGTTCATTCGTCTTGTCATCTCAAATTAGGGCCCAGCCAAAGAATGAGGCCGATCCAAGTCTTAGGTGGGCCATATCAGCTGACAAATGGCCTTTGAATGCCAATTATTATTAATCCAATGATGATATGTGGTCTGATCCCATTATCGGAGCCGTTCATCCAACAGGTGAGTCAATCGGGGCCACTACCTATTTTATATTGATGTCATCTTACATGTATGGGCCACACGACATATACCTTTTTTGGTTTTTATCACGGATTTATGTTGATTGGATGGTCAGATCGTCTCTAGATTTGAAATTAAGGTTTCCTATGGATTCCTAATAAACTCTAGAGAGAATTTAATGGTCGGTTAGGCGTTGATTGGTTAATTTGTATGCTTTGATAACCAAGGTGTTAAGAACGCAATAAACAGTGGATCTTATGATCTAAAGTCTAACATTGATAATGGATGATTTGATCTACGGGCGAGGTTTACCCTTAACGGGTGAAGGTAAGTGTTTAGTTAAATCGAGTTCGTGATCCTAAATTAGGTCCTCATATTAACACCCGAGTACTAAAAAGTATGGGTGTTACAGTTCGTGATCCAAGAAGGTGTTCCATAATTGTTCTCTGTGACCAATTATAAGAATCCCTTTCTCGATATTTATCTGTATTGAAAAGTCCTTTCATACAGAAGGCAAAGGTGTAACCCATCATCAGAGAACGAACTCTATCCTCTAAATATCATTGAATCCTATTTACATACTGAGCGAGTGGCTGAATAGGTAGTCGATCTCATCCAATCTCAGTCATATACTATGTATCTGTCTATCTCAGCGCTTAGGGTTATAGTTGTTCGGTTTGGATTGAGCCTCAAATTTAATTTTAGTACACCCGCACTTATCACGTGAACAAATTGGAAAAACAACTAAGTAACCGTTTGGCATGCTCGATGGAACCATGTCTGCAACTTACTGGTGTAACATTGCTAATCAGAATTATGAATAGGAGTAATCAAATTGTTGATATCAAACCTTCCACACTAACCGCACCACCTCCGATTGAGGATGTGTCAGTTCAAGCGGCCCCCGAAGCGTTAAATTTGAATAGTAGCCATACACTCATTACCGAAAATCAAGAAGGGGCGTCGATCTTTCCGACCATTTCTCCTGAAGAAATAACGGTTGTACTCTAAGATGTATAACTGAGTATCCAATATATTCAGAAATACAAAAGAGCCCAGGTCGAGCAATTCCATATTCAAACTAAGAATACTAACATATATGTGACCAACCAGATTGAGGCCATGTATCGATTGATGGCTATGATGATTGAAAGAATACCTACGACAATGTAGTATAATGCGGAAGGAAGCTCTATTAGTAATATTGTACAGCCACCATTAATGCCTCCCCCATAATGGAACCCACCATCAATTCTAGTTCAGGAGGCACAGAATGCTCTACTACCCGCTAAACTTAGGCATCCCGAGCGGGAGGTTAGGAATTTCATTCCTAAAGTTCAGAATCAGGGCTTACCGGGAGGGCCTAACCTCCAACAATTCCCTAGGAACCCGTTGTTTCAAGAGAGACTAAACTGATTAGGTCTTGATCCGCCACTTATGGCGGAACCTCAGCGGGTGGATTGTGACCAAATCATGCAGTTGGTTCAAGAGGAAGCAGGCCAAGTACTCGTCTGCAATACCATCCCGGTCTACCATAAGCCATATCTCGAATGGATTGACCAAGAACATCCATTGGATCGAAACACCCTTCCTTTTGCATTTTAGGATTGTGGGAATACTTCACTGCCTGCTAAGTTCAGGCAACCAGAGTGAGAGGTCAAGAAATTTATCCCTGAATAAAGAAACTATAATATATGTGTGGGGCAACCTTTCCTTAGGAATCCACTGTATCATGGAAGACAAAACTAGGTAGGCCCTGAACCACCTTTAATGGCCGAATTACACTATTTAATTTGTGACCAAATCATTCAAATGGTTCAGGAAGTAACGGGCCAAGTTCGCTGTAAGACCTGTATCCTAGTTTGTATTGTTCCATCGAATCCCGCGATCCTTCCTGTCGAATTCCGGTAACCTGCGATGTATAATCAATGTTTGCGATCGACCCTAAGTCGTATCCTGTAAAATTGAGTTGGCTTAATCCGAGACCTGTATCATTGCGACCGCACCGTTGCTGCGGTTCCAGTGCCGCGTCTTGTGCACCGATCTGATACCCTGACTAAGAGATGTGGGCCGGCGTTCAGTTCGAGGAAAAACACCGCGCGTTGCAAATCCCAAGAGAATCTCTACAACATGTCAAATCAATCCCATTAATCACCCCTCATGTCAAGTACAAAGCACCCCCATGCTTCCTTTTTCCACAAGTAAAGCAACCACTAAAGTCAACCACTTCATCACCTCACCCATCACTCATATCCATCACACATCTCCCATCACCTCGCCTTACAACCTCTCTCTTTCCCTCCACAATTTCCAAGCAACCATTCCAAGCAAGAGCACCACACGTCCATGGCTTTTCAAGTGAGAGAAAAGTGATTTTTGTAGCCCACTTTTCCATCCCAAGATCTTCCATCCTAGCCATCAATTTCTCATCTTCCACCATCAAAGAGAAGCACAAGGAGTTAGGCGTTTCAACAGACCAAGAAGATTAACGGTGGGTGCTTATTAGGCTAGACTTTTCATATTTTTATGATGGACCAAGTGAGGCTTATCAATCAATGGTATGGATCGCACTTGGGACCCTAAGATGTGGCCAATGGCCCACCTTAATCTTCATGATCATTCCATGATGGGGCCATTCTCCATGGACCCCATCATGATGTTTATTTTCTTACATTAAATAAGTCATCTAGACCATCTATATTGGTGGGGAAAGATCTCCACCGTTGATTTTCGATTTCGATGGACCCATGTGTAATGGGACCCACTTGATGTATGATTGGATGCTTGAAACGGAGGGCCCATAGTGTCAGGGTCCCTCCATCATGCGTGTCCCACTCTCTTTTTCTCTCTCTCCCTCTCTTGTTATTCATTTATTTTGTGTATGATGGAATGACCATGTGGCCCACCCAAATGGACCCCACCATGAAGCATGGTTTTAGACCCAATCCAATTGTGGATGAGGCCCACCTTACATGTGTATATGACCTACACCATCCTCCATGTGGTGGCCCACCTAAGCTGGGCCCACCCCGAATGTATGTGTTACATTCCAACCGCACTGGATGTGGACTGAGAAACACAAATATTGGCTTGGTTCACAAACTTTTTGGGTGGGTCACTTGTGTAGGCCCCACCATAATGTATGTATTCAATCCACGCCGCCCATCCCATTCCCTAGCTCATTTTAGGCGTTGAGCTGAAAAATGGGCTTAATCCGATGTCCTGGCGGGCCTTAACATAACAAACGGTGTTTTCTACCGTTGAAATCCGCCCGGGTGTTTTTTATACCCCAAAACATATCCAATATTGGACTTGATGGACTTGTCATGGGATACAGAATCCAATGGCTGGGGTGGATTTTGTTGATGCGGGTCCTACACCTGAAAAACCTCAAGAAAACAGGTTTTTTTAATATATATATACACACACACACACACACACACACACACACACATGCAGCAGACGCTGCTGCTGGCTGGCGGACGGACGACAGGGACCCACGGTCCCAGCCGTGGGCCCCACCTTGATGTATGTTTTTTATCCACACCGTCCATTTTGTGGGTCCCCTTTGGGACGGTGTACCCTCCAAGTTTCAGCCACATCCATGGCTCAGGTGGCCCACATCATATGAAACAGTGGGATTGGACGACCACCTTTGAAACCCCTTTTGGGTCCACAAAAGTGTTGGATCAAGATGAAATTTGTTTTTCCTCTTCATTCCAGATCGTGCGACCTTATCAACCGGTTGGATGGAAAGCAAACGTTATGATGGGCCCCACATGGGACCCACAGTGATATATGGGTTTTATTCCCACCTTCCAGCAGACGGTGGAGCCCACGGTGATGCATGTGTTTTATTCACCCTGTCCTACGATAGTGGGACCCACCATGATGCTTGTGTTGCATCCCAACCGTTCAAACATTTGGCAAGCTTGCCTTGCAAGCTTGAGACTAAAAACAAGTCAGAACTATAGTTCAAGTGGACCCCACCTTGGTATGTACATATAAGGCCCATGTGATTAGGCCCATCTGGATGTATTTGTGGCTTGTTTGTTGAGGCCCACTTGGTATATATATGAGGCTCATATGATTAGGCCGTCTTAATGTATTGGAGGCCCATGAGTTATGACCCATTGCAATGTACATAAGGCCCATTGGTGCGGCCCATTGATGTGACCCACGATATGGCCCATTTAATATATTTAAGGCCCAATGGGATGTCCTTAGGGTCCATTGCAATGTGTGATTCCTCCATGGTTTGTGTAATGATGTTTTATGGCGGGTCATGCCTTAGAAGCAATGTTGGTTTGACGTCCACATTGTAAGAATAATGTTGGTTAAATGTCCGCATTATGACTCTTCTTAAGGCCCATTGATAGGCCCATACTTGTTGTGTGTAGGCCGTCTAGGCCCATTTGCATTGTAAGGATAGTTCATTACTTTATAAAATGCTTAGTATAACTCCATGATTTATACCCATACGCATCATATGTATGCTTGATATGAGGAATGTTTGATCATAGCATAAGCCGTTGGGCTGAGACATTTACGGGACTCCATATGAGACGGAGTGCCCGACATGAGCGCGTGGTACGCGCGAGATTGCTGCATGTTTGAAAGGTGTGATTCATGCATCTTGCATATGTGTGACTTGATCACTGCACGCCCTAGCGACATCGTGTCGCACATGGCGTAGCCATCTCATGAATACATCATGGATGGTCGTATCGGATACCGAAAATATTGGCTCTAGCATTGTGGGCACTTAAGATGTCCTTGAGTGAAAATCTCAGAACCTTTTTGGTATTAGGAGTTGCTCCAACGTCTAGACCGAGTGGATACACGAGCGCCCTAGTGTGGAATACCAGTAGGCCGCGTCTCCCACTGTGTCGTGGTCGGTTGAAAGGGGGTGTGGCCTTATCCGCCCGAGTGAGGGGGCTATAAGCTATGCTGAGTTTGACCAGCTCGTAAATGTGTCTGCTATCGACGAGTCTAGGGTAGGTATTGGCGGTGCGGTCGGTGGATAGTGTGGTTTTTCCACTTACTTGTCGACCATGCGGACTAGGGAGGAGGCTTGGGTCAATGTGAGGTGTGTTAGACCCCGGTGATATCCAGAGAGGAATTGTACTGATATGTGTACTTGATGAGTACTAGCACGCTTGCTTTGCATCTCGCATATGACATTTGGCTACATAGGCCTCGCATCGCACTGCCTTAGTATGGCCGATAGCATTCATACCTTGCATCATATAGCTTTGGTACAGCTGATAGCATTCATGGACTTACCGCATATTTTCGCATTACTCTGATTATATACTTGACACTTACCTTACACACACTTTCACCACCCTCTAAGCTTTTGTAAGCTTATGCATGATAGATGCGTGCAGGTGGCGTTAGGTTGCAGTAGCGTTGAGCTTGGAGCGTGCAGCCGAGCATCTGGAGATTCTGTTACTTTCATTATATTGTATTTCCCTTTCATATACAATGTACTTAAAGTTTTTGATATAGTGGATATGTGGTGTTGTTGTTTTGTGACTTGGTTATGCTTGTGGTTATGCTCCATTATACAAAAAAAAAAATCATACTGAAAATCCTCCTTGTAGGATCCTAGGATCGGAATCTGGCGTATGGGCACTGAGAGCCGAGAATGGGGTACTACGGAGGCTGTTGGCGTCGGATTTGGCGATCGAAAATTTCGTGAGCCCGGTTTCTGAGTTTGGGGCGTGACATTCCCTACTATATTATTACCTCAGTCAACCATAAGGCTTATTTGGAATGGATTGACCGACAGTGTCCATTGTCGCAGCTGATTTTACCATTTTTCAATTAGGACGGCCGAGTTCGACCATGATGGTCGAATTTACCATTTTTCGATCAAGATGGCCGAGTTTGAATAAGATAGTTGAATTTACCGTTTGTCGATTATGATCGCTGAGTTTAACCACGATGACTAAATTTACCATTTTTCAATCAAGATGGTTGAGTTAGACTAAGAAAGCTGAACTTACCCATTTTTCAATCAAGATGGTCGAGTTCGGTCAAGTTGGCCGAAATTGATGTTTTCTGATCAAAATCATTGAGATCGACCAACATGGCTAAAATCGATGTTTTTACATGACCAAGCAATCACATTTATTGCGACAAACATTGAATTAACATTGTATATACCTTTACCAAAGGCGAAGTGATGTGGGGGGTAATATCGTACATTATTCTTGACCGTTCTTGGGAAACCCAATTAGAAAGGATACGTATTATAGTAAGGAGAATATATTTCAGGCTAAAGATCTTTAAGGATGTTTGTAGTATGCTTTACGATATCATATCTGACAGAATGATAAGATAGAGAACAGTTAAGAGGAATTCAAAAGCAGACTAAACAACTGATAATCATCTAAGAGGTAAACCAAGCTGCCGAAAGTCATCCAAGAGGTCGATCAAGCAGCCGATAGTTATCCAGGAGGTCGATTAAGCAACTGAGTGTTATACAAGAGGTCAATCAAGCGACTAAGTGTCATTTAAGAGGTCGATCAAGCGGTTGAAACTCATCCAGGAGGTTGATCGAGTGACCGAGTGAAATGCAGTCAAGTTAGCAAGGAGATTTGAAGCGGTCACTAGAATATGTGCCAAGTTTAAAAGGAAGTCTCTAGAGGGCCATGTAGTGTTAAAACAGTTACACCAACCGTCAGAATGTAGGAAGCATCCACAAGGCCAAGTAGTGTTGAACGGTTGTAGCTGCCATCAGAACGTGGGAAGTATCCAGATGGTTGGATCAATGCTATATATAATAAAGGAATTCAGCAGGAAGATTTGTCTTATGCCAACCCAATCGCACCCAAACATATCTTTCAATTATCCTTTCAATTACCCGTCATTTACATTCATTAGTATAATCACTTTATCTTTTTCTGCAAGTTAATTACATTTCCTAGTATAATCCTTTACTTTTCTGCTTGTTGCTTACATTCCATAGTGTAATCCGTATTGTTAATCGAGTGGCTTGTAATCTTACCTGTAATTTGGGTCTATTTTCATATGCTAGATTCAGTTCTCCATCTAGGAAGGTGTTTCGCATATGTTCTTCGCAACCGACTATAAAAATTCATTTCTCAATCTTTTTATCTTTATTGAAAAGTCCTTTATGTACGGAAGGCAAAAGTGACTCCCATCATTAGAGGACGAACCCTACCCTCTGAACCTATCATGAGCAAGTAGCTGAATAGGCGGCTGATCTCATCCAATCTCAGTCATATACTGTGTATCTGCTTATCTCAGTGCTTATGGTTACAATTGTTCGGTTTGGATTAAGCCATAAATTCAATTCTAGCACGCCCGCACTTACTACATGACCAAATTTGAAAAATAACTAAGTAATAGTTTAGATGCCGGTAAGGTCCTTTGGTTGTAAATGGATTATAGGTAATCTGATTACAAGGGCTATTTCGATGCATGTATCTACATGTAAAGGCTTTAAAAGTGGTAAACAGATAACATCTTTAGCTATAATTTGAAACCCGTAAAAAATTATGTTCCATATTACTGGTAAAGTTTTTAGAAAAAAGAAAAGCATTATTAATGTTAGAACACAATGGTTAATATATACCTATGATATATGGGGCCCACCATAATGTGTATGGTATATCCAATATATCTATCATGTACTTTCCTTAATGTTCTCCTGTTGCCCTAAAACACCAGCTCTTCCATTATTGAATGAACCACCAAGGGGAAGGATGGGATGTCCACCATTAAAAACTTCTAGATTGCATTCTGGTCAATGTGACGATGGGTGGAAAACATCCAATTCATTTATTGGTTTCTGATTTAATGCTCTCTTAAGCCCGGTAAAGAAATCAAGTCCTTGCGTTATTTACAGATTTTGGAAAGTTCACTGCCTGTATTGTATAAATACTTACTTTTCCATTGTAAATACTTCACCGCCAATTACATTTTGTTTACTTCTAAATAGATCACCATTTAAAAGCCAATTGAAACAGTATGTAAAAGGATTATACTTTAAACTCTTTTAATGTCTAATATGTTTAGAACTAAAAATTTAGAGGCATCCAAGTGACCCCTCAGGTGGTGCTGCCCACGCCACCCCAGCGGTGGTGTGTTGATTAGTTGGACAATGTGGGGACACCTTGATGTATTTGTCCATATCGGCACCGTTTATCCGTTTTTCCAGCTGATTTTAGGACACGGACCCGGGAGATCAGATGCTCAACTGTACCACACCACGGGAAACAGTGATTGAACGCCACCATAAAAAACTTCTTGGAGACCACAAAAGTGTTTTGATCAAGCTGATATTTGTGTTTCCCTTCATCCGAGTCCGTGTAACCTTATCAACAGGTTGGATGGATGGAAAATAAACATTACTGTAGGCCTTAGGAAGGTTTCAACGGTTGGTGTCATTATTCCTGTTGTTAACTGTGGTGTGACCCACTTGACCTTCAGATCCGCTTCATTGTTTGCTAAAGCCGTAAAATGAACTGAACAAATGAATGGATGGTGTGGATATAACGGGAATACATCATGATGAGTCCTACAGTACCAAACACATCACCGCACCACCACGGCAAGGGATGGACGCGGATTGCGTACTAACACTGTCAGTTGCTAACAAGCGGCTATTGGACGGTTCTATGTGGGCGCCACAATGATGTATATGTTCTATCCACGCCGTTCATCCATTTCGGGTCATTATTTTAGGTCATATATCCAAAATGGAGGTATATGCAGATCTAAGGTGGACCACCCCATAGGAAAATAGTGGTGATAACTGTAATATTTATTTGCCATCCAACCTGTTGACGAGGTGAAAAAGACTTTTGTGTCCCTAGTAAAGTTTATAATGATGGTCATCCAATCACTACTGTTTTACGTAGTGTGGTCTACCTGATATTTTGACCTACCTCATTTTATTTTTTTGGCTCAGGTCCTAGGTTGATATAGAAAAATGAATGTACAGCACAAATAAAACATATATCATAGTGAGGCCCAGCACCCAGATCCATGGCTCAACTAGCAGACTGAGTGCAGATACCTCATTTCAACACATGAGGTATTGGTATCGATCCCTAGTGGGGGTGGCTAACATGGAGTGCTTGTACTGACATGTGTGTACTAACCAGCTAAGTGCAAAAATAATAATAATAATAAATAGTGAGGCCCACACAGGACCGTCCAGTAGGGAAGCGGATTGGCTGGTGTACCACACACTAGCCATATAGCTGCTCTAGGTACGTGTCGTGTGAAGACGAGCATTGATGCTCCTGGAGGGCTGAGTTGTACGAACGGATCAAAGGAGATCAAAATTACATGGCCCCACAATGATGTATTTATTGTATCAACACCGTTCATCTATTTCTAGAGATCATTTAAGAGATTATCCAAAAAAAAAAAAAATGAATCATATCCAAAGATCATCTGGACCACACCACAAATAGAAGTGGAGATAATGATCTTCACCGTTAAACAATTTGTAGGGCCCACCATAATGTTTATTTTCCATTCAATCTGTTCATAAGGTCACAAAGACCTGAATGAAAAGTTAAAACAAATTTAACATTGATCCGAAACTTCCATGACCCAAAAAGGGTTTCAATGGTAGACGTTCAATTCCCCATTGCTCTTTGCAGTGTGGTCCATTTGATTGTTAGATTTATCTTATTTTTTGTCTCAAGCCTTAAGACGAGCTCACCAAATGGATGGGCGGTTTAGATAAGCACATATTTCATGATCAGACCCACAAAACTTGCTGACATCAATACAGCAGCTATATATGGACGTGGATTTCCTGTGAAAGGCTTTAGCAGGAAGTTCCGAAACTTAGGTGGGCCCTATCATGATGTTTGTGAGAAATCCACCCCGTCCATCCGTTTTTTGAGATCATTTTAGGACTTGAGAGAAAAATTGAGAAGGATCCAGGACTCAAGTAGGCCGCAATAAAGGAAAATGTGTATAGGGAAATTTTTGCCGTTGAAATGTTCCTGGCCTAGAAAGTGATGTTTATATGCCATCTATACCGTTTATAACGTCATTCATACTGGGATGAAATGAAAACAGAAATATTATCTTGATTCAAAGCTTCTGTGGCCACACAAATATTTCAACTGTTGACGTTTAATACTCACATTTGTGAACCACCTGAGTATCGGATACAGTTCAGTTTTATCCTTATGTGCTAAAATGAACTCAAAAAACAGATGAATGAAATGAATTTCTCACAAACATCACGGTAGGCCCCACTTAAGTTCCCTGCGCAAGAACTTCCTACGAAAGCCTTTTGCAGGGAATCCCCGTCCGATATATTGCTGATGTGAGGTACACCAGCCAATCCGCTTCCGAACAGTTGCTCCCTACTGGGCGCGGATTAGGTACTACTTCCGCCCGTCTGGAGCTCAAGACGGGCTGGACGTGTAACCCATTGACTAGTGGAGAGAGTGGTTACGTCGGATGGCGGTGACACGTCATCAAACGGAGCGAGCTCAGTTTTCAAAAAAACCGTCTCCATTTTTTTTTTTTTTTTCGTCTTCAACTGAGTTGATGTCGTCAACATATGTGGGCCTTACTATGATGAATGTTGTGTATCCACACCGTCTATTCATTTAGAGAGATAATATTAGGGTATAATACAAAGAATGAGTCAGATCCAAAGCTCTAGTGGACCCCACCACAGAAAACAGTGGGAAAATTGACAAAGGTCCCCACCATTGAAAAAGTTCTAACTTAGCCATGAAAGTTTTGATCAAAAAGCGTTAGATATTTATGTATTCCTTCTTTCATGTCTACTTTAGCGCATGACAAATATGAGGTTGGATCAGTGAAATAAACATCATGGTGGACCCTCTGAAGGTTTCAACTGTGGGCGTCATTCTCTCCAGAGACTTTTTACGTGGTGGGGTCCACTAAACTTATTGGCCCCTATGCATTCATGTGCCTCATTCGATTTTTGTCATCAACCTCAAATGATCTCTCAAAATGTATGGACAGTGTGGATACAAAATATACATTTGGAGAGATCATATTTGATCATGTCCAAACAATGAGTTAGATCCAAATCTCGAGTGGACCCCACCATACAAAAACTTGAGATTTGGAGATATTTGAGTTAAAGCCTATCATTAAATGGATGAACGGAGTTTATAAGGGCAACAAAAGTTTTTCATCAAGATGTTATTTGTGTTTTCCTTTCTTTCATAGTAGCAAGAGTTAATACATGAACATGATGTTAGGATTTCAAATAAACATTATGGTGGACCATTTGGGAGGTTTCAGGCGGATTGGCATCACTCCACCCAAAAACTGTTTTTTGTGGTGGGGTCCACTCTAGCCTTTGATCGACTTATTCTTTGTATCATGCCCTAAAAATGATTTCTCCAAATATATTAATGGTGTGGATACAACACATGCATCATTATGGGGCCCACAAAACTGGATCGGTCATTCGTTACTTATTATCTCTCTGCGCAGCGGATACACAACATTCAAAAGGTAGAAAACTAAAAAAAATAGGAGACGGTTGAGGTTCTCAGTGGACCGAATATAAACGTGAGCTAACGGCTCCGTTTGTTGACGTGTCCTCTGCCATATGACGTAACCACTCTCCATTGATCAATGGGTTACACGTCCAGCCCGTCTTGAGCTCCAGACGGGCGGAGGTAGTACCTAATCCGCGCCCCAGGCCACCCCACTAATCAAGTGGCCCCACCAGGTTGAATGTTGACCATTGATCTTCAATGCCTATATCTTTCATAAACAATGGGCCGGATATTTAGGCACGAGCAGACAATGGGGCTAGCCAATGAATGGCCTAGATAGCACGTGAATGTTCTGCAAGAAGGAATGTCAGCTCCCTTAGCAGCCTCTTTGCAGTTTTGGATAAAGGTCTGGTAGAATACATCCGGATATAACGCTATTGGATGTTATCGGATGGATTCAATGACTTGAACCATTAATATGATGGGCCTTACAGTGGATGGATGATACCCACGAAAATTTTGATATTGGAACCTTTACATAATCAAAATCTAACGAGACCGTCCAAATTCGAAGAACAAACAATGGCCTTTCGGTTATCACCCATCCAGGGCGAATCCCACCGTATTAACGGTTTAGATCATTCAAAGCTTACCCCGGATGCAAAGGCTAAAGTATCGCTGGCGACACCTTTTCCAGTCGTTAGAAAACCTCTTTAAACAGGAGTTTTTATGGCAATGAACTCAGGTACAACGTAGCCAAGGCTTTAGTCTCTCCCTCACTAGCTTTTTTCAAAGCTTTCCGGCCACTTTTTTTTTTTCTTTTTTTTTTAAAATTTTTTTAATGACAAAAATGCCCCAATATTAGTTGCTCCTTACAAGGCGGGTTCTTGTCTCGAAGGAGAAACACATTTTTTTAAATGAAGTGTTGCCCCGTTAAAAGAAGAATTGGGTCCATACCTTGGCCGATCTGAATCGGTCATTCCTGTCTTGAAGGAGAAACTCCTTTTTTTAAATGGAAATGGAGTGTGGCCCCATTAAAAGAAGAATTGGGCTCATCTCTTGGCCGATCCGATTCATTCATTTTAATGGAACAATCATGAACCCACTGAAAGGTTTTTCTAGTTTTCTATTGAAGATTCTTGTGGCTAGGGCTGAAAGTCGGGCGGGTTCAACTTGACCAACATGTGACCGACCCAACATTGGGTTGGGCTCGGGCAGGATGTATCGAGTTTGGTCTTGAGCTTGGGCTATACAAACACCAACTCGATAAAACTTGGTTCGGGCTCGGGTTGCCCGACCCGGCCTAAACCGGATCAATATATAAGTTACTTATAAATTATAATTAAGTGAGGATCATCTGTGTCGAAGGCACAGAAAATTCCAATGTCGTCGAGTTTCATTGGTCCACGTCATTTTTGATGACTCAAGATAACAAGATACACTGGATTTCTCTCCCAAATAGATTGTGTGCTACGCAACACGACTTTTAAGGAGTAGTTGTCATGCTCCAAACTCAGGAACTGAGTTCACAAAATTCACAATCGCCGAATTCAATGCCGACAGTTTCCGTAGTACCCCATTCTCGGCTCTCAGCGCCTATACGCCAGATTCCGATCCCGGGATCCTACAAGGAGGATTTTTCAACGTACATTTATCCATAACAAGCATAACTACAAGTTTACCCAAATCACAAAGGTAACATCATCATCACATATCCGCTAATATAAACATTTGAATACAATGCTTAAAGGGAAATACATATGTCAAAATCAAAGCTCCAGGAGTCCATTGTATGCTCTAAACTCAACGCTGCTGTGACCTAACGCCACTACACACATCTATCGTACATAAGCTTATAGAAAGCTTAGAGGGTGGTAAAAGTGTATGCGCAAGATAAGTAACACGTATGCAATATTTTTTAAGTGGAAATACTGCAAGTCTATAAATCATTTAATATTAGAATATGCAATGCAGATCGACTATGCAAATGTGAAATCATAAAGAGCTAAATATCAGATGTCGATGATGCAATGCAATATGCAAATCCTGAAGAGTCACGAATACCATCAGCCTCATCTAGGCCATACATCAAACCTGTGTGTATCACTCGATCATGTGGGGATAACTCCGTCTCACAAGGAGTCCTATAAACATCTTAGCCTAATAACATCTGCTTTAATCAATCATCCATCACAACATGCGTACAAATGATGGGGGTCTACAGAAGGACGACGGATCTAGTCCAAATATTAACATAGGCTCACTGATTTAAAACGCGTCATGATAGTTAAGGAAAAAATCCAACTTATAGCCACCACAACATCGGACGATGCTGCCGATGTGGGATAAAGTTTTGCCTTCACTTTGTGCACATTAGCCTGCCAATCACCGGTAGCTCGCTCAGGTCCTCATGCCCCTCCCACTCAGTGTCCGCCAACGTACGCCCGCCCATATGTGATCACAGTGATGGAGCGTCACAATATCCCCCACCGAGGGTAGATCCGAGTCTAAGTGTAATAAATGAGCTTCCTTACCCTCTTTATCGCGTAATAAACTAGACTTCCTATAGGGCCTAATAATTAGGGTCAACCCACTTAGAAAATGATGAGAATGAGCTTAACAAGGCCTAAGGGAAGGTCACAATGAGGACATTTAACCATTATTACCCATCAATGTGGACATTTAACCAACATTGCTCCCAAGGAGTGGCCCACATAGAGCCAATCGTATATTGGGCCCATGGCCTCACACAATGACCCTATATACATCACCATGGGTCTCACTCAAGGGCCTAATACACATCATAATGAACCTCACTTATGGGCTACATATGCATCACATTGGGCCTCACTCATAGACCTCATGTACATCACAATGGGCCGTAGTACATGGGCCCCATATATGTCAAATGGGTGGCAATATATGGGTCAAAAAATATATCTCATTGGGCCTTACCAAATGGGCTGAAAAGACATCACATGGGCCTTATCAAATGGGCTAAAAATACATCACAATGGGCCTTACCAAATGGGCCGAAAATACACCACAATGGCCCTCATCATATGGGCCGGAAATATGTCACAATGGGCCATGTCCCACAGCCTAATACACACCACAATGGGCCTCATCACATGGGTCACAATTGCATCAAGGTGGGCCATAATAGATGGGCCACAAATACATCGAGATGGGCCTCATGGATGGGCCGCACCAATGGTCCTCAAGTGAGAACTTGGATTACACCAAAAATCATTTCAATAGTTGCAGGTGTAACATGTGTATCATTGTAACTATCATTCTATGGGGCATAAGGCTCACTAACGATGATCAGCATTGTCCAAACATTGTCCATGTAAATCAGCACTGTCCAAACATTGGATATATAAATGAGCACTGTCCAGACATTGTCCAACACCGTCCAAACATTGTCCAGCACCATCCAAGCATTGCATCCAAACATTGCCCAACACTGTTTGGATGGTGTGGATACCACACGTGTGGCCTGGCTCTTTCGTCCAGATGGACGAAGTGGATATAACACTTACATCATGGGTGGGTTCCCACCGTCCCAGATAGTGGACAGTGAGGATGAGACCCATACATCTCAGTGGCATTCCACACCACTTGTTGACGTAAATACATTAGCTACATAGCTGGTGTGGGGCCACGTCCAGTTGAATGGACGATATAGATGAACATATATATCATGGTGTGGCCCACATAGGGCTGACATCCATACAATAGATAAATAGCTGTGTGAGGTACACTAGCCAATTCAATTCCACATCAATCATGGTGGTCCTCACGCAGGACGACATGGATACACCATGCAACATGGTGGGGTCCATGGCAGCGTGGCCCACCAGCTATGGATCAAACCGATATTTATATTTTTCCTTCATCAGATCTGTCCCAAAAATGGGTAGCAACATGGTGGGCCTTAAGATCGGACGGTGAGGATAATACATCAAGGTGGGCCATGCAATCAATGAAAAAAAGAGAGAGAGAGAGAGAGAGAGAGAGAGAGAGAGAGAGAGAGAGAGAGAGAGAGAGAGAGAGAGATCGTGAGAAGGGGAGGGACCCTGCCACTATGGGCCCTCCTTATACAATGCATACATTAAGTGGGTCGCAAATCATGTGGACCCTACATCAAAATCAAATGCTATGAACACCCACCTAGACTTCTTCTTAGACTCCCAAGCTTCAAAGCTTTGACTTTGATGGGGGATGATGGACATCGGACGGTTGGATGGTGGAGATGAGAGGTAGGAAGATGGGCCACACCTAGCTTCTTTCATGGAAGCTTGGATGGTTCTCTCCCATGAGAGTTGCTTGGGAGATGGGTTTGAGAGAGAGAGAGAGAGATGATTTTGTAAGAGAGAGAGAGAGGGATGGATGAGAGGTGATGGAGTGATGGGGAGTGATGGGTGAGTGATAGGTGTGTACTTGACATGTATGGGTGGAGAGAGAGAGAGTTGACTTTAGGGGTTACTTTTAGGGATGAGACATGTACTTGATTGATGGGACACGTTCTCTTAGGTTTAGCAAATGCGTGGTGTTTTCTCGAACTGAACGCGGGCCCACACTCCTGGCCCGAGTATCACCTCAGCGCGCAGGACGCGGCTTTGGAACCATGGCGATGGCGTGATCACAAGGGTACAAGTATCGGGTCGAGCTGACTCTGGAATATGGGATACGGCTCAGAGTCGCTCTTAACTGCTATCTACGCGTCGCGGGTCGCCGAAATTTGACTGGGAGGACCACGGAAGCTTACAGAACGGTACGGTCTAGGATACGGGCCTTATAGTAGTTGTCCTACATTTTATCTTGTTTATTTAGAAAAAATGTTCTTTACAATAAATAACTAAATATATAATTAATAAAATCATATGTACAAAAAAAGGACGTATATTGAAAATATAATAGACTAATGTTATAGCGAAAATATTAGCATGTATCCACATGACCAACCCAACCGAGCCCGCTTGGGTTAGGGTTGGGTTGAGAATTCCCAACCCGAGGTTGGGTTGGGTTAGGGTTGAGGTACAGGGACCTTGGGTTGGGCTAGGGTTGAGCACCAACCCGACCCAACCCGCCTAACCTTCAGCCCTACCTGTGGCCCACAATTACATTAACGTCGTGCCTTAATTCTAAATTATTTCTCCAATGTGGTCCATCTATCATGAATTTTGCCCTCAAACTTGGGCCAATGAGATAAAATTAAAACCCATTTCATCACGATAACCCAGTGGGCCGCACATAAGATAGGTGAAAGGATGAGCTATAGATGTCCTGGAAGGGGGGTGAATAGGACAATACAATATATTTTAATATAATATGGAATAATAAAACAAATACTCTCAATTCTTCGAGTATCGAAATCTTGACTCTAAATAGTTCGTAGGAAAACCTTTACTCAAAAGATTTAGGCAGGATGACCTTATTTCATGGCGTCTTTGAGATCAAAATATCAAACTTAGCAAGAGACAATTGTTGAGACTCAAATATTGCATATTATGAACACGATAATGCTTAATGGTATATTTTATACATGTTTGTGTTGCAAGGTGAGTTTAAGATCTAAGATTCAAAAGAATGTCAAAAGTATATATTTGATACTTAAGAATCACCAAGGTAAAGAATGGACCTTTAGAGACCAAGATTGAAGGACCACAAGAGTCAAGAAAACTAAGTGGAAAAGGAAGGAAGTGCAAAAATTTGTAGGATCTGAGCTTAGATGACAACGAACTAGTTTTAATGACATCGAACACTATTAGATGACATCGAAGAATTATAGGAAAATCAAGTTTGGTTGTTGGACAAAGTGGATGTAGTTTTCGATGACATTGAAATCAGTTCGATGACAACGAAGAGTAATGCAGAATTTGTGCGAAGTGCGAAAATTTGAGGTGGTTTTGCGAATCTATGCGGACAAGGCTATAAATATGGGTTTCCTAAAGACTTCTGGGGATATCTAGGGTTTTTAGAGAGCATATCTAGGGTTTTTTTTTAGAGAACTCCCAAGTTTAATAGTTTTAAAAATTATTTTTCTTTACATGTTTTTATATCTTTATTAATTTTTTCTTACTTTCTTGCTGCTTTCTATTTGCCATTTAGTTATGTTTTTCTAGTTCCCTCTAGCCCAAGCTAAAAGGGAAGCACCTGGGTTTAATGATTCTTTAAGTTATGATGATTGATTCTTTTTAATTTTAATTTTTTTTATGATGAGATGAATGGTGTACGCATGTTATCAATTATCTAAGTTTAGGTTTTTGATCCATCATGTCAAATCCATACGGTAGATGCTTAGGCTTAACCTTGATCAATTAGATTTCTTAGATGGAAGATATTCTCAACCTCCTACATTATTTAATTCATTATCTCATAGATATTGAATGCTTAAAATCATTGGCGCTTGAGAATATATGTTAATGGTGCTAATCCATGATTTTCTAATCTCTTATATCATTTACTAAAAATATTTGAACTATTTAATTTTCTAATTAGGCTAACCATAGTGTTTAGATCCTAATTATGTTATCAAAGTCATCATGATTTATGGATTATTAACCTATGTGTGGAACTTTGAAGCTTGGGTGTTGTTTTTAATTTAATTAAATTCCATTTAAAAGTCATACCTTCAAAACTTTCAAAATCATTGCATCTGTTTAGTTTCCATTACTTAGTTTTGCATTTGATTTTTTCACTCTCCTAAACCATCTCCCTATGGGATTGACCCTGTATTCACAAGATACTACTTATGAACCTCTGCACTTGGAGGCAAACAAATAAGTTTTTGGCGCCGTTACCGGGGAGACAAAGCGAGATTGGATTTGTGTAAGATAGCTAAGGTAAGTTCTTTTCTAAAACCTCCAAAATTTCTGTAGATTTACTGTTCTAATTACTTTATAAAATATTTGTTTTACTTTGAAAGTAAATTCAGTTGGGTCTTTCAAGCACTAACTGTGACATAAGGTTGCTCCTACTTGGGATTTTATCACCCAAGTGCTATAGTTGTCCTCCAGTTGCTGCTTGATCACAAAGATCATCCGCTGAACCTATTTTTCAGATTAACATAGTTTAATTTCTGCATTAGTTTTACTTTCTTTTAATTTATTTTGGTTTGTGGTTTGAAGCCTCATTGGTCGGCTCTGCCGCCTAGGTTGTTAAAAATTTTTATTTTTACTATAAGTATCATACATGCAATTTAAAGTTGTGGTTTTTGTTGTGTTGTGTGGTGCGGATGGTGTAACGCCCCGATTTTTGAGACCAGAGTGTAACACTTGTCTCTCGAAAACCCAAGTGTTAACTGATAAACAAAAGGATAATCAAACCCAAATCAAAGTGTGATTAACAGAATCAAGCGTAGTATAGATAAAACCCAAACAGTAATAATATCCTGGGCCACTCAACTGGAGCCCATGTACAAAACCTTAATTCTCAACATGAAATGAAATATTAATATGTAAATAGACTACTGATTTAATCCAAAATAAGCAACCGCCTCCTGGTATGGCTCCTCATTATAAGCCTCCTCATCGACCTCCGTCGTCTCCGGCTCCTCCGCAACTCCCTCTGTTCCTGTATCCTTTGTACGGTTGAATATTGATGAATGAGTGGCCAACTCAGTATGATCTCCCGCTAAGATTACACACTGCCTCCCTAAACAAAGAATAGTAAAAAGGTATACAAATAATCCAAAACATAGTAGATGTAGTCTTTTTAAATGCATGAATATATGAATGCAATCGTTGGCCTAGGTAAAACATCTAGACGGCCTATGTCCTGGGAAAAACATCCGAACGGACATTGGGGTCGTCACCCAGGGATAAGACTAGTTATCAGCGCAACACGCAGCGTAATCGTAGGGCATTATAATCTGAGTCAATATCACATTCGAATGACTGGTCATAAGTGCAACACGCAGCGTAATCGCAGGGCAGAGTAATCCAAGTCATCAAAATATGTCATATATGCATGATTTGTCAGCCTATTATTAGTCCATTTGCAACCAACCAATTTAAGTAAGCTCACGGTCACTACATGGAGCACATGGCCCAGCGTAGGCCGACGGCTTGGGCATAGTATCCCATTACCACCACCCCGACCCATGAGACTACCGTCTTGGGGTGTGTGTAGCGCTCATTAACACGTGGTCAATCAATTCAACATAAAGGGGCTACCACCAATGCTGACTAGGGGTGAAATGTTGAAATTACCAAAAGTGGCGATTTAAACATGTCGGCATAAATGATTCAAAGATGGGTAAACATCAGTATTTGGAAGGGTTATGGAGTCCATCCCAAGTCAGTTAGGTGAAACCACACATGGATGGTAAACCCCATGGTTAAGCGCCACAACCAAAAGCTCCATGTCAGGGGCCTACTTATGTTACAATCAATCTAGTTACACCCCAAGTACGGACTCTTCATTGCTAGGACTTCCCATGGAGAGATTTTAGCATTATGTGTGTCATAACAACATATATTACGATATGAAAGGAGAATAAGGAACGACACATGTATTCCTATCAATATACATGACATAAATGACTAGCATATTTAATCAGCCAGTTCAGGAAAATCAAGAATCTAAACAATGGTAAGCATGAGAATTATCATGTTAATAGATAAATCAAGTGAATACAGTTTATTTCTACACATAGTTTATCACTAATCTAGCTAGCCATTTACACTAATAAAGCTACTATTTCTAGTCTAGTTAAGAGTGGAAAGCTTAAGGGGAAAGAATCATCACCAGACAGAGCGTAGAATGATTTTAGAGGCAGGTTTTCTTGGGAAGGTAGCGAACCTACACCGTACACGTAATTTCCTGTATGAATTTATTTACATTAGATGATGGGTCATAAGGCTTAGTACACGAGGATAGGTGGAGTTCGAGTTGTCACCAAGGGCGATCAAGCCTGCTAAACATATGCCACCCATTTTAGTGGGAACTTAGGCCTGATCGACAACCACCTTTTTTTGCCACACTCCATCATCCAAAGATATTCGGGTCATGGCGTAAATAAAACATTTACATCATAGGAAAACGGTCGTACGTTGGTGGCACCTACTGTCCACACTGTATGGTTAGAATATTTATCCTGGCGCGGCTCATGTATGTGGCCCACCGCCATATGGATGAGCTCGTCACATAGCATACCAGTGCATGTACACATTATATTCCTAGTACCATGTGTATCACAATATATATATATATATATATATATATATATATATACATACACACACACACACTACAAGAAAAAGGGGCAAAGGATTCAGACCACGTTACTTTTTTGCTATGGATATAAACCTTAGCTCTAAAAAGTTGAGATACCAATAATAATTAATAGTGTTGTAAGGGCCTCTACGAGGCCTTAAAAAAACTATATGTTCTAAGCTGTCTATATATTTGTAAATATTACTTTAGAGATTTAAAAAAAAAAAATCAGCTAGATCTAAGTCTCAAGTGAACCACACGGTAGGAAACATTGATTTTAAATTATTGTTGCTTCTTATGGTGTGGTCCACTTGGGCCTTCATTATACTTGAAATTTAGTGTATTGAAGTAAAATAATTTATTAAAATTATTTATCGGAATGGATTAATAAAATACATGATGGTGGGCCCCACGAATCCCCTGATTGAACCACCTTCGTCCGTCCGTCAACAAAACCCAATTTGGGCTCGCGCTCAAAACAGAGCCGCGTCCAAACCTGTATTTCACTCTCTCTCTCTCTCTCATGGCCTTCTTGCAATACCCTCGAACACCATCCTTCCTTCGCCCCTCTTTTTTATCCCCTAAATCTCCATCTCTCCTGATAAATTCCATTGTATTTCCCAAAACTCCCCCAAAACCCCACACCAAATACATCTCCTTTCCCGCCCGTGCGCCTCCCAATGCTCTACCCACCACGGATCAGGAAATCCTCGACTCCATCACTGGATCCAACAGTGGCAGTGCCATTGGCGAGGCGGAGGTGAAGAATCTCCCCAGCGTGCGGTCCTATGAGAACGACTTGACCCTGCTGACTGTCATCGGAGACGTCCATTTCGATCAAGCCCTAATAGTAGCTACCGCCGATGGCGGCGATGCCGCGGAGGAGCACATCGCATCCGGCATGTCCACGATGGTTGTGGAGACAGTTTTCCCCGGGAACTCCGACGAGCGCAGCACGGTCTCTACCAGATTGGTCAGCATTTTAATCTTCTACCTTTTGGAAATGGATAGAATTTCATCTCATTGATATCTTCTTTCGCTTCTGCTATGAATTACTCTAACGTGTTTCGTGTTCTAGCATGTGTAATTTAACTGAAATGCTAGGCTTGGGGACTGTAGAATGTTCTGTAAGGGACTTTATTACTTCAACAGGAACAACAGTTCTGCCATTTTCCCCAGTAAGAAGTAGCTGTAATTTTCTTGTGTGGCAGATGTTCTATGTTTTCCCATTTCATAACAATCATTACCATTACATAACGGTAACGAGAGATGGCTGTTATCGAGACGGAAACCTTGATGCAAATTTGAAGTGCCATCCATTTGTTTTCTACTTGTTTGGCGTGTAACCCGTTTTGTCATAATGTATCTTAAATGTTAAAAATGTTGAAATATGGGATGGTTTTTCACCCAATCTTTCTTCTCTTATATAGAAAATAAGAAGAATATTTGAAGAGTCATTTAAAGTGGGATGAAATGGATGTTGTACTTAACTTTTTTTTTTCTTTTACTTTACATGGAAAACAAAGCTAATCACTTTCTAGAATAATCAATACCATGAATGAAAGGTCTCATCCTTTTTTGTGGACCATTTCAAGAGGACACGACGAGGACATCGTGGTCAACTCATGGAAAGAAATCAGAGCCACTTTACTAAGATGGTATGTCTGTACAGTGACACAACCTAAAAGAAGGGTATGAACATGTGGCAATCGGTTGTGAAATGGCCAGTTAAGATCAGGAGCACAGTCAATGCCATCCCTTGTAAGGATAAAACACTCACTCCTAACCAAGTGACCATTTCACACCAATGGAAAAAATGGTTAAGTTCAACCAAAATTCCAATGCCCTTTTTTAGAATGGTAACCAAAATTCTAGTGTCAGTAACAAAACATAAATAACCTTCCAGAGTTGCATCACCATATTACCGCTAGTCCATGTTTTAGAATCTCGACCAAATCAATAGCCTCCTTAGCATATGCCCAGGTGGGAAGAAATGGTCGCAATTGATCAAGAGAAGTACCATAATCCATAATAAAGAGGTTTCATGCCACTAGGCAACCCAAAACAGCCACATCATCTATCAATTGTGAGAAGAACTATATTGACACTCCATCATCCAAAAATAATGCATTTACCATGTCTCATCATCATCATCTAAGCCTTGTCCAAACAAATTGGGATCAGCTACATGAATCCTTTTCTGCCATTCCACTCTATCAATGACCATAACTTCAGCTAGACCATAGGTCATCAACTATTTTCTTACTACTTCCACCCAAATCCTTTGGGGCCTTCCCCTTGCTTTTTTAAAGCCTTCAACTTGTGCCAACTCACTCCTAACTAGCGCAGTTCTTGGTCTCCTTTGCACATGACTAAAGAATCTAAGGTGCCATTTGATAGAACTCAGCACTTATCAAATTCAGATCATTTGGCAAATCCATATTATTTAGTACTTAAATTAATTTTCCCCGAAAATATGGGTCTTTTTTTTAGCTACCCTCCCTTCACTTAATGTTAAAGGTTGAATGCTTAAAGTGGTGGTGCATTAAAATTTCTTTTCACTTTTGACTAAAATATCGCTAAAATTATTCAAAATTACAATTCAACACTTTAAATTTTTAGTGCTTAATTTTCATAGCTTATTTTTCAATTTATCGAATGGCACCTAAGTCACTTTCCCTTATCTTATTACCAATTGGCGCTTCTCCTAAGTTCTCTCGACTGTTTTCATTTCTAGTTCTACCCTTTCTTGTCTTGCCACTTATTCATCTCAACATTCTCATTTCAGCTACGCTCTCATCCTATAACCATGTTGTTCCTTAACGGCCCAACATTCTATACCATAAAGCATGACTGCTATCCTATAAAATTTCCCATAAAGCATTGGCCAAATCTACAAAGCCCATAAAGGATTCACACTTTCAGCATATCATAGACCATCTTGTAAACAGGCATGTTTTGGTGACACCCCATTCACTATTCGAAATGGAATAACCCTAGAAGACTATAGCTGTTTGAAAATAGTTCTCTTTGGCTTTCAGCCACAATGAGTTAGAGAGATGTCTGTTAACCGCCTGCTTCACATGTGCCAATTGGTGGCACATGTACAATATGCAAACCATCAATGTGTCATGTCGTCACATAAAAGTTTCGTGCCTCAAATATCAGGCCCATAGTTTGGGAGGGCCACATGAGTAACACACATTCTGACCATTCAACGGCTGAGTCAATGGGTGCTGACATCCACAATGGCGCCTAGCAAATGAAATTGGGTTAGATTGACTTTTGCATGTCACCCAAAAGCCCCTAAAGGAATCTTACCACAAGTTTTAACATTTACCATATCAAAAAGATTCGCATTTCTAGACCTTCTAATGTAAGATCTGACCATCTAAACAAAGCTCCTTTATTAAGAAAAATGACGGCAGATATAACCCATGCATTGAGGGCCAAACCTCCAAGAAAAACACACAAATCTTATGGTAGCTGTCTGAAATGTTGTCTTAAGCTTCCTAGTTGTCTTGAATGTTGTCTTAAGCTTCCTAGTTGGTGGCCTAACCTTCTTGAACACCAATGGGAACTTGATTTTGGAATCATGAAATTGCTTGGTATTCTCTCTCTTGCAAAGCGAGTCAGGTATAGTAGCTATCTTGATGATCTGAATGCAAGGAGACCTTACCCTGTGGCGAGAAGCCATCTCGTCATACATCTGCTCAACAACACCATTAAGAGTGGTGTCCTGGTATTCCTTGTACATATTGTGGTAACGAGTTCTGCTCTGGTATCGCAACCAAATTCCGTAGTTCTCAACAATTGTGGGATTCCTCTCAAAAATCTCAAAAATCTCTAGCAGCAAAGGCAGAAGTTTTGGAGTTGTTTAGTGTTGAAAAGCAAATCCGTAGTTCTCATAATGGTTGTCTGAATTTACAACTGGTTCATGATTCTTTATTGTCACTTAAACTCATGTTTAGGACTTTTTTCATGAACAAAGCGACTGCGCAACAATTGGCTATGTGTGTTTCACCGGTTTACGTAACTTACTTTGCTTAAGTCTCACTGTACAGGTCCTCTATGGACTGTTTTGCAAATAGTACAGAGTGCTTTACCTGCATTTTTTGACTGCTTTGGGGAGAGGCATTTGATCAGTACAAGTGAAATGGTGAGGATTGATTTCAATAGAGATTTACTGTAGTCATCATAATTCACAAAGATTGTTACTTCTGTTCTTGACAAGAAGGGAACAAAAGAGGCTGTTAAGTTCTTTAATATGTTGTAGCCATTGCTGATGGAGATTCTCTTTTTAGAAGGATATAGTGTTGGCTTGAATAATTTTGACATTCCCAAGGCTGTTACTGAAGATATAAAGAAGAAGATTCAGGACATACAACCTTTGCTGCTTCACTTGAGATCAAATTATAATGAACTTGTAGAGTTGCAAGTGGAAAGCTACCTGAAAACTGTAAAACTGCCTACGTGACTCGTATTCTAAAGTTATCTGCTTTGGGTAATTTGATAGATTTTAAAAATGATTCAGCTATCAGTAACGTTGTTCAAGGTTTGATCCCCTATGAAGAGTTGGTCCATTCCATATCATCCAGGGAAGTGTTGATCCGTTCTTCCAGAGGACTTACTGAACCAGGAACTTTGTTTAAAAATCTAATGGCCACACTTAGAGATGTCGTTATCTTTTATGATGGGACAGTGAGAAATCTTTGCAGCAATTCTATAATTCAATTTGAGTATGGACAGGTGGACGAAAATAGTCCTGGAAGTTCTCTTGCTGGTGAACCGGTTGGTGTATTAGCTACTACTGCAGTATCAAATCCTGCCATATAAAGCAGTTCATGATTCTTCTTAGATCAACAACTCTTCATGGGAATCAAATCCTGCCATATACTGCAGTATCAAATCCTGCCATATAAAACAGTGATGTTTGTGTTATATCTACTCTATCCATTCCCTTATCTTCACACATCTCCTTGCCATCTGCCTGTTTTGTTCGAAAGCTTACAAGAAATGTATTATCTATTAGTCCACTCTGTATCCTTTTTTCTATATGACTTTGTTTTCAGGAACTACAAACGGAGAACGTGATTGGTAGTGGGCATCAAGAGCTGGGGCTATATCTCTTTGACTCTCATACTCGCTCTCAAGTTACTAGTTTTTCTTTTCTTTTATTTTCCTTTTTTAGTGTGAATAGAAAACATCGAATAACTAGATAAATTAGCCAGTATGTACATTGATCAGTTGGTAGTTTTTTGGCTTTATCTCATTTTTCTACAGTGGAGCTTGAATTCATAGATAAATCAGCTGGTATGTACATCGAACCTCGGTGCTTCCAATCACAATTTCAGGCCCACCTGATGGATAGCTCAGATGTTCATGTGGTATTTTATTCAATGCCATGTGTAGTTGATATGTTCATATGCTTGCCTATTGCAATAGCATAGTATCTTTAGAAAAGCCACCTGGTTTGTTTGCAGGATTACATTGGTGAAAGAGTGCAATGTTTTATCTTTTTATTTTCTAGATATATGGTCGCCATAGGAACTTTATGCTGAAGTAATGAATAAGCAACTTTGCCTTTTGAATTTTAGGTTAATTGGAGAAAAGTTTCCTTGGCTGCTCCTCATCATTTATTTGGTTATTTAGGTTGCTCTGACACAAATTCAGATGCAATGACCAACAATTGAATTGAAAACATGCCAAAATAGAAACAGGTTTGCAGCTGGTAATTACCAACTACTTCATGTGCATAAGGTATAAGTGCACAGGATTCAGGTATGTAAGCACCGAGGTTTGATTTTTAGATCCATTGCTCCAATGACAACCGAATATCAGATCCAATTAGAATTGGATAACAAAGAAGAAACATGTCTAGACATAAATGTATTTCAAGCTGGCCAATACTCCTGTTCTATTTTCTATCGATTTCATAAAATTAGTATCATTGCTTATTTTAGTAAAAAAAAAAAATTCAATTGATGATGAGGACCATTTTGTGAATGTCTCGTAGGTATTTTTTATCACTAATCTTGAACCAGTGAAGACGATTGAATTTGTAAACTCTACCATTCTTACCTGCAGGTTTTATGAAGGTGTTGTGCAACCTTATAACCCAGGAAAGAAGAAACATGTGGTAATTAACTATGAGACTTGTGTACTTCTCTTAATTATCCATGTCCAAACTGTCCCCTTTCTTGAAGACTTGTTGAATGATATTTGCTTCAAAGATACTATATGACGATGGAGATGTGGAAGTTCTTCAGTTATATAAGGAGCAGGGGGAGGTTATTAGTGAAGGTTCTGATCCTACTAAGGTATTGATGTATGTATTATAGAGCAATCTTTTCTTCTTTAGCTAAATTGTAAATTTTTAGAACGGAATATAATGTGTTCAACCTTTTTCCAGTGACTTAAATCATCGAATGTTTCCCCATCCAAAGGAATGTAAGTATCACTGTCAAAAGCTTTTCTTTCCATGATTCAGTTTTGTGTCATTTTAGTTAAGTAAAATATAGTTTGGGCTTTTATATCTCGTTGCTTGTAAACAGGCTGTTGCATAGGTAATAACAGAAGCTATGAAAACAGTTCTTATGACATGATTTTACACTGATTTTCTTCTCATTTGTTTTTATGTCTTGGCTTCAAATAGGCTTGAGCAGCTGCAGATGTTGTCAGTCCCACTGATATGGGACTTTTGAGGTTCTAACCACAAATGGAGACCCATCTTGGAGGTATGACCCTCACTATTTTCCATTGGTTTTCTAGTTTAGTGGATTGAGAATCATTGAATAAAAAACAGTTCAGCATTCTCCATTTCTCATTAGTGAATGCAACTTGATATAAATCAAAAAGATAAAGTCATACCAGTCAGGGAGGCTAATCTTTGATTTTTCTTGCACCTTCGTAAACACAAGTTCTGAGAGAACCTGGCCTTGTATGACTAGATGAAAACACAATCAATAAGTCAGCCCCTTTATCCAAATTGATACATAAGTCAGCCCCTCACATTATTCTTGGTGCTTGCCTTAAGGATCTGTGGATTTTTGCCTTCACGTGGACTGAGGTTCATGATCTTTCCCACCTACAGATCATGTTTCAAATTAATGAGATTTTTCCCACCATTTTGTTATGATTTCTTTAGCTAATTGATGACACGTGTGGATCGAGCAATTTTCTTACCTTGTATAGAAATTAACGGACTATAAAGGAAGGAAATTTAGAAGAAAAAACTAGACTAAGGATTATTTCCTTTTCCTCTTCCTATCACTAAAAAAAAAAGAAAAAAAAAGTATTAAAAAGGAAAAAAAAAGAAGAAGAAAGAAAGAAAAAGAAAAATAACTCTTGTTGTCCATAGAAAAAGGAAAAGTATGAAAGTTCGTCGCATTAAATATGCTTGACATGAGTTTTTTTTATCTTCCTCTTGGTCCATTTCCTATGGACAGCAATATGGGTTGCCTGACCATTTGGATTTCTTTTATAGGGTAATCGTAAAATGCAAAGTTATCAAATAATGCTTATGCATAGATTTCTTTTATAGGGTAATCATAAAATGCATTGTACTTTTCTTGGAAATCATGTTTCAGATATTGGATACTCTTTAGTACACATTTACTGTCAAGAATGCACATGATTGGAGTGGCCTAACCATTTGGACAGGCCGTATTTATGTATTTGCTCGAAATTGATGGAGAAGACCCGGATGTGCGTTGGAGCTATCCGAAAGAGCGGGGATCCCTGAAAGGTGGGAACCGCTGTTATGACCATGATGAAGCTGTCCATTTCCTATGGACAGCATTGGAGGGGCCTGACCATTTGGACAGGCCGTGTTTATGTATTTACTCGAGATTAATGGAGCAGACCCGGATGTGCGTCGGAGCTATCCGAATGAGTGGGGGTCCCTGGAAGGTGAGAACTGCTGTTATGACCATGATGAAGCTGTCCATTTTCTATAGACAGCATTGGAGGGGCCTGACCATTTGGACAGGCCGTGTTTATGTATTTGCTCGAGATTAATGGAGCAGACCCGGATGTGCGTCGGAGCTATCCGGATAAGCGGGGCTCCCTGGAAGGTGGGAACCGCTGTTATGACCATGATGAAGCTATCCATTTCCTATGGACGGCATTGGAAGGGCCTGACCATTTGGACAGGCTATATTTATATTTGTATTTGCAGGGACCATACCCTTAACCTAAACCCGAATCCATTCTCAAATCCAAAAACCTATAACATAAACCTAAACCTTAACCTAAACCTATAACCTATAACCTAAATCAAAACCTAAACCAAAACCTAAACCTATAACCTATAACCTAAACCTAAAACAAAACCTATAACCTAAACCAAAACCAAAACCTATAGCCTAAACCCGAACCCATTCTCAAATCCAAAAACCTATAACCTAAACCAAAACTAAAACCAAAACCAAAACCTATAACCTAAACCCGAACCCTTTCTCAAATCCCAAAACCTATAACCTAAACCAAAACCAAAACCTATAACCTAAACCCGAACCCATTCTTAAATCCCAAAACCTATAACCTAAACCTATAACCTATAACCTAAACCAAAACCTATAACCTAAACCAAAACCAAAACCTATAACCTAAACTCCAACCCATTCTCAAATCCTATTACCTAAACCTAAACCTAAACCTATAACCTATAACCAAAACCAAAACCTATAACCTAAACCAAAACTAAAACCTATAGCCTAAACCGAACCCATTCTCAAATCCAAAACCTATAACCTAAATCAAGGCCTAAACCTAAACCTAAAACCTAAACCTATAACTTATAACTTAAATCAAAACCTATAACCTAAACCTAAACCTTAACCTAAACCTATAACCTATAACCTAAATCAAAACCAAAACCTAAAACTATAACCTATAACCTAAATCAAAACCTATAACCTAAACCAAAACCAAAACCTATATCCTAAGCCGAACCCATTCTCAAATCCTATAACCTAAAACCTATACCTAAACCTAAAACCTAAAACTTATAACATAAACCAAAACCTATAACCTAAACCAAAACCAAAGCCTATAACCTAAACCAGGAACCCATTCTCAAATCCAAAACCTTTAACCTAAACCTAAACCTTAACCTAAACCGTTAACCTTAACCTAAACCGTTAACCTATAACCTAAATCAAAACCTATAACCTAAACCAAAACCTATAACCTAAACTCGAACCCATTATCAAATCCCAAAACCTATAACTTAAACCCGAACCCATTCTTAAATCCCAAAACCTAAACCTAAACCTAAAACCTAAACCTAAACTCAAATCTCTAAACCTAAACCTAAACCTAATCTTATAACCTAAACTCAAATCCCTAAACCTTAACCTATAACCTAACCTAAACCTATACTTATAACCTAAAACTATTCTCAAATCTCAAAACCTATAACCTAAACCTAACCTTTCCCTAAACCTATAACCTAAACTCAATTCCCTAAACATAAACCTAGACCTAAACCTAAACCTATAACCTAAACTCAAATCCCTAAACCTTAACCTATAACCTAACCTAAACCTATACTTATAACCTAAAACTATTCCCAAATCCAAAAACCTATAACCTAAACCTAACATTTCCCTAAACCTATAACCTAAACTCAATTCCCTAAAGCTAAACCTATACTTAATCCTAATCTCAACTCCCTAACCTAAACCTAAACTTGAAAACCCAAACCTTAACCCGATCCCAAACCCGAACCCGATTTCTAAACCTAAACCTTAACCTATTCTCAATTACCTAAATCTATAACCTAAACCTATAGCCTAAACCAAAACCTATAACCTTAACCTAAACTAAAACCTATAACCTAAACCAAAACCTATAAGTTAAACCTTAACCTAAATGTATTCTCAAATCCCTAAAGTTAAACCTACACTTACTCCTAATCTCAACTCCCTAACCTAAACCTAAACCTAAACTTGAAAACTCAAACCTAAACCCGATCCAGAACACGAACCCGATTTCTAAACCTAAACCTTAAGCTATTCTCAATTCCCTAAACCTTAACCTAAATGTATTCTCAAATCCCTAAACCTAAACCTACACCTAATCTAATCTCAACTCTCTAACCTAAACCTAAACCTAAACTTGAAAACCCAAACCTAAACTCGATCCCAAACCCAGAACCCGATTTCTAAACCTAAACCTTAACCTATTCTCAATTCCCTAAACGTTAACCTAAATGTATTCTCAAATCCCTAAACCTAAACCTATACCTAATCTTAATCTCAACTCCTAACCTAAACCTAAACCTAAACCTAAACTTGAAAACCCAAACCTAAACCCGATTCAACACGATTTCTTAAACCTAAACCTTAACCTATTCTCAATTCCTAAACCTTAACCTAAATGTATTCTCAAATCCCTAAACCTAAACCTACACCTAATCCTAATCTCAACTCCTTAACCTAAACCTAAACCTAAACTTGAAAACCCAAACCTAAACCCGATCCCGAACTCGAACACGATTTCCTAAACCTAAACCTTAACCTATTCTCAATTCCCTAAACCTTAACCTAAATGTATTCTCAAATCCCTAGACCTAAACCTACACCTAATCCTAATCTCACCTCCTAACCTAAACCTAAACCTAAACCTAAACTTGAAAACCCAAACCTAAACCCGATCTTGAACCGAACTGATTTCCTAAACCTAAACCTTAACCTATTCTCAATTCCCTAAACCTTAACCTAAATGTGTTCTCAAATCCCTAAACCTAAACCTACAGCTAATCCTAATCTCAACTCCCTAACTTAAACTTAAACTTAAACTTGAAAACCCAAACCTAAATCCGATCCTGAACCCGGACCCGATTTCCTAAACCTATAAATAAACCTTAACCTATAACTTATAACCTAAACTTATAACCGATAACCTAACCTATGAATTTTGCTATAGTTTAGAAGATTTGTAGGTACATTTTTTATTTCTTCATATATAATTGTTTTTTTCCATTTTTTTTTATTTTTTTTGTCTTTCTTCCTTTTGAGATGTGTACAAAGGCATGCTTATTTGATTGTGTCTATTATTGTTGTTCTATACAAGCTAACAAGCTAAAGAAGTCAGTGGAGGATGAAATTCATTTTCTCAAGGGAAGGGTTTCAGAACTTGAAAGTAATCTTGTGTCGAAATCCATAGAAGTTACATCTGCAGTTTCAAGGAAAGAAGAAGCTCTATCTTTTGTGTTTGGTGAACTTGACCGTCTGAAAAAAGAAAATTCTATAAAAGCATGAGTATTATTTAATGCATGAGGGCACGCCTTAGTTGTAATTCTTATGATAGGTTGAGCAAAGTGAATTATTGTTTATTTAGAAATGTGAATGTAGGATACATTGTAGATTTGATTACTATTGTAATAAATGCATCGTTTTTTTTTCTCTGATTGCATTTTATGTACTATTTCTATTAGCATTAAGCTTAGATGAGTTATCAATCATAGCAGGTTCTTGCAATAGAAATAGGTAAAATAGCTGTGAATATAATCCGTAGCTAAGTTATGGCTTTTGTCCGTAGCTATTGCTGTCTATTGCTACGGGTATAATTCATAGCTATTGGTATGTATTGCTACGGATACGATCCGTAGCTATTGGTGTCTACAGCTACAGATATACTCCGTAACTATTGGTATCTATAGCTACAGATTATATCCGTAGCTATTGGTATGGAGTGCTGTAGATAACCGTAGCTATTGGTATCTATTGCTATGGATATGATCCGTAGCTATTAGTGTCTATTGCTACGGATAAGATCTGTAGCTATTGGTACCTTTCGCTACGGATAAGAACCGTAGCTATTGGTATCTTTTGCTACGGATATAGTCCGTAGCTAAACCTTTAGCTACCCCACCAACTGCAATGGACGTGCTACGAACTATAACAAAAGGGTTTTTGCTATGGATTTTGGCCGTAGCCTTTGCCTGTTTTTCTTGTAGTGATATATATATATATATATATATATATATATATATATATATATATATATATATATCTCATAATGTACAACTATATCTCTTAAGATATATGTATACATTGTATCCGTATACACTACGTATCACATAACATATATGTAGATTACATGGTATATATGTATACGTTATATACATAGTGTATACGTACCGGTACCACAAATTATATATGTATCTCACATGTGTATACTTCATAAGATATGTGAGTACGTTATACACTGTGCATATGCATTATGTAATATATACATGTGTTTTTTTTTTTTCATGATATGCATGCATACATTATGCACGTAAGCACCTGGTGAGTCCATTGTGAGCATGGTGTCAAATCCGAACGGTCCATAAGATGAGGAATCCCAAGAAACCTCAGGGGTGAATTTTTACAATGATTTAAGATTTTGGTGGGCCATAGCAAAGATAAATGCAGTTTAAGGGAAGAAACTGTCTGCATTAATCATGGCCCACCCAAGTTTTGGTTCAAGGTAAAAATTTTAGCTAGGGGGTTTTATGAGGCTCTGCTCCATGTGGACCGTTCATATTTTTCCAGACTCATCCAACAGGATGAGATCTCACAAAATTTCAGTGGCATTACGTGAACGTTTCCCACCCTCTGTTGCATGCATGCACGTTACCTCTCTTCATGTGTGGGTTTTCAAATATGTGGGTCTCATAAGAGCCTGGGTGTCGAATCCGAATGGTCCATAAGATGGGGAATCCTAAGAAACCTTTATGGGGTGAATTTTCGCCTTGACCCAAGATTCCGGTGGGCCATAGCAAAGAGAATTTCAAATCAAAGGAAGAAACTGTTTGCATTTCTCATGTCCCACCGAAGTTTCAGTTCAAAGTAAAAATTGAAACTACGAGGTTTCCTGAGGTCCCGCTCCATGTGGACCATTCGGATTTTCCAAATTCATCAGGTATGATGAGATCTCAATTTTTTTTTCTTTTAGCAATCGGTTCACGTGAACTAATTAGCATCGTTGAGCGTCCCGGGACTCTACTTATTAGTTTGGGACGGCCCAAATGTTCGACCCACTGGGAGCTTGGTACTGCCCACCAGCAAGGATGCTGAAACATGGTGGCTTGATGTAGCTCACCATGCTTTATATGGTGTGGTCCACCTAGCCTGAAGGAAGATCAGACCAACGAGCAACACCTGGGCCGAATGCAAGGTGCAACCCATTAATGTTGGGTGAGGTCCACCTACAATTTTCGTAGGGCCCATTAACGTTTCAAGTTGCACCAACTTGAGACGTGAGCAGTCTCTTCTTCCTCAGGTTACTTGGAACTGATTTTCAACCTGGTTACAACTGGATTGAGGTCTGGTTTGGGACTTGTTCACAGCCTAATTCCGCTCAGTCCTCGGGTCATATTGGGAGCAGATCAAGAGGCTGCTTGAGAGCTCCTACCGGCACTCATTTCCAGCTCGACGCACCACCATTGCTTGGCTGGGTCTGGGAACTGAAACGGTGATAGTTCCCAACCTAGCCCCTGGCTTGATTTTAGCATTTACTTAGTTGGTTTCCAGCTCCAACTACGGCCACTAAATGACTTGGCCTAGAACTGACACCATGCTGCAGTAGGGTCCGACCTTCAGCCCGAAACAGAGACACCGTTTAGCTCAGTTCCAGGCCAGAAACAGGGATCAAAACCACTGTTTTACCGTCTGTTTTACAGCCATTGATTGGTTGGTCTTCCACCCGAATCTAAGTTGGTTTCGAAGCTCTATGGAGAGCTGAAAACAACATCAAACTGAGGCCTGAACAGGGGTCTGAAACGACCATTGTTTGGCTCATTTAGATGCTAATGTGGCTGGACTGAACCCAACCATTGGCTTGTTTGGTCTCGGTCCAGGCAAATATTACCACTATCTAGCCGAACTATAAAGGAATGAAAGGGAAGCAAGTGGCTTACCTAAAACGGCAGATTTCTCCTTCTCTCAAGCTATAACAGATGCTCGGCCTTCTTCCTCACTCACTCTCTCTCTCTCTCTCTGTCTTTTCTCTTGGCATGAATTTCCTACGGCTACAGGACCCATCTTATAGAGGGAGTGAGAGAGAGAGAACGGCTGGGATTTGCCCTTGCAATGGACGGCTGGGATTCGTCCTTCCCAAAGAGGAAGGGCGGTTCTATGTCTCTCATTTTTCACAGGCTCGGGTCGGGCAGTTTTTAGGCTAGAATGGACGGTTGCATTCAATCAACTTCGTCCAAATACAAATGGTCAAACGGCTATAACGTTTAGATCATGTGGGTCCCATAAAGGATTTGAACGGTTTAGAATGCTCGGAAAGTGATCGTGGTGGCCCACCTACAGGTTTGAAGTAGGTCGGTTAAAAACAGAGGAAAGGCGGGAAGGAGATATTTAAATCTCATTTGGGAGGTGCTCGGTCAAGGCCAGTTTGTCCGAGTCAATGGTTTAGTGTACCTCATGCATAAGTACTCTTAGTGCTCATGCATAGTGTGAGGGCCTACTGAAATGCGACTATTATAATTTACTCCGTTCATTTGTATTGGGGGACATTACTCAGAGATCCTGTCCCACTTTGGGTCGATGGTGAGGCCCAGGTGGCCCGTTTACACACATCTTTGAACCATCATTGGCTCATATATCACGATCCGTTGATTAGGTGGGCCTGATAAACTTTTTCAACGGTTAATATAGGGTATTAGTCATGATGAAGGCTTCGTTTGTTACCGACCAATTCTCAAGTGTTGGTGACAAGTGTTTTGCAACAATATTAACTAACATAATGGCTTCAACCTTAGAGTGTGCGAGTAGCCTCACCTTCTCGATTGTTGTAGGGCATGCATTGACTCCTAGAGACAAATAGCTTTAACGTCAATTGGAATCTCCATCCTGTGAATGTTGAGTTTAAGTTCTCAGTTAACCCAAATTGGTTTTAGTTTAGTGTGGGTTTAAGAAGTAACACCCGTGTATTGAAGGTACGGGGTGTTACAGTCTACCCCCCTAAAAAAATTTCGTCCTCGAAATTACCTGAGGTGTGTCACTGAACAGGTAAGGGTACTTTTCCTTAACTTCTGCTTCTCGTTCCCATGTTACTTCTTCCTCACCATGATGTGACCAAAGAACCTTAACTAGAAGTATAGTCTTCGTCCGTAAGACCTGCTCCTTGTGGTCCAGGATATGGATAGGTTCCTCGGTGTAGGAGGTGTTATCAATCAGCTCGATCTACTTCCAACTAATGATGTGTGAGTTATCTGGTGTGTATTTCTTCAGCATGGATATGTGTAAGACATTGTGACTACTGGCCAGTGTAGTAGGTAGTGCAAGGCGGTATGCCACAGCTCCCACACGATCTAAGATCTCAAAAGGTCTGATGAAACGTGGTGCTAGCTTCCCTTTCTTTCCGAACCTCATCAGACCCTTCATAGGTGACACCTTCAAGAATACGTGGTCACTAATTGTAAATTCCAGGTTACGACGTCGGTTATCCGCATAGCTCTTCTGTCTGCTCTGGGTTGTGCGCAGACGTTTTCTGACCACGTCAATGACTTGAGTAGTAGCCTGAACCAACTCTGGACCTAACAAGCTTCTTTCTCCTATTTCTGCCCAACACTAAGGGGCTCGGCAAGGGCGACCATAGAGAGCTTCATACGGTGCCATACCTATGCTGGACTGGAAACTATTATTGTATGCGAATTCTACTAGTGGCAGGTGATCATCCCAGTTGCCCTGAAAGTCTAGGACACAAGCTCTCAGCATATCTTCTAAGATCTAGTTCACCCGCTCAGTCTACCTATCTGTCTGAGGGTGGAATGCCGTACTGAACTTGAGCTCCGTGCCTAATACTTCTTGCAGTCTCTTCCAGAAGGCAGAAGTAAATCTCAAGTCCCGATCCGATATAATTTCTCGCGGAACTCCGTAGGATCGCATGACTTCCCGAATGTATAACTTTGCCAAGCTATCGGTGGAGTCTGTCGTGCGGATCGGGAGGAATCTAGCAGCCTTTGTCAACCTATCGACAATAACCCTGATTGAATCGTGTTTCCTCTGCGTCCTGGGAAGACCAGATATAAAGTCCATAGAAATGCTATCCCACTTCCATTCTGCTAAGGGTAGTGGCTGAAGGAGGCTAGCAGGCTTGCGATGCTCAGCCTTGATCTTCTGGCACACCATGCATCTTGCCACAAAGTCTGCGATGTCCCTGTTCATATTGCTCCACCAGTACTGCCTTTTTACATTATTGTATATTTTGGTGCTCCCCGGGTGGATGGCTAACTTGGAATGGTGGACTTGAGTCATTACTTCTTTCCTCAATTCGGCGTCATTTGGAACGCATACCCATCCCTAATATCGAAGACTGTCGTCGTCACCAACCCTCCAGTCAGGCATCACTTCATTCTTACACCTTTCCTTCATCTTGACGAGCCATTCAACCTGGTCCTGTATGGAGATCATGTGTCGGACCAGGGTTGGCTCTACAGTTAACAGAGCCACGTAGGCATCTGGTTCATCGAGGGTGAGTTGGATATCGAAGTCCTGTACAAATTTCATCATTTCCCACTCCTTGATCTTCAGAGTGGCTACTAGCTCGTGCTTCTTCTTCCGACTTAGAGCGTCAGCCACCGAGTTTGCCTTGTCAGGGCGGTAGGAGATTTCGAAATGGAAATCTTTAAGAGTCTCCATCCACCGATGTTGGCGCATGTTCAAGTCCTTCTACGTAAATATGTACTTCAGGCTCTTGTGGTCGCAGAATAAATGGAAATATTCTCCATACAAGTAATGCCTGCCTCCATATCTTCAAGACAAATACCACAACAGCTAATTCCAAGTCGTGAGTCAGGTAGTTTTCCTCATGCTTCTTCAATTAGCGAGAGGCGCAGGCGATTACTTTGTCATTTTACATTAGAACACAACCGAGGCCCAATTTCGTGGCATCGCTATATACCATGAACTCCTCTCCTTCTTGTGGAAGAGTGAGCACCGGCGCAGAAGTTAACCTCATCTTCAACTCCTAGAATGCTACATCTGCATTCTCATCCCATGTGAATAGGGCTTTCTTCTTTGTTAGTTGTGTGAGCAGTCGTGCATTCGAGAGAATTCCTTAATAAAGCGTCAGTAGTACCCGACCATACACAGGAAACTTCGAACCTTGATCACCATAGTGGGCTGCTCCCACTTAGATACTGCTTCCACCTTAGCCGGATCGACCGCTATTCCTTTTGCCTTTACCACGTGCCCTAAAAATTTTACTTCATGCTCCCAGAACTCGCATTTGGACAACTTAGCATACAATTGGTTATCCTTTAGCGTACTTAGGACCATACACAGATGTTATTCATGCTCTTCTTGGCTCTTGGAATAAACGAAGATGTCATCAATGAACACGATCACGAACCAGTCTAGGTAAGGCATGAAGACTCAGTTCATGAGGTCCATAAAAACTGCGGGAGCGTTCGTGAGACCAAAAGACATAACCAGGAACTCGTAGTATCCATAACGAGTTCTGAAGGCTGTCTTCGGGATATCCTCATCCCTGATCCTCAGTTGGTGATATCCTAAACGCAAGTCTATTTTGGAGAAGTACTTGGCGTCTTTCAACTGATCAAATAGATTGTTGATATACGGTAGGGAATATTTGTTCTTGATTGTTACATCGTTCAGCCTCCTGTAGTCTATATAGAGACGCATCGACCCGTCCTTTTTCTTGACAAAGAGAACCGGTGCTCCCCAGGGAGAAACACTAGGACGGATAAAGCCCTGAGTAAGCAGCTTATTTATCTGACTCCTCAACTCCTCCATCTCGTAAGGAGGCATGTGAAATGGAGGGAGTGATATAGGAGTAGTCCCTGGCTTGAGGTCGATGCATAAGTCTATTGCTCTTCTAGGGGGTAGCTCTAGTATTTCTTGGAATACTTCGGGGAAATCTTAGACTACTGGTATCTGACTGATGGTGACTTCTGCTGACTCAGCTTCCTCTAGAGCCTACAAGCTCTCGAACTCTCGACATCTGCCCCCTCCTTTCAAAGTGAAGGAGGCACGATCTAGGATGGATATTGTCACTGTTTTGTTACGACAATCCATGACTGCATGCACCAACGTGAGCCTGTCCATCCCTAGGATGATGTCAAACTGCTTGATCGACATGATAATTAGGTCTATAATAACCTCGCGATTTGTGAGCGTGATGGGACATGCTTTACACATTTTATCTGTTTCTACAAATTTACCCATAGGGGATGCAACAACTAAGGGGGTATGCATTCGAGTTGTGTTCAGTTCTAATTTAGATGCAATTGTAGAATCAATGAAAGATAGAGTTACACCAGAATCAAATAAGGTGAGTACATGGGTACCATGAATGGTCTGGAGGGGGTCCTGTTCAGCCTCTATGGTGGCGACAGCATATACTCACGCAGGAGGAGTCCTCTGCTGATGTGGGGGCCCTTGTTTGGGTTGTTGAGGCTTAGGTGCTGCCCTTGCTACCGCCTAGTTCTGCGGCGGTTGGTGCATCCGGGGCAGAATACCCTGATCTCTCAGCTATTGGAAGCAAGCCTGAGTGTTATGGCTCACCTTTCCACAGTAACCGCAGCCTCTGCCATGGGGAAAAGGCGACGCTCGTGCAACCAGTGGTCTAGGTCTCCCCGCAAGGATGGGCGACGAAGGAGGAGGTTGCCTTGGTTGGAAGGGGGCATCCCGAGTCGGCTGGCGAGAGCGGACGGTGCACTCAAAATCTTTTTCCACGTGCATTGCCATATCCACCAATTCCGAGAAGTCTCCGAAATCCCAAGTGCATAGCCGAGATTGTATCCTAGGCTTCAGCCCCTCCTTAAACTTCTCTAACTTATATTCCTCGTCCTCGAGGGCTTTGGGCATATATTGGGATAGCCCGTCAAACCTCGCCTCGTATTGGGTGACTGTCCGGCTTCCTTGTTCTAATTTTAGGAATTGTGCAATCTTCTCACTTCGACATGACTGAGGAAAATACTTTTCCAGGAACTTTGTTTTGAAGCCAGCCCAGGTCCAGACGTACCGAGTTGGCATGCTTCTTTGTACACTTTTCCACCAGTTCTCGGCCTCTCCCTCAAGCAGGTACATGGCCCAGCTAACCTTTTGAGTGTTGGAGCACTCCAACGGTCCCATCATCTTGGCAATTCTTGCCAACCAATGTTCGGCCGGCACTGGGTCAGGCGCTCCGCCGAAAGTCGGTGGGCAGAGCCTCCGTATCACGTGACGTTGTCCTACGACTTCGCAGGGTTTCCATCATTAGAGTGTGCAAGTCTTGTTGCTGCTGCATGAAGGCAGCCTGCTGCTACTGCATGGTTGCTGCCATCTGTGCGAAGGCTGTGAAGGCTGCAGCTCCCATCTGTGTATCCTCACATATGTTGGCTGATGGTTCGGCCGATGGTATCCGTCGCCCAAAGTTTGGTGAGAGCAGCCCTGATGCAAAGATCTGAGGAGCGGGAGAGTCTCACCTTGCTGTATATGAGACATCCGTTTCATCCATCCATTTTTTTCCAGCTCTTTTAAGGTGTTGGGAAGAAAATTGAATCATATCCAGATACCAGGTGGTCCCCAAATTAAGATTTTACGAGCTGATCTGTCAGTTTAGCACTTCCACAAGGATCTAAGAGCTGAACCTCGACGTGTATGGTTCATTTATGGTCCTCAGTTTATGTATGAAGTTTCAAGCCGAATAGATGGTGGGAACCCTGTGATCTTGCATTCTGGATGACTTTCAAGCCACTTGAGCTTTAATTCCTCAGTTTTCTTAGATTTTTGGCATTGATCTTGTCCCTTAGGCTCCGTCCCTTGCCTTGGTGTCTTCAGAGCATCAAATCCACACTTTTAGTACATGTTTTCAGTCCAAGCTTGTAATTACACCTTGCATCACAAACACGATTAAAATGGGTCATTAAATAGTATCATGTTCGTAAATCTAGGCAGTAACTGGGGTCTCATGTGCAATATTTGACCCTCAACAACATCCAGATTTTTGGGATTACCTTGCTACCCATTTTCAGGCCAATCTGGATGAGGGAAAACACAAGGATCGTCTTGATTTTCTGGATGGGTGGCCCACTGTAAGTGCTATGGTTATTTGTTCCTTTGATTGTCAAATTTTGTTGTTCCAAAACCACAGTCTGTGTCTTGTGTAGCACATTGATATGTATGTTCAAGGCAATGCATCAGATATATAAGGACAATGCTTCAAGTCAAGAACAACGATCTACTTCAAGAAATGCAAGATCAAGTACACTGTTCACTCCTTTAAGCTTCAAAGTTAAAAGTTTTAAAGCGACATTGAAAGACAAGTCAACTGTTCATACTCAAGACTCAAGGTGAAGTACAACTCAAGTACTATAAATTCAAGCTTCAAAAGATCTTCAATTCAAGTTTTATTATGTGTCAAGATCTCAAGGTTCATGTACTTCAAAGACCGTCTATCATTTGAAGAAAAGAAGGTTCAATGTTCATACATCATGTCCGAGGTATGGAAGACCTTAGATTGACCTTAGGGTAAGTCATTTTGAATACATAATTCAAATTGAATTACTTTATAAGTGTTTGGACCGTTCTTCGACTAGTCCTTGACTCTGTTCGACTAGTCCTAGCACTGGCTCAACTAGTCCAAGAAATTCCACGACCAGTCCTAAGTTGTTGTAAAATTTCAGAAATTTTTGGTTAAGCTATGACCAGTCCTTGAGATTGCTCTATCGGTCGTGTGAACAGTGCATGACTCGTTCATGACCAGTCTTGTAGCCACGACTCAAAGTCCAACAATTAATTCAGTCTCCTCACGACCAGTCGCGGAGACCACATGACCAGTCGTGCAAGGCCTACGACCAATCGTGGAACGGTTTTATCCGATCGTGCTTAAAATTTTAAAATATTGTTGGTCCTACGACCAGTCGTAGTGTCCTCATGACCAGTCGTGGATGCGATTTCTTCATCTATAAATAGAGCACGATTTTCAGAGTTTTATAATTCGATTCAAGTATAATCAATTCATCACTCTGAGAGATAAGTTAGTATTCTTTTTAAGCTATATTGTGCTCATTTGATATTCTCTTTTAATGGATTTTTATATTTGATTTTGTATTCTGCATTCCAATCTGATTTGAAAGAGGGATTGAAGAATTTTCACTTCTTGGAATTAAAATCAAATAGAGCTAGCCCAACTTGATTTAATTTAAAATCAATTTAGAATCTAGAACCATTTCATAAGTGAGTATTGGACATTGAACTTCTAATCGAACTTCTACTCCGATTTGGTTCTTCCGGGCTGCAATAAAAGGAGAAATCCAGGTATTTTACATTTGTGTAAATCTTCTGTTTTTGGTTTATTTTGATATTGAGCAAGAAAAATCTCATTCTTTTGTTATCTGAGGAGATCGAGAAAACTCAGAGTGTGGGATTTTTTGAATTATGTAAGCCCACTTGAAAGTCACAATTGTGAGGGTTTTAGGTGAACCTGGAAAAACTTATTTTCATAGTGAACGCTAATGTCCACTGTGTGAGGATATTAGGAGTGGAGTAGTTGGGTGGCTGTTGTTTAACAGTTGGTGTACACACAATCAAACCACTATAATTCTGTGTGTCTTGTGATTTAAATGTTTGTTTGTTTACTTTCTATATCTTTTATCATTCAAGTTTGTGGAATGTATTTGTGGATGTGAATGTTGTAATCTTTACATTTAAGCATTGTGGGGAATGTTGTAATAGTTTAAATTTCCTTTCTGGTTATTTTCTTTTATTCTTCTTCAGTTTGAGTTTTTGATACACAGATCGTTCTAGTAAGGTTGTCCTGCCATAAACCCTTAGTTTTTATGGTGCAAGGTTGTCTTTAGAACAACATTTGTATCAACCTCTTAATACTAGAATTTTGAGGTTGCTTTACGTTTTCGTATTATGGTTTATTTAAAGTGTTATCTTTTCTTTAATTATTTAAATTCCGCTGTTAACATTTTAATTTGGCATAGTCCTATTCAACCCCCCCCCCCTCCCTCTATGACATATAGCTCGGCCTTTTCAAGTGGTATCAAAGCCTAATAACTCGTTTTAATTGTTATATTTTTTATATTTGGATTTATTTCCTGAGCTAATCGATCTGAGTTATTTATAAGATGTCAAATTTTGATAGTCTTTCAGTCACTAGGCCTCCTCCATTTGATGGCTCCAACTATGCTTATTGGAAAGCCAAATGAGGATTTTTAAAAAATCCATAGATGAGAGTGTTTGGCTAGCCGCAGTGACTTAATGGACCCCTCCTACCATTGAAGTAACTGGTATTGATGGATCAAAATCTATGAAAGTAACACCTTATTTTTCTGAGACCATAATTCAGAAAAGTGAGAGTAGTACCAATGCAAAAGCACTAAATGTAATCACTTGTGCGCTATCATCGGATGAATTCCAAAGAATTATATCCTGTGATTCTGCAAAGCAAGCTTGCGATATTTTAGAAATGACACATGATGGAATATCAATTATCAAGAAATATAAAGTCCAAATCCTCACAACCAAATTTGAGGAAATACATATGGAAGAAAATGAAATGTTCATGGACTTCTAAACAAGATTAAATGACATTGTGAACTCTATGTGGGGTCTTGGTGATAAAATCCCAGAAAGTAAAGTATGTGCAAAGTTATTATGCTCACTTCCTAAATAGTTCAATTCTAAGGTAACTGCGATCCAGGAACTTCGTGATACAGATAATATGAGGGTAAAAGAATTAGTTAGCTCTTTACAGACTTATGAGTTAACTTTTAAAGCTCCTAAAGGTAAATCTATTGCCTTAAATCTTCTAAATGTATTTCTCAAGAAAATTCTGAAGATGATATGACCCTTTTAGGAAAAAAGTTTTACAAAATTTTCAAAAGTAAAAGGAGGGTTGATTTTCAAAAATCTAATGATAAGAAAAGATCTAAATCTAAAACTTAAAAATCTTTAAAAAATAGTCAATGTTACAACTGCCATGACTATCGGCATTTAACAAACAAGTGTCCCAAAAAGGACAAACCCAAAAAGAAGGGTATGTTGGCTACTTGGGATGAATCTTCTAGCACTGAAGCCTCTTCTGAATCAGAAGATTCTGAAACTGAGTCGGGGAATGATGTTAAGGTCCTTATGACTCTAGCCAAGTTCACTTTTTCAGATCATGATGATTCAACTAGTGAAGAAAATCTGACTAGCGATCATGAAAATGAAGAAGATCTTCAAGATGCTTACAATGCCCTATACAAGGAAAGTTGTAAAATTGTTGTAAAACTAAAACTTCAAAAAGAAAAGTTTTGTAAGCTTAAAGAAAATTTTGATTCTCTTGTCTTAGAAAAATCCCACATTTTAGATTGTTTTGAAAAAACTAAATGTGATTTAGATTTCAAAACCTCCCTGATTGAAAATCTTAAATCTGAAAATGAAAAACTTAAACTTGAAGTCTCTTCACTTTTGAGTTTAAAGGATACATGGAGGTATGCCCAAGGTGATCCAAAGTTAGAAAAGCTTTTGTCCGGACCAAGAAAATGTGGCGACCGATCTGCTTTGGGATACGATAGAAATATTCCTCCTAAACAGAAGAATACTCCTCCTAAGTTTATGAAAGGAGAGTCTTCAAACTCAAAAGGGAAAAGTTTAAATAAAATTTTTTCTAAAAATACCAAAAAATTTTAATCTTTTAAACCTAAAAGTAACCATATCAACTATAAAAATCAGAATTGAAACCCTTTAGCTGAAAAGATAGTTGATTTACTTAAGGAGCTCTTAAAATCTAACTGAGTAGGTCATTCTTACATCAACTACAAATATAAGAAAACCAACTATACTCCTAAACCCAAAACAGTTATGAAATGGGTTCCTAAGGTTACTAGCTTGGTTGCCCACACCGCTTTCAAAGCTTCAAGCCATTCAAAGTGGTACCTAGACAGTGGTTACTTCAGGTATATAACAGGCGACAAGGGAATGTTCACCAATCTTAAAGATATGACTGATGATTCAGTCATATTTGGTGATGGTAGCAACTGCAGGATTATTGGCCAAGGTATGGTTCAACTTTCTAACCTTCCTTTATTTGAGAATCTTGTATATATAGAAGGTTTAAAATATAACTTGTTAAGCATTTCTCAAATATGCAATAAAAATCATAGCATAAAATTTTCAAACCTAGGGTGTGAAATTTTAAATAAAAACGGTTCTGTAATATTAACTAGTTGTAGAACTTCTGAAAACTGCTATGTTGTGAGTGATTCTAGCTCGTCTAATCTATCGTGTTACATGGTTCATACCATGAGACCGAGTTATGGCATAAACGTCTTAAACATGTACACTACCGTAATTTGTATAGATTGAGCAAAAGATAACTAATAAGAGGTCAACCTAAATTATAGAAAGTAGACAAAATATGTGGTGCCTGCCAGATTGGTAAGCAAATTAGGAGTGCTCACAAAAAGGTGAACTCCAATGTCACATCAAGACCTCTCGAACTACTCCACATGGATCTTATAGGACCAACTAGAACGGAGAGTCGAGGTGGTAAAAAATACATACTGGTAATCATGGAAGATTTTACTAGATTCACTTAGGTAGCCTTCTTAAGGGATAAATCAGAAACCCTTGATGAAGTAAAAAGAGTTCTCAAACAGATCCAAATGGAAAAAGGTTCTCAAGTCTGTAAGATTCGTAGTGATCATAGATCGGAATTTGAGAATAGCAGTTTTGAGAAATTTGTTGCGATCAAGGAATATCACATGAATTCTTTGCGCCTAAAACACCACAACAAAATGGAATTGTTGAAAGAAAAAATAAAGTGCTTTAAGAAATGACAAATGTAATGTTGAATAGTATGAAGCTCTCTAAAAATCTTTGGGCTAAAGCAGTAAATACTGCCTGCTATATAATTAACTGCGTTTATACAAGTAAGTCAAATAATAAAATAGCTTATGAAATGTGGTTTGATAAGAACCCTACTGTCAAATACTTTCGAGTTTTTGGCAGCAAGTGTTATATTTTACGTGACCGTGAAAATCTGGGTAAGTTTAACACCAAAAGTGATGAACGAATCTTTTTAGGATATGCCTTAAATAGCCAAGTGTATCAAGTACTAAATAAGAGGACCAGTGTAATTCAAGAATCCATCAATGTGGTCATTGACGATCACTTGAATACACCTGCCTCAAGTTCAGATAATGATGATGTTCTTTTAATTGACAAACTAGATACTTTATTAAGTCAAAATAACTCTGAACTAAGGACTGTTAAAGATCATCTAAACACTCAGATTCTTGGAAACCCTCTCACTGGTGTGTGCACTCATAGACAACTAGAAGATGTATGTAATTATGTGTGCTTTACATCTCAAATCGAACTGGCTAACGTAAAAGAAGTTCTTACTGATGAAAACTTGATAGTAGCGATATAAGAAGAGCTTAATCAATTTGTTAGAAATGATGTTTGGTATCTTTTTCCTAGACCTAAAGATAAACATATTATCAGAACTAAGTGGATTTTCAAAAATAAGTCTGATGAACTTGGTAATATAATTCGAAACAAGACTAGACTGGTTGTACAAGGGTACACTTAAATTGAAGGCATGATTATGATGAAACCTTTGCCCCAATAGCTCGTCTTTAATCAATCAGACTATTTATATCCATTGCATGCTTTAGAAAGTTTAAAATATATTAAATGGATGTAAAGAGTGCCTTCTTAAATGGCGATTTGCATGAAGAAGTATATGTTGAACAACCAACGAGTTTTGAAGACCCTAAGAACACTGATCATGTCTATCGCTTAAAAAAGGATCTCTACGGTTTGAAACAAGCTCCCAGGGCATGGTACGAAAAATTGACTAAATTTCTACCAAGTCATAATTTTCAAATGGGAAGTGTTGATAAGACTCTTTTTGTTAAGAAACATAATGATCATATCTTAATAGTGCAGATCTATGTTGATGATATTATTTATGGATCTACCTGTACTAACATGACTGTTGAGTTTGCAGATCTTATGAAATCGAAGTTCAAAATGAGCATGGTTGGGGAGTTGAATTATTTCTTAGGGTTGCAAGTTAAATAACAATCTGATGGTATCTTTATTTCTCAAACCAAATATGCTCTGAACTTAGTAAAAAAGTTCAGATTTGAGAATGGGAAAAATTTTGATACTCCTAAGTGTACAACATTAAGACTCTTAAAGGACTCTACAGGTAAAAGTGTGGGTTCTAAATTATATCGTAGTATGATTGACAATTTACCTTGTTTAACTGCAAGTAGACCTGATATATTTTTAGCATTGAAATTTGTGCTAGATATCAATCTGACCCTAAAGAGTCACACTTAACTGTTGTTAAGTAGATTATGTGATATGTTGCAAGTTCAACTAATCCGGGTCTTTGGTATCCACACGATACTAGTGTTCAATTGGCTGGTTATACTTATGCTGATTGGGCTGGTAACGTTGATGATAGGAAATCAACCAGTGGTGGTTATTTTTACATTGGAAACTGTTTAGTTTCATGGTTCAGCAAGAAACAAAGTTCCGTATCGCTCTCAATTGCTGAGGCTGAATACATCGCAGCTGGAAATGCATGTACTCAGCTTGTATGGATAAATAGAATGTTAAGCGATTACGGAATTGCACAGGATACAATGGTTTTATATTGTGATAATTCCAGTGCAATAAATATATCTAAAAACCCAATCCAACATTCACGAACCAAGCACATTGACATGTACATTGACATTAGATATCACTACATTCGTGAATTAGTGGAAGAAAAGACAATTTCATTGGAATACATTCCGACCAAGACTCAACTTGCTGACATTTTCACTAAACTACTCGACAAAAGCAGGTTTAATAAATTAAAATTTAATCTTAGTATGTATTTGAATTAATTATTCATACTTATATGTATCATAGTGTATATATTTGTTAAATTATAATTTTAAATTTTAAAATTATGTGGAAAATGCATATTTTTACTTGTGTACGACCAGTCGAGGACGTACTCAACCAGTCGTATCACGACCGGTTGAGGACCTACTCGACCAGTCGTGTAACGCGCTGGTGCTTTTAATTTGGGGGAAAATCATTTTTCTTCCTCATTTGCTTTTCCTCTCCAACGAGTTTAAGCTCGACCGGTCGTACCCAACTTCTTGATTCTTCAAGGTTAGTGCGTTATTTCAGTTTTTCTTGTAAATTCAAGTGTTTATCACTTCATTTTCTTACTTGGGGTGATTTATTTTATATTTCCTTGAAGTTTTTGGGGTTTTCTTCTGCAAAATCTATTTTTGAGAAAACTCACTCTACATCTTTCACAACTTCTTGATTTCTTATACTCTTAGTTACAAATGGATGCTAGAGGTAAAAAGAAGAGTTCTTGTGTTCCTTCAACATCCAGATCGACACCTCTAACAAGGCGCCACCTTCTGTCACCCGAAGATGATCACTCCTATGTGTGAGATTTACGATTGCACAATGTTATTGTTGAGCAACCTGTGTATATTGATCATATTGCTCCATTTGAACTCCTTCCACTTCTCTAATCTGTAGGATGGGTTAACATTCTACATTGTGGTGGGCCGGTATACTAGTTTATTGCGCAGGCTATGTTTGCGTGTATTTCTGAATTTTCGATTGAGAATTTAACGTTTACTATAGCAACTAGAGAAGGTCCATTGAAATAGACCGTCATTTGATTTCTGCTCTAATGGACATACCTGTTAATGACGAGGGTATTCTTATTCACACTCTAGTTGACAAATCGTCGGTATCAGAAAAACGTGTGCTTACTAGAGCATTGTGTAATATAGATGCGTAATGGACTCACAAGGTGAATGCGCTTGCTTCCAAGTACTTGTTACCCAGATACAGGGTTCTTCACAGAATATTTATTTCAAATTTGCATCTGCGTTCTGGTAACAAACTGAACTCACCTCTTTCATGGTTCAAATTTTGCATTACATCATCTCTGGTACTAAAGTTTGTCTTCCTTATCTAATTTGTCATTCTATCATTCAATTCTATCTCGATCCTGGACACATTGATATTCTTTTTACATATCTTATGACTGTTTTAGCCACTCATATGTTTGTAGCTATGCCTGTTGGAGAGGCTCCTATTCATCACATTATTTTCAACAACTCAAATATAAACAAGATGAAATTGGGATTGGCTCCTGGATAAGTGAATGTGGGTGGTGGTGGTGTTAAATAAGTGAATGAAGAAGGTGGCGATTTACCTCCAGATGATATAAACATGGATGATATCTTTAATGAGATTGAATCAGATTCTGAGGCTGACTCCGACTATCAGCCTTCTGATTTTAATGAGAGGTTGCATTCTCTTGAGGAACAGGTGACTCGGATACGTGTAACCCAGGATTCTCAATTTGCTTATATGAGAAAATATATGAGGTGCATTAACAAGGGTTTACACCAAATTGATCCATCTATTCCTGCTCCCTCTTCTAGATCTAATTAAGTATTTTCTTATATGTCCTATAATAACTCTTATGATACCTTATTTTCTTTCAGTTTGTGAGACTGACTTTGGATGAACTTGGTTTATGCTGGTTACTTATATGAACTTGGATTATGATTATTTATGTTGGATGAACACTATTTGCTTTTATCTTTCATATATTCACTAGTTTGCTCCCTTATGCCTCTCTTGTAACCTTTCCTATTCCGTATCTTAATTGATTCCTTTGTCTAATTTTGACAAAAAGGGGGAGAATATTTTGTTATGCTAATATAGATATGGATATGAATTGTGCTAATCAGGGGGAGTAAGTAATGTTCTGGTTATTATAACTGGTGCATGATATGGATATGGATGCAATGCTTCTCTTATTTTTAATAACTGGTGCATGATTCTTTATTGAGCATGTAATGTTACTCTTATTTTTAATGAAGTGTGTTTTCTCACAAATTTGAAAAAGGGGGAGAATGTAAGTGCAATGGTTATTTATTCCTTTGATTGTCAAATTTTGTTGTATCAAAACCACAGTCTGTGTCTTGTGTAGCACATTGATATATATGTTCAAGACAATGCATCACATGTATAAGGACAATGCTTCAAGTTAAGAACAACGATCTACTTCAAGAAATGCAAGATCAAGTACATTGTTCACTCCTTTAAGCTTCAAAGTTCAAAGTTTTAAAGCGACATTGAAAGACAAGTCAACTGTTCATACTCAAGACTCAAGGTGAAGTACAACTAAAGTACTACAAATTCAAGCTTCAAAAGATCTCCAATTCAAGCTTCATTATGTGACAAGATCTCAAGGTTCATGAACTTTAAAGACCGTCTATCATTTGAAGACAAGAAGGTTCAATATTCATACATCATGTCCGAGGTATGGAAGACCTTAGATTGACCTTAGGGTAGGTTATTTTGAATACATAATTCAAATTGAATGACTTTATAAGTGTTTGAACTATTCATCGGCTAGTCCTGGACTTTGTTCGACTAGTCTTAGCACTGGCTCGACCAGTCTAAGAAATTTCACGACCAGTCCTAAGTTGTTGCAAATTTTCAGATTTTTTTTATTAAGTTATGACCAGTCTCAGAGACTGCTCGACCAGTCGTGTGAACAGTGCACGACTCGTTCACAACCAGTCTTGCTACCGCGACTCAAAGTCTAACAACTGATTTAGTCTCCTCACGACTAGTTGTGGACAGGTCACAACCAGTCGTGGAGACCACAAGACCGATCATGCAAGGCCTACGACCGGTCGTGGAACAGTTTTATCCGGTCGCGCTTAACATTTCAAAATGTTGTTAGTCCTACGATCAGTCGTACTGTCCTCATGACCAGTCGTGGACACGATTTCTTCATCTATAAATAGAGCACGATTTTTAGAGTTTTATAATTCAATTCAAGTATAATCAAGTCATCACTCTGAGAGATAAGTTAATATTCTTTTTAAGTTATATTGTGCTCATTTGTTATTCTCTTTTAATAGCTTTTTATATTTGATTTTGTATTCTACATTCCAATCTGATTTGAAAGAGGGATTGAAGAATTCCCACTTCTTGGAATCAAAATCAAATAAAGTTAGCCCAACTTAATTTAATTTAAAATCAATTTAGAATTTAGAACCATTTCATAAGTGAGTATTGGACATTGAACTTCTATTCGAACTTCTACTCCGATTTGGTTCTTCCGGGCTACAACAAAAGGAGAAATCCAGGTATTGTACATTTGTGTAAATCTTCTGTTTTTGGTTTCTTTTGAGATTGAGCTAGAAAAATCCCATTCTTTTAGTTATCTAAGCAGATCAAGAAAACTCAGAGTGTGGGGTTTTTTGAATTGTGTAAGCCCACTTGAAAGACACAATTGTGAGGGTTTTAGGTGAACCTGAAAAAACCTATTTTCATAGTGAACGCTAATATCCACTGTGTGAGGATATTAGGAGTGGGGTAGTTGTGTGGCTGTTGTTTAACAGTTGGTGTACATACAATCGAACCACTATAATTCTGTGTGTCTTGTGATTTGAATGTTTATTTATTTTCTATATCTTTTATCATTCAAGTTTTTGCGATGTATTTGTGGATGTGAATATTGTAATCTTTACATTTAAGCATTGCGGGGAATGTTGTAATAGTTTAGATTTCCTTTCTAGTTATTTCTTTTTATTCCTCTTTAGTTTGAGTTTTTGATACACAATCGTTCTAGTAAGGTTGTCCTACCATAAACCCTTGGTTTTTATGGTGCAAGGTTGTCTTTAGAATAACATTTGTATCAACCTCTCAATACTAGAATTTTGAGGTTGCTTTACATTTACGTATTGTGGTTTGTTTAAAGTGCTATCTTTTCTTTAATTGTTTAAATTTTGTTGTTAGCGTTTTAATTTGGCATAGTCCTATTCACCCCCCCTCTATGACATATAGCTCGGCCTTTTCACCCACCCACATGGACCCCTTGCATGATGTATGTATTTTATCCATTCCGACCACCTGTGGAGCCCACCTTGCGGACGTCCAGCACTGCTAGTACCGTCCAGTGTCCCTTGGACGAAAAAGAAAACAAATATCAGCTTTATCCAAAGCTGGTGGGCCACATGTGTGGACCCACCTTGATTTATGGGTTTTATCCTCACCGTCCAGCTGCTGGACAGTGGGACCCACCTTGAATATATGTGTTTTATTCACGCCGTCCGTCCGTTTGCTAGACGTGGGACCCACCCTACACGTGCTACACATGTGGGGGTGGGGCCCACATTGAGATATGTGTTGTATATTCACATCGTCCATCCCTGGATGGTGATTTGGGTGGCCACCTTTATGAATGTATTAAACATCCACACCGTCCAACCTGCTGGACGGTGGGACCCACCATGACGTATGTGTTTCATATCCACACCGACCACATCTGGACAGTGGGGCCTACTCGATATGTACTTGCTTCATCCAGACCGTCCATGGGCTGGACGTCTTGCAGCCACCTTGATGTGTGTAGTATGCACACTGTCCATCTGGTGGGGCCCATTTTGCAAGCCCACCATGTTGTATGTGTTTTATAATCACGTTGTCCATTTAATTTTTAGACCATATGGGATGCCCCATCAGTCCCATTATGATGTATATGAGGCTCATGTGTGAGGCCCAATGTGATGTATATGAGGCCCCTGTATGAGGCCCAATGTGATGTATATGTGAGGCCCATATAATATGGCCCAATGTGATGTACATGAGGCCCTTATGATGAGGCCCAATATGATGTGTGTGAGGCCCTTGTGTGAGGTCCATTGTGATGTATATAAGGCCCTTGTGTGAGGCCCATTGTGGTGCATATGAGGCCCAATTGTGTTGAGTGATTCCACCATGAAGTATGTGATAATGTTTATGATGCCCAATCATCTCCTAGCTAGAATAAGGCCTATGGGCCCCCATTATAGGACATGTTCTAAATGGGCCATGTCTTGGGAGCAATGATGATTAAATGTATACATTGTAAGAATAATGGTGGTTAAATGCCCACATTGTAATCTCCTTAGGGCCCATTGTTAGGCCCATTCTCATCTCCCCATAGTGGACTAACCCAAATTGATGGGCCCCCACTATTATTAGCATGATCCATCTCACCCTATTGCGCTATCCCAATTCATTGGGCCCCCATCAATATTAACATGACCCTCCTCATTGGGCTTACCCCAAACCGCTAGGCCCCTATCATTGCTGGTGTTTCCATCATGCCTTGTAGATTTGTCTAAGGTCATAGAGCTAACCTTATGCAAATTGGGCCCATTGGGAAGCTCAGTTTACTACGTATCAGAACGAGCGAGGAAGTGCACTCCTTGTTCTTAGGCTCATCCTTGTCATGAGGAGAGTATATCATTACCGTAGATGATAGGATCTGTGATGTCAGATTTGATATATCCACAGTTGAGGACTGACCTCCGTGTTATGGATCTGTTGTCCTTCTATGGACCCTGTCATATATATAGGTTGATTATCACTAAGTATGTGTTAGCATAACATTATGATTCATGCCCTTGTACATCGTATGTATGCTTGGTATGAGAAATGATTGATCATAGCATATGTCATTAGGCCGATTATTATGGGACTCCCTGATAGGAGTTGCCCACATGAGCGCACGATATGCACAAGATTGCTGCATGACTGATTAGTGTGACTCATGCATCTCACATTTGTGTGACATGATTACTATATGCCCTACCAACATCAGAGCCGTAGCCTCCATAGGCATATCATGGATGACAGGATTGGACACCGAAAATATTTTAGTTCTACATGGGGTGCGATAGATGTCCCTAGGTGAAATTACTTAAACCCTTATGGTATTAGGAGGTTGCTCCAACGTCTAGACCGAGTGAATGTATGAGCACTAAGTGCCGAATACTAGGAGGCCGGGCTTCCCATTGTGTCGTGGTCGGTTAGAAGGGAGTGTGGCCTTACCCTCCCAAGAGGAGAGGGCAAAGCTAGACTGAGTTTAACCAACTCAAGGAATGGGTCTGCTATTGATGTGCCGGGTAGATATTGGCATACTACTGGTGAGGCAGATAGTGAGGTCTCTTCCACTCACCTTGTTGCGTGCAATGGGGCAGCAATCTGATTTGGAGTGTACTAGACCCTAGTGATATTCCGGAGATGAGATGTATTGTTATGTGGATTCAGATGAGGACCGGCTGCTTGCACTGCATCTTGCGTTGACATTCGACCAGGTAGGCCTTGCATCGTATAGCCTTAATGTGGCTTATTGCATTCATGCACTTGCCAGGATTTTCGCATAACATTCATGAATTTACCAGTATGTTTCCGCATTACTCTGATATTGTATTCTGAGGTGCTTATATTGTGCACACACTTACACCACCCTCTAAGGTTTCTATAAGCTTATGTACGATAGATGCGTGCAGGTGACGTCAGGACGCAGTCGAGCTGAGGCAAGAGCGTGCGGCTGAGCTTCTGGAGTTTCTGTTTAACATTTCTATATTGTATTTCCCTTTATGCCTTATACTCAAAGTTTTTTATTTATTATAGTGGATATGTGGCGATGTTTCTAGTTATGGTTGTGGGTTATGCTTATGGTTATGCTACTCTTACGTGAACATTTCATGCTGAAAATCTTCCTTGTAGGCAGAATCCAGTATATGGGTGCTGGGAGCCGACAATGGGGTACTACGGAGGCTGTCAGAGCCAGATTTGGCGATCAAGAATTTTATGGGCCAGGTTTCTAAGTTTGAGGCATGATAGGAGTGGGTATTAGAGCATAACTTGGGAATAACTGAAAACAACATCACATATTGTTATGAGCTTAGGACAATTAGGTCCTGAGTGCGTAACCTTCTGGTTTAGTTCCCTAACGTCTGAGCCTTCAATGGTTCTCAAGGCTGATAGGAGCCTTTGTTCTTTTCTGTAAACCATACCACCTAGGCAAGGCACCCGAGGCGCCCGAGTGACCCTAGCGACCCGAGTGGCCTCCGCTCCACTACTTGAGGTTCCCATTCCTCCGCCTGAGGTTCTTATTCCACCACCCGCAGCTCTCATTCCCCCTCCTGAGCCTCCTGTGCCTTCATCCGAGACCAGCGCAACCCTTACCATATCAATTAGTGCCGATTAGTTCTTTGCAGATGCTTGGTGTGATGCCTATCCTCCATAAAGGGCGGGGTAGGCGCCCCACTAAGACCCGGAAAGCGGCGGCACGGAGAGCCCTATTGTGAGATTTTCTTTAGCTCGAACCCCACCATTCTAGGGAGAGCTCGATCCGTCTGTAGCCGAGAGATGGCGCTCCTAGGTGAAGAAGATGTTTGAGACCATGAGATGTACGACCCAACAACAGATTCCATTAGCAGTGTATATACTTGAGGGTGAGGTCGAGCATTGGTGGACCTCCGTTGCCCATGCTACAGGGCTTGATTTTGTCTGGACATGGGAGGACTTCCTCGACCAGCAGTATTTCCCCGACCACATTCGTCAGCAGCATGTGCAAGAGTTCAAGACTTTAGTACAGGGAGATATGATCGTGGCTCAGTACATGGCTTGCTTTGTCGCACTTTCTAGATATACGATGTACTTGGTATATGATGAGGAGTGGAAGACCCGTCGTTTTGAGAACGGCTTACGATATGGTCTCTGAGGCCTTGTTATTGGCCATATACTTTAGACCTTCGAGGAGGTTGTTCAGAGGGCCTAGGTTTATGAGACTGAGTGGGCCGATTCGCAGAGTCATTGTGATCAGAGGAGAGAATGAAAGAGGTAGGCTCCCTCCGGTGGCTCCTAGCAATAGCGTCGATAGCAGTAAAGGTACACGACCCGCCGAGCACCAGCAACACTAGTAGCGTCTTCAGCACCACATCAGAGGCCATTTTCGAGGACTTATTATGAATGCGGTGGGATAGGAGACTGTAGGCAGGAGTGCCCCCTCTCTCAGCAACAGCAGTAGCAGACGAGAGCACCACAACAACCTCCACCACAGCAGCAACGATAACAGCTCCTACCATCGAGGCCCCCACAGTAGCAGCGGAAGCACCAGCCTTTGAGAACACATCAGCAGAGGTAGCAGTTTCAACCGCCTCAGTGACAGCAGCAGCAGTACCCTCAGAGGGGACAGACACCTCCCTAGCCGACTCAGGTTAGATTCTACGTGGCTCAAAAGGACCCGCAGTCGTCCGGAGGAGTTGTTGAGGGTATTCTTCCAGTTTCTGCTTGCATTGCTCGAGTTCTATTCGATTTTTGTGCATCTCATTCTTTTATGTCCGAGGATTTCTGCCGTTCGACTGAATTACTGTTAGAGTCTGCCCGTGAGGGATTGTCAGTGTCGACACGCTTGGGGAAGACCGCTATATTAGGTTAATTTTGTTCCTCTTGCTACGTGTTGGTGGGAGAGACTTTCTTGCCTACCGACTAATTTGTGTTGCCGATGTCACAGTTCGACGTCATCCTGGGATGGATTGGCTCACCGAATACCACACCATCTTGGATTGCTCCGCAAGGACATCACGTTTTGTATACCTAGCTTGTCGCAGTTCCAGTTCGTTGCCTAGTCCAGAGGAGAACCGTTGTCTTGTTTGATGTCATGTGCAGTAGAGGGGTCCACAGTAGTGAGCGTTGATCAGTTGCCAGTTATTTGTGATTTCACCAACGTATTCCAAGAGATCCCAGGGTTACCGTCACGGCGGCATATTGAGTTTCAGATTGATATTGTATTTGGTACCACGCCTATCTCGAAGGTCCCGTATCGTATGACACCGATGGAGTTGTGGGAGCTGCATCAACAGTCGGATGAGTTGTAAGAGTTAGGTTTCATTTGTCCGAGTAGTTCACCGTGGGGAGCGCTGGTACTATTCATCAGGAAGAAAGATGGCTCGTTGAGGCTCTGCGTGGATTACCGCGAGCTCAACCGAGTCACAAATAAGAACAAGTATCTGCTCTCGAGGATAGATGATTTATTTGATCAGCTGCAAGGTGCACAGTTCTTTTCGAAGATTGACCTACTATTCGGTTATCATCTGATTCGAGTCCGAGAGGAGGACATCCCGAAGACAGCTTTCAGGATGCGCTATGGTCACTTTGAGTTTCAAGTTATATCCTTCGGACTGAACAATGCACCCGTGGTCTTCATGCAGTTGATGAATGAGGTCTTTCGTCCTTATCTCGATCAGTTTGTTGTGGTCTTCATTAATGACATTCTGATCTTTTCGAGGACTCGCGAGGACCATGAGCAGCATATAGAGATTGCGTTGTAGACCTTCTGTGTCCACCAGCTCTATGCAAAGCTAGAGAAGTATGAGTTTTGGCAGGGGGAGGTGAAGTTCCTCGGTCACGTGGTGACGAGGGAGGGTGTCGCAGTTGACCCCTCTAAGATTGATGCAGTGCATCAGTGGGGCCATCCCACGAATGCGTTCGAGATCCACAGAGTTTGTGTGGAGTGATATCTATGAGCGAGCATTTATGGAGCTGAAGAACTACCTCATGTCCACTCCTATCCTCACTCTTCCCTTTGGAAATGAAGGATTTATGGTGTTTACTGATGCCTTGCATGTTGGCTTGGGTGTTGTCCTGATGTAGCATGGGAAGCCATTGGCTTATGCATCTCGCCAGCTAAAGGTCCATGATGGTGCATGATTTAGAATTGGCAGTAGTCGTCTTCACACTAAAGGTGTGGAGGCACTACCTTTACGAGGTTAGGTTCAAGCTCTTCTTCGACCATAAGAGCTTGAAGTATCTATTCTCTCAGTCCGAGTTGAACATAAGGCAGAGACGTTAGATAAAGCTCATGAAGGACTATGATTTTGATCTCTAGTACCACCTGGACAAGGCAAACATGGTTGCAGATGCCCTTGGCCATCAGCCATGAGGCTTAGTGGGACATATGATGATTCAAAAGTGGAAGATGCCTGAGGATATTGTAGCGTATGACTTCGAGTTTGACTTGCAGTCTTCTGTCATTCAGTTGTCGAACCTGTCGATTTAACCCACTCTTGTCGTAAGGGTGATCGAGGCTCAGCAGTCAAATGAGTCACTTCAGAGTTATCGAGCAGAGGTGACATCTGAGAGTCAGTCAAATTGGCAGATTAGTTCTAATGGTGGACTTCACTTCAAAGGCTGATTATATGTCCTGGATATTCTAGAGTTGTGTAAAGATCTTATAACTGAGGCACATCGATCGGGGTTTTCTATCCACCCTGACTCGACGAATATGTACCGCGATATGAGGAGACAATATTTTTGGGCGGGGATGAAACGCCAAATCGACAGTTTCATGGCCGAATATAATACATGCTAGCAAGTTAAGGCCAATCATTAGAGTAGGTCCATTATAGCCGTTGAGCATTTTGATGTGGAAGTAGGAGCACGTATCCACAAATTTCATTTTGGGCTTGTCGAGGACTTAGCGAGGTCATGACACTATCTGGGTTGTCTGGATTGTTTGATGAAGTCGACGTATTTTCTCTTGATTCATGCAACCTGGACTTTGGAGTGGCTTGCAAGATTGTTCATTGATGAGATTGTGAGACTACACGGTGTTCCGATTTTGATTGTTTTCGACCAAGACCCGAGGTTCACGTCTCAGTTCTGGAGGAGTTTCCATAAGGCGATTGGGTCTACCTTATAGTTAGCACCGCATATCATCCGTAGACCGATGTGTAAACCGAGAGGGTCAACTAGATCATGGAGGATATGCTAAGAGCTTGCGTGATTGACTTCTCGGGTAGTTGGGATGAGCATTTGCACTTGGCTGAGTTTGCATACAATAACAGCTATCAGGCGACTATTGGTATGACTCCTTTTGAGGCCTTGTATTATAGACCATATAGATCCCCCAGTTGTTGGGCTGAGGTTGGAGAGCACTGTCTTTTAGGCCCCGAGCTTGTGCAATAGACATAAGAGGTTATCGATATATCAAGCAGAGGATGCACACAACTCAAATCTGGCAGAAGAGTTTTGTTGATCGTCGACGTCATCCCTTGGAGTTTGTAGTAGGGGACAGTGTATCTCAAGGTCTAGCCCATAAAGGGCGTAGTTTGATTTGGAACGAAGGGCATGCTTGTCCCGAGATTTATTGGACCTTTTGAGATCATTGAGCACGTTGGTGTCATGGCCTATAGGCTTGCCTTACCATCAGAGTTATCGGGCATCCATAACATTTTTCATGTTTTGATGTTGCGGAAATATGGGTCAGACACCATTCCCGTGATTGATTGGCAACCTCTTGAGGTCTATAAAGATACTTCATACATTAAGCAGCCAGTTCGCATCCTTGATTGGAAGGAGTAGGTCCTTCGGACCAAGGTCATTACTTTGATGAAGATCTAGTGGGGTCACCATTCTGTTGAAGAGACGTCTTAGGAGCACGAGGCAGAAATTAGAGAGCATTATCCCCATCTTTTTATGGATTGATTGGGCATCTATCGTGCTTTATATTGTATCGATTGATATATCTATTTATGCGATGTCATGTTTTCTCTTCCTTCTTGTTTTGTTCTCTGTGATAGTAAATTTTGAGGATGAAATTTTTATTAGGAGGGGAGAGTTGCTAGGCCTGTGTCCTAGTATCTCGCCATTCTGTAGGATAACGCAGTTCTCTTGGTCGAATTCCAGTGACCCACGACCTATAGATTGTATTTGTGCGTGACTTTAAGTCGCACCCTGTAAACCCGAGCTGACTTAACTCGAGACCAATGTCATTGCGACCGCGCTGTCGTCGCATCTTGTGCACCAATTCATCGCTTATATTGTGAGATGTGGCTCGTGCTCTATCCCAGTCGTGGACCACACATTACAGGGCCATGAGATTCCAGATATTTTGCATTCCTTAGGAGTCATCATGAGCATGATGTCATCCTAGGCTACTAGCCTAGGGATGACATCATCCTATCTCATGCTTGCTAGGCTATCATGAGAGCATGCATTACACATGCAATCATTACCTAGAAGCAATCATTTCTCTTTCTCTTATGTCTCTCTTTCCCTCTCTTTCTTCTTCATTCCTCATTTCCTAGCAAGAGAGGCTTGGATGTCCATGGCAGCCCCTCCATTTCCAACCCTCTCATACCTTTAGATACCCCATATCCAACCATCAAAAAGCCATCTCAACCATAAAAATCCCTTCCTTTGGAGCTCTAAAACCCTAAGGTGGAAGAAGAAGTCAAAGATCCAAGGTGGGTACATGTTTAGGACTAGATCTTTCTTTCCTTTCTTAGATCTTTGGTTTTTATTGCATGGGAGCATGTAGGACACCCCAATCAATGGTGGAGATCCTACTTGATCCCTTGGATGTGGCCAATGGCCCATCGTTGTTGCATGCATTATCCATGATGGGGCCATTTTCCATGGACCTCATCATGATGTTTTGATTTAATCCATGGCCTTGATAGGTCATCTAGACCTTGATTTCATGGTGGGGATGCCATCCCTACCACAGATTTTTTTTAAAAAAAAATGTAGGGCCATGAAATGCATGGGGCCCATGTATAGATCTTGATGTATGGTTTTGATGTGATCGGAGGAGCTCATAATGGTGGAGTTCCCTCCCATGGTCGATTCTCTCTTCTTCTCTCTCTTTCTCTTTCTCTTGATCCCATGCATGATAGCCCACCTGATGTATGCTGCTGTCTAAACATGGGATGTCCACATATCCAAATTTTTGGGATTACCTTGCTGCCCATTTTCGGGCCAATTTGGATGAGGGAAAACACAAGGATCGTCTTGATTTTATGGATGGGTGGCCTACCCACGTGGACCCCTTGCTTGATGTATGTATTTTATCCATGCCGACCGCCCGTGGGGCCCACCTTGTTGACGTCCAGCAGCTGGTTGGATGGTCTTGCACTACTGGTACCATCCAATGCCCCTTGGACGAAGGATAAAACAAATATCAACTTTATCCAAAGCTGGTGGGCAACACGTGTGGACCCACCTTGATTTATGGGTTTCATCCTTACCATCCAGTTGTTGGACAGTGGGACCCACTTTGAATATATGTGTTTTATTCACGCCATCAGTTCGTTTGCTAGACATGGGACCCACCCTACACGTGTTGCACGTGTGGGGGTGGGGCCCACCTTGATATATGTGTTGTATATTCACATCGTCCATCCTTGGACGGTGATTTGGGTGGCCACCTTGATGAACGGTGGGACCCACCATGACGTATGTGTTTCATATCCACACCGACCACATCTGGATGGTGGGGCCCACTCAATATGTACTTGCTTCATCCAGACCGTTCATGGGCTGGATGTCCAGCAGGCCGTTGTGATGTTTGTGTTGCATGCACACTATTATCTAGTGAGGCCCATCTTGCAGGCCCACCATGTTGTATGTGTTTTATAATCACACTGTCTATTTAATTTCTGGACCATATGTGTTGCCCCATCAGGCCCATTATGATGTATATGAGGCCCAATGTAATGTATATGAGGCCCAATGTGATGTATATGTGAGGCCCATATGATGAGGCCCAATGTGATTTATATGAGGCCCATGTGTTAGGCCCAATGTGATATATGTGAGGTCCATATGATGAGGCCCAATGTGATGTATATGAGGCTCTTATGATGAGGCCCAATGTGATGTACATCAGGTCCTTATGATGAGGCCCAATATGATGTGTGTGAGGCCCTTATGTGAGGCCTATTATGATGTATAAGAGGCCCTTGTGTGAGGCCCATTGTGGTGCATATGAGGCCTATGTGATGAGGCCCAATTGTGATGAGTGATTCCACCATGAAATATGTGATAATGTTTATGATGCCTAACCATCTCCTAGCTAGAATAAGGCTTATGAGCCCCCATTATAGGATAAGTTCTAAATGGACCATGTCTTGGGAGCAATTGTAACGACTAAAAAAAAAAATCCCGTACAATGGCCCAAGTACCACCTCAGGCAGAAATCGCTTAGGATCAAATCCTTTAGAAATTTGACAAAGTTAACTAAGTGCTAAACTAGATTAGCCATGAAATCCGTTAGAATCGCTTTAAATACGATCTATAAGACCCAAAACTTGTAGAATCATTGACGCTAGGTTACCCTAAAATCTAGGATCAAACTCATTACCTGACTGCTCTTGGGAGCACATTGAAACTCCGTATCAGATCTGGACCGTACATCGAAAGTTTGAATGATACGAAGTTATAGACTTAGGACCGCCTCGCTGGCTTGACAACCATCTCGGAGATCAAATCCAGACAGTGTCCCACGGCTGTTCGCTTGAGTCCGGAGTGAGGAGTGTGAGAACACTTGGTTTTCTTTATAAATAAATACCTCAAATAGTAATCTAAGACTTGTTACTTGCAAACAATTTGTAAGCAACCAGACCATCAGAATCTGACTCAAATACACTCTCAGATCAGGAAAAATTTCATATACATGGCAGTATACTTGAGATCTCTGATTGAGTTTCACTGACCGTTGAACTGAAACTGGTCTGCCACGCGTGATCTGGGAATCCGACACAAACGTAAACTTAACTCCACCTAGATCCAGTATTGGTGAGCTTAAGTCCGACCTTTGGCTCAAGGGGGCCCGCCAGAAGTGATCTGTTGAGCTGGAACAGGCTCACTTTAGTTATAACCCAAGTATACCTTGACCTTAAGTCTGTTTTGGTGTAGTTTTAGGCTATATAAGGACTTTAGAACCTTCTCTCATTCAGCTATACGAATTTGAGAAAAATCCTAAGAGAGAAAAGAGAAAAGAGAGAGAAAGTTAGAGAGTTGTGGGAGGATTCTTCTTACCCTTTTTCCCTGCATTACACAAGCTTCACCACTCCATTCTCATCGCTTTTCCGGCGATTCCGACCTCATTTCTAGGTAAGAAACCCTAACCCTAATCTGTTTTGGGGTTGTGATGGTTATAGGTTATGAAATAGCTAACCTATTTCATTCTATAAGTCACTAAACTGCCGAACACGAAGGCTTAGCAAACCTATCGGATTCGTTACGATTCTACGATAGAAGGTGAGGACTTTAAGTGTATAGGTTGTGGTTTTCAACGCTTTCAATGTCAGATAATGATAGATTCATGATCTGCATGCAATTGCACATGTATAAAGTGCTGTTTGTTTTCCGTTTTGATTAAATATGAAGAATTTAGAATTTTGTGTATTCTAGGTATTTGTAGAAAATACCGCATACATATAAATTTGGAAATGTGTTTGCCATGATTATTTGTTGTATGAACATATTATATATATGTAAAATACTTGCTTGGTGAAAGGGCTCGCCCTAATACATGTTTTGCTAATATACACTATGTATGTTGAAATAGTATATTCTAAGTGTTTGTGAAAATGCTTGTGAGAGTAAGTGCTTGGCTGATGGTGCCTTAGGTAGGTGTTGAGATGGGATTCTCAACTACCTTAGAGACGTATATGATTTCCTCCATGTTGGTTGTTTAATTTAACCGCTTACTTATGAAATATATGTGTTTATATTTCTTGTTTACTTCGTGCTTTGTAACATGCTTTATGACATATTTGTTAACATGCTTGAATTACTTTGTTTATTATGCTTTACTCCACATGCTTTGAATAAGGATTGATTGCGATTGGGACTATAATTATAGTCTAGACAATCGGTACCAAACTTGAGTTCATGGTTGAGATTCATTTTACCACGTAGGATGTGTTTGATGAACCCGAGTCGAACTTCCGTTGGCGACAGTGGTTAGGCCACGCGAAGTGCTTATGCACTTCATGTCGTTCAGTTGATTGTGCGCTTGAGCTAGTCAGGCTTGCCAAGTAACCCGATCTATCTAATGTATGTTCACCATGTTTGGACGCTACTGCTTGAACCTAGGGTACCAAACTTACCAGTGAAATCCCGTTAACTATGGTACCTCGATCCGCTAGGACTCGTGAGCCGGGCATGGTGGTATGGGATACTGTGGTTGAGTTGTCGGCCTACGCTGGGACCACGTGCCTCCTCGTAGTGACCAATGAGCAACCTTGACTCGTGAGCCGAATACGGTGGTATGGGACAATGTATTCGAGTTGTCGGCCTACACTGATTGGTGACGAGCCCTTTGTAGTGACCTCGAGCATTATCTGAATTTGCAGTGAGGCGACGAGTTTTGCCGCGATGTATAGAGTATGAACTAGGCCTGTATCAATTTAGTGATGAGCCGTTAAAAGGGTGATGGGAGAGTGGTGTAATAATTACGTGTAACAGCCCTGGCAGTCTTTGCAGCGCCCTAGAACCACACTATCGTATAAGATTATTTAGGTTTGACGACCCTATAATGGATCATGTTTGGGAATGATACAAGGGAGGTACCTTAGTTTCTCAATCCTGCTATTTGAAATGAACTAATAACAACTTGGTAATTATGCTCATCATCGAACTGCATGTGCTTGAAAGATGTGGAGCACTGAGGAATGAAAGCATGCCACGAACATAAGATGGTGTCGCATGAGGGAGTATGTAGGTGAGGGCATGCATCATGACTGCATTCATACTTGCATTAATAAGAGTAGTTAGGAGTGTTTGATTGTATTACTTTATCATTACTGCTTGACTAAATTGATAACATGTTAACATATGCTTTATTGTTCCACTGAGTTAGCTACTTACTCCCACTTATGGGATGGTGTTGTACACACCAACCAGACTCTATCTTAGGTGCAGATGAGGTGACAACTCAGGAGGCTGAGCCGAACTACGACGAGGACCAGGACGAGTTCTCGTATATGCAGTATACTGGTGGCTTTGCTTAGACTGCCTGGATAGACGGGACTTACAGGGCTTACTTCTCTAGTTATATTTTTGACATTTTGATCGTAAAACAGATACATGTATATAGTGACTCAGTTGGGTTCATACTCTGGAGATTGTGATGGTTTTGTTTCTTTTACATACAATTATATATAGTTTCAGTCTTCCGCTTGCCTTTATACAATTGATCTAGAGTATGAATTACTATTTTGGTATAATCTCACGCATGTTTAATACACAAACACTGACAATATTTAATCATCATTATCTATGTTGCATAAGTGATGTTTTGGAACTCGAGAGTTGAGTTGCTACTCGACCCTCGAATTTCAGGGCATTACAAGTTGGTATCAGAGCATGATTTTGATTAAACCGGACCTGAGTTATGTTCCCATGATGTACGTTGATGCCTTTTTGACATAAGAGGGTGTGAGAACAAAGTAGTAACAGTTTTAGGAATCTCAGTTTCGTCCAACGATAAAGTTCACTAAATCGAACGCCGAAATCAAGTCTGTACCCAACCCTGGTCGCACGAGTCAATCCCAAAACACTTCTAGGCCATCTATTAACAGGTCTAGATCACAATCCACCCAACTCCAGCTGTTAAACCTCCATAAATGTTAGTTTAGATCAGAGCCTTCTCGAAACTACCTGAATTTGGAACGAACGGAGTCATGGGCCTCCCCACGCTAATCCAGAGGGACCCAGGACAGACCCAGGGTGTCTTTTACACCTTGGGAGGGTGGTAAACACCGCCCTACCGTGGTGGTGTAGTTCTCGGCCAATCGGACCGCGGCGGAACCGCGGTCACCGCGATCGGGTCCATCGGGTCTGGTTGGGCCGGGTCTAGTCAGGGTCGGCTCGACCCCAGGACATGTGTGGGGCCAACGAAATCATGTGGGGGCCCCTATTTCTATTCCGTTTGCCCCCCTTTCCTCATTTTTACCCTTCCAAGCCCTCCAACTGCTGCCTCTTCTCTTAATTCTCTCCCAATCGTCAAAACCCTTGTTTTCGGTCATAACCCATCCCTCTCCTTTGTTCACAGCAACCCTACCTCCCTATCCTCTCCATTTCTCTCTCATTTCAGCCCATACACTCCCCATTTTATCTCAAATTCGTGCACACCCCCTACCCCTCTCCATCTCTTCATTCTTCTTCTTAAGCCCTAGTCGTTTGGGCCTCTACAACCACTGTTAAGACCCAAGTTCGTGGTGAAGCAAAGAGACCAGCCCTTTCTCTCTCTTATCTTCATTTTCCATGGCTTTCTTTGCTATTGTTTCGGCCATTTTCTCCATCTCCGTCGTCCTTTCTCTTATGGGGAAAAGAAAGACCGCTGCAGATGAAGCTGGGCCTAGCCGTTCAACCCGTTCAAGGAGAGAAGTGGACGATAAAGCCAGCCGTAGTACAGTTCGGGAGTATAGGTCGAAGCGAGACCTATATCCCCAACTTCCGATCAGAAATGCTTTTCCGATAGGTTTCGAATACAGTCGTTTTGCTGACCATAAGATTGTGCTTGAAGCTCACGTGGATGAGAGAATGTTTAGGATTCACCCGATGATGGACCGCTTGGTGGACATTGAATGAGGTCCTATATTTGAAGGTGAGTCTCCTGCATGTGAGAACATGGTTCGAGCCTTCTACGCCCACATCATAGACCCATCGTTGGAGACTCTCCAGTTCATTGTCTCTGTGAGGGGCATAGTGCGCACAATTACTGTGGTTGAGTTGGCCGCCTTCATGTTTGAGAAGGAGGCTAGCTTATGGTGGGATAGTATACTGCGAACCGTCGCAGTTGGATATGTGTGGACCTGGGCAGCATTTGAGTTTCATTTCCATGAGAAATATTACCCTCAGGCCTACCGACACGAGAGGGAGAATGAGTTCCTACGCCTCAGACAGGGAGGCATGACCGTTACTGAGTATGAGCATCGCTTTACAGAGTTGGGCCACTTTGTCCTGACTATACTTGCTGATGAGCCGATGCGGATTCGACGCTTCTCTGAGGGCTTGCGACCTGACATCCGGTCGAAGATGTGCTGTATCCGCATACCATCCTATGTGGAGTTGATTCATATGTTCATTCAGGCGGAGAAGGATGTAGACTTCTTGACACGCTCTCGTGGCCCTATGGTGCCTAGGCCATGACCGGATATGTTGAGCAGGCCTTTCCTTGGCAAGAGGCATCATGCTGATTCGCCTCCCAGGATCGCACGGCCAGTGGCTCCGATGAGGCACTCTGTTGTGACCTGTACATACTGTGGGAAATAGGGTCATCCTGCTGGGAGCTGTTTTGCACGGATGAGGGATAGCGGGTTCTCTCCGCCGCAGATGATTGATCGCTCTCTCCTACAGGCTCTATCGACTCCACCACTTCGGATGGCACCTGCACATCCATCCTTCAGACCACCTACACTTCGCTTCAGGCCGCCTCAATGGCCCATGGTACCTTAGCCTAACCGATCTCAGCAGGCGCGTGTTCATGCGCTTACAACAGAGGAACCAGAGACCGTACCTTCAGCGCCTATGGCCTTCGAGGTCACTACACATGTCCAAGGTACTCCCGTCTTCTTGTTAGTGGACACTGGATCCACTACCTCTATGATTTCATGCACGGCAGTCAAGCGACTGGGTTTTGTTACTACACCTACGAGAGGAGTGAGGGTTATCACTACTACAGGGACTTTATCAGAAGTTACTCATATGTGTAAGGGCTACCCGATAGACTTGGGTGGAAAAGTGATACTAATTGACCTGATCGTCATCCCCCTATTCCATTATGACGTTATCTTCGGTATGGATTGGCTTACTGAGATACGAGCAGAGATCGATTGCGAGACTAGGGTGGTGACAGCCTATGGACTTGATGGCACGACCTTTACTTTTCCTGTTCAGGTCAATCACGCTACTCGGTTGCGATGTTATGCTTCTTCATTAGATGTTGTTGATGTTCCGATGCTTGAGGATACGCCTGCAGTTCAGGCTTTTGCGGACGTGTTTGCACTGATTCCTGGGTTGCCACCTCGGCGCGAGATCGACTTCACCATTGATCTTGCGCCCGGTGCGACACCCATCTCTTTACCGACGTATCGCATGCCTCTATGTGAGATGGAGGAACTACGGAAACAAATTGACGGGCTAGTCGAGAAGGGCTTTATACGACCTAGTGTGTCTCCCTGGGGAGCATCTGTACTGTTTGTGAAGAAGAAGGATGGCTCACTACGGTTGTGTATTGATTATCGTAGGTTGAACCAGGTCACCGTGAAGAACAAGTATCCTTTGCCCAGGATAGATGATTTGTTTGATCAGTTGAAGGGGGCGAAGTATTTCTCGAAGATCGACTTGCAGTCAGGGTACCACCAATTGCGCGTCAGAGATGAAGATGTGCAGAAGACAGCTTTCAGGACCTGTTTTGGGCATTACGAGTTCCTAGTGATGTCGTTCGGTCTTACGAACGCACCGGCCGTGTTCATGGACTTGATGAACAGGATATTTTGGCCATTCTTATACCGATTCGTCATCGTATTCATTGATGACATCCTAATATATTCCACGAGTCGGGAAGAGCACGAGGTGCACCTGAGAGCGGTGTTGGATGCTTTGAGGAAGAACCAGTTGTTTGCACAGTATAAGAAGTGCGACTTCTGGCAGGAAGAAGTCAAGTTCCTGGGACATGTGGTGTCTAAGGATGGGATAGCTGTGGACCTTGCTAAGGTAGTCGCGGTTTAGGATTGGAAGCAACCTTGCTCGGTTACCGAGGTGAGGAGTTTTCTTGGCCTGTCAGGGTACTATCGACCCTTCATTCAGGACTTCTCGAAGATTTCCAGGCCATTGTCACAGTTGACGCGTAAGGATTTGCAGTTCGCCTGGAATGAGAAGGTAGAAGCAGCTTTTCAGGAGCTGAAGGACAGACTGACGTCCACCCCTGTGCTAGTATTGCCAAAGTAAGGGGTTAAGTACACGATATACACTGACGCGTCTCGCGTTGGTTTGGGTTGTGTCCTTATGTAGAAGGACAAGGTGATTGTGTATGCCTCGAAACAATTAAGGAAGTACGAGGAGAATTACCCTACACACGACCTTGAGTTATCAGTGTCACTTTGCATTGAAGCTCTGGAGACATTACCTCTACGGAGAGGAGTTCGAGCTTTTCTGCGACCACAAGAGCCTTAAGTATATATTCACGCAGCGAGACTTGAATATGAGGCAGCACAGATGGATGGAAACCTTGAAGGACTTCAAGTTCAAGGTCTCCTACCATCCTGGCAAGGCCAACCTTATGGTGGATGCGTTGAGTCGCAAGAAGGCTATTGCATTTGCGGCTCCACTGATGATAGCAGAGTGGGATATGCTAGAGTTCGTGTGGGACTTCGAGCAGAAACTCACCGTGGAGGAACCATTTGAGTGTGTCGCGCACAGTCGGGTGCGGCCACTCATTGATGATAGGATTATCGAGGCCCATAAGGGCGACATGCGGTTGTCTAAGCTTCGAGAGCAAGCTAGTGACACCGAGGACTCTGAATGGAGAGTTGGCACAGATGGGGATCTACGATGTTGTGGCCGCTTATGCGTTCTTGATATTCATGACTTGCGACAGGAACTCCTCGAGACTGCCCACAAATCGAAGCTTGCGATGCACCCTGGCAGCACGAAGATGTACAAGGACATGAGACGGTCTTATTGGTGGGACAGCATGAAGACCCACATAGCAGAGTATGTTCTCATTGTCTGACGTGCCAGCAGGTCAAGGCAGAACATCGCCGACCTCCTGGACTACTTCAGCCCATGCCCATAGCTGAATGGAAGTGGGACTTCATTTCCATGGATTTCATATCGGGGCTGCCAAAGATGAGGAAGGGACACAATTCCATCTGGGTGATCGTGGATCGGTTGACCAAATCGGCCCATTTCCTCCCTATCAGAGTCACGAACTCTGCAGATGAGCTAGCTAGGCTGTACATCAGAGACATTGTGTGTCTGCATGGAGTTCCCCTAGAGATCGTGTCGAACAGAGACACGCGGTTCAGGTCTATCTTTTGGACTCGTATCCAGGAAGCGATGGGTATGAAATTGAAGTTCAGTACTGCGTTTTACCCTCAGACCGATGGGCAGACAGAGCGGGTGAACCATATTTTGGAGGATATGTTGCAGGCCTGTGTCTTGGACTTCAAGGATAGTTGGGATGATTGCCTTCCTTATGCAGAGTTTGCATACAACAACAGCTTCCAGGCGAGTATTGGTATGGCTCCATATGAGGCCTTGTATGGTCGTCCTTGCAGAGCGCCGCATTGCTGGGCTAAGGTTGGCGAGCACAGTTTGATTGGGCCGGAGTTGGTATAGGCGACCTCAGAAAAGATCGACATTATCAGGCGTCGACTTCTTACAGCGCAGAGCAGGCAGAAGAGTTACACCGATACGAGGCGGCGACCACTTAAGTTCGAGGTCAGAGATCATGTATTCCTCAGAGTTTTCCCTATGAAGGGAATCCTTCGGTTTGGGAAGAAGGGGAAGCTCACACCGAGGTTCATCGGTCCGTTTCAGATACTTGATTGAGTAGGTGTTGTGGCATATCGTCTCGCTTTGCCCACACCACTTGCAGCTGTACATAACGTATTTCATGTATCTATGCTGAAGAAGTACGTTCCTGATCCTTCACACATTATCAGATGGGAGCAGGTACAGTTGAGCGAGGATGCTACATATGTGCTGTGCCCGATACGTATCCTTGACAGAAAGGAACAAGTACTGCGTAGCAAAGTGATTCCACTCATGAAGGTACTGTGGACGCATCATACAGAGGAGGAAGCTACCTGGGAGACAGAAGCCGAGATCCGAAAGAACTACCCTCAGCTTCTTGAGGAGTACGAAAAGGTACTAATTTTGAGGATGAAATTTTTCATTAAGGGGGATAGATTATAACGACTCAAAAAAAATCCCGTACAATGGCCCGAGTACCACCTCAGGCAGGAATCGCTTAGGATCAAATTCTTTAGAAATTTGACAAAGTTAACTAAGTGCTAAACTAGATTAGCCATGAAATCCGCTAGAATCGCTTTAAATACGATTTGCAAGACCTAAAACTTGTAGAATCATTGACACTAGGTTACCCTAAAATCTAGGATCAAACTCATTACCCGACTGCTCTCGGGAGCACATTGAAACTCCGTATCAAATCTGGACCATACATCGAAAGTCCGAATGATACGAAGTTATAGACTTAGGACCGCCTTGCTGGACTTGACAACCATCTTGGAGATCAAATCCAGACAGTGTCCCATGGCTATTCGCTTGAGTCCAGAGCGAGGAGTGTGAAAACACTTGGTTTTCTTTATAAATAAATATCTCAAATAGTAATTTGAGACTTGTTACTTGTGGACAATTTGTAAGCAACCAGACTATCAGAATCTGACCCAAATACACCCTCGGATCAGGAAAAATTTCATATACATGGCAGTGTACTTGAGATCGCTGATCGAGTTTCACTGACCATTGAACTGAAACTGGTCCGCCACGTGTGATCTAGGAATCCGACTGAAACGAAAAATTAACTCCACCTAGATCCAGTATCGGTGAGCTTAAGTCCGACCTTTGGCTCAAGGGGGCCCGCCAGAAGTGCTCCGTTGAGCTGGAATAGGCTCACTTTAGTTATAACCCAAGTATACCTTGACCTTAAGTCTGTTTTGGTGTAGTTTTAGGCTATATAAGGACCTTAGAACCCTCTCTCATTCAGCCATACGAATTTGAGAAAAACCCTAAGAGAGAAGAGAGAAAAGAGAGAGAAAGAGAGTTGTGGGAGGATTCTTCCTACCTTTTTTCCCTTCCATTACACAAACTTCACCACTCCATTCTCATCACTTTCCCGGCGATTCCGACATCGTTTCTAGGTAAGAAACCCTAACCCTAATCTGCTTTGGGGTTGTGATGGTTGTAGGTTATGAAATAGCTAACCTATTTCATTCTATAGGTCACCAAATTGCCGAATACGAAAGCTTAGCAAACCTATCGGATTCGTTACGATTCTACGATAGAAGGTGAGGACTTTAGGTGTATAGGTTGTGGTTTTCAATGCTTTCAATGTCAGATAATGATATATTCATGATCTGCATACAATTGCACATGTACAAAGTGTTGTCTGTTTTTCGTTTCGATTAAATACGAAGAATTTGGAATTTTGTGTATTCTAGGTATTTGTAGAAAATACCATATACATATAAATTTTGAAAATGTGTTTGCCATGATTATTTGTTATATGAACATATTATATATGTGTAAAATACTTGCTTGGTGAAAGGGCTCGCCCTAATACATGTTTTGCTAATATACACTATGTATGTCGAAATAGTGTATTCTAAGTGTTTGTGAAAATGCTTGTGAGAGTAAGTGCTTGGCTGATGGTGCCTTAGATAGGTGTTGAGATGGGATTCTCAACTACCTTAGAGACGTATATGATTTCCTCCATGTTGGTTGTTTAATTTAACCGCTTACTTATGAAATATATGTGTTTGTATTTCTTGTTTACTTTGTGCTTTGTAACATGCTTTATGACATGTTTGTTAACATGCTTGAATTATTTTGTTTATTATGCTTTACTCCACATGCTTTGAATAAAAATTGATTGCGATTGGGACTATGATTATAGTCTAAACAATCGGTACCAGACTTGAGTTCGTGGTTGAGATTCATTTCGCCACGTAGGATGTGTTTGATGAACCCGAGTCGTACTTCCATTGGTGACAGTGGTTAGGCCACGCAAAGTGCTTATGCACTTCATGTCGTTCAGTTGATTGTGCGCTCGAGCTAGTCAGGCTCGTCAAGTAATCCGATCTGTCTAATGTATGTTCACCATGTTTGGACGCTACTGCTTGAACCTAAGGTACCAAACTTACCAGTGAAATCTCTTTAACCATGGTACCTCGATCCGCTAAGACTCATGAGCCGGGCATGGTTGTATGGGACACCGTGGTCGAGCTGTTGGCCTACGCTGGGGCCACGTGCCTCCCCGTAGTGACTAATGAGCAACCTTGACTCGTGAGCCGAATACGGTGGTATGGGACACTGTATTCAAGTTGTCAGCCTACACTGATTGGTGACGAGCCCTTTGTAGTGACCTCGAGCATACTCTGAATTTACAGTGAGGCGACGAGTTTTGCCGCGATGTATAGAGTATGAACTAGCCTGTATCAATTTAGTGATGAACTATTAAAAGAGTGATGGGGGAGTGGTGTAATAATTGCGTGTAATAGCCCTGACAACCTTTGCAGCGCCCTAGAACTACACTATTGAAAAGGCCAAGCTATATGTCCTAGAGGGGGGGTGAATAGGACTATGCCAAATTTAAAATAAAATTAGCGGAAATAAAGTAAACCAATATCCTTACAATTATGAATCAATTCACAATGCTAAATTTAAATCACCTTGATAAATAAGTATTGAGAGATTGATACAAATTCAGTTCTAAGGACAACCTTACACCATAATAAACAAGGGCTTATGGTAGGACAACCTTATTTCTAGAACCACTTTTGGATCAAGGACTCAATTTTAATATAAGTAAATGAAATAGCAAGGAATTGAAATTAAATGCAGAAGTATAGATCTAAATTATTACAACAATCCCCACACTTGCTTGAAATGTAAATAGTTACAACATTCACATCCACTTGTACATTCCACACAATCGAATGATAAAAGATATGAAAATTAAGCAAGCATTCAATCCACAAGACAAAGAGTTATAGTGGTTCGCCTGTGTGTACACCAACTGTCTTTCAAATGACCACACAGGCTCTCACTCCTAATATCCTCACACGGGGGATATTAGCGTTCACTAACAAATAGGTTTTCACGGGTTCACCAAAAACCTTTACAATTGTGTCTTTTTCACTTGGGCTTACACAATTCAAAAACCCCTCTTTTCGAGTTTTCTAGTTTTCCTCGGACAACCAATACAATGAGATTTTTAAAGCTCAACCTCAAACAAAACCAAGTCAATGAGATTTTTCGGCTTAACCTCAAACAAAACCAAAAGTAAATAAATTTTCTGAGAATTGTAAAATACGGATTTCTCCTTTTCTTAGCAGCCGGTAGAACCAATCGGAGTAGATGATTGAATGTCAAAGTTCAATTTCCAATACTCACATTCATAAGGTTCTAAATTCTAATAGATTTTAGATTTAACTTGTTGGGCGTAGCTATATTTGATTTTGATTCCAAGAAGAAGGAATAAGATAATTCCTCTTTTCAAATAAGATTGGAATATAGAAACAAAATCAAATTAAATAAGCTAGCAAAAAGGAATATTAAATAAGCACAATGTAGCTTAAAATAAACACAGACTTATCTCAGAGTGATCACTTGAAAATTCTTGAATAGAATAGAGTTGAAGTGTGAAAACTCTGAATTTCATGTTCAATTTATAGAAGCAAAAATCGTTCCTACGACTGGTCTTAGAAACCTTCGACTGGTCGTAGCTCTATGATTTTTGAAATATTGAGCGCGATCTTTGAAAGTCGTTCCACATCGGTCGTGAGTACTACGATCGGTCGTAGGTCACCTACGACCGGTCGTAGATCCTTACGACCGGTTGTAGGACCATAGATTACGTTCTTTGGACTTTGAGTCGTAGCTCCACGACAGTAGTGGATGAGTCGAAGCCACACCTACGGCCGGTCGAAGGACCTCCGGGGCCCTGGTCGTGGGCGTACCAAAAATTCTGAAAAATCTTCAACTACTTAGGATGGTCGTGGAATTTCTTGACTAGTCGAACCAATGCCGGGGATGGTCGAACAAGAGCTAGGGGAGTCGTAGAATAGACCAAACTTATGTAAAATAAATATTTGATTTATGTATCCAAAGTGACCTACTTAAAGGGTCAACCTAAGGTCATTCAAACCTGAATCATGTCGTATGGACATTGAACTTCAACCATTCAACGAATGTAGATTGTTTGAACCATATCAGGCTTGAGATCTTGAACTTGTTGTAGCTTCAAACTTGAGATCTTCATCAGCATAACAACTACTTCATGCATTGCTTATTAGTCTTGAAGTCATGAGTTGTTTCTTAAGACTTGAACATCAACATTGTAGCTTCTTGAGACTTCAACATGTAGCTTCTTGAGACTTCAACATGTAGCTTCTTGAAGTATTTATGCAGTGTCTTGAATTCATATAAATCATCATACAAGCACAGGACACAGATAGATGTTTTGACACATCAAAATTTGACAATCAAAGGAGTATGAGACCATAACAATTACAATCTCCCCCTTTGTCAAATTTGTGACAAAACACCCAAGTAATAATACTTCCAATAGTCATAAGAGAAGTACAAACACAACAGGTTCACAATAGAGAAGAATGCACATTTATATATATATGATAAGTAATAACTAGCATCATTCTCCCATAACTACCCCTGAGAAGCTTAACTCCCCCTGAGTAATAGCCTGAGTAATAGGACCACATCATAAAGATTAAATTCAAATAAATCAAAAACCTCCAAAACTTCTCCCCCTTTTTGACACAAAATGACAAAGGTAGAAGATCATCAATAATAAAGAAAATAGGAGTTGATTCAAGAGAGCATAGAGCATAAATCAAAAAGTCAGTAAGCACGAAAAGTTCAGTAAAAAAAAATATTACAGACACATCAAATATTTAGTCAGAACCAGAAGAGGGTGTAGGATTAGATGGATCAATTTTATGTAAACCCTTAGCAATCCGCCTCATATATTTGCATAAATATGAAAATTGCGTGTCTTGGGTAACACGAATTTGAGCCACCTGCTCTTGAAGGGAATTCAATCTCTCATCAAAATCGAAGGCTGAAAATCGGGATCATCGGTAGGAGTCGATTCAAGTTCTTCAAATAAATCATCCATATTCACGTCTTGGAAGATCACTAGCTTGAGCATTTCCTGCTTCAGCACCAGCTACTACCAGCATCCACTTGGCCATCAGCCAATTCTAAATTCATCTTGTTAAGATTGGAATTATTAAAAGGGAGATGATGGATGGGTTTTTCTCTAGTAGGCATAGCTACGAGCATAGGATTTGCAAGCATAGTCAATAAATAACCAAAGGGTATATCACTATGACCAGGATGGTGACGAGACAAAATAATGGAATGACAAATTAAAGAAGGTAGACATATTTTTGCACCAGAGACTACAGAATGCAAAACACGAACCATGAAAGCAGTGAGTTCGGTTTTATTACCAGAACGTGGATAAAGATTTGAGATGAATATCCTATGAAGTACTCTATATGTGGGTAACAAATACCTTGAGGAAGTACATGACCTTTATGAGTCCAATGAACATCCAAATTACATAAATCTCTAGTAAGCATTTTTCATTCAGATTCGAGAAGCTGTCATATAAAATATGAATTGGAATCTCATCATGATGGTATTTCCATAATGTCGGCAATCAAATGTCGATCTACTAAAAACAATCCTTCTTGAGTATCAACTTTAAAAGTTAAATCCTCAAGAGAAAAATCTGAATACATGCAAACATGGATTGGGCAATGGTATGCAGCTCCACCCCAATGTAAGATGTTATCCCATCCAGATTCCAACAGAGGAGGATACCAAAAGAAGCAATGTGATTAATATTAACAGGACGCTCAACAATAACATTGCGCATACGCAAATCCCGAGCATTAGAAGGATCATTTTCGGGAGAGCGAAGATGACGTTGTACAATAGAAGCTGATCTAGAAGAAGATGGACCTCGAGTAGTTTTCTTTTTACCTCTAGCATCCATTTTCAAAGAAGGATTTCAAGGAAACAACAAGTTGGAAGAAATGGGGTTTAAATAAAACAGATTTTTCAAGATAAAACCCCAAACTTGCAATGAACGACCAAATAGATTCCACAAGAATGAGATTTGAAACACTAATAGCAAGAATCTACAAAAAAATGCAAAAGAACCACTAACCTTGAAGTACTATAAAGGTGGGTTCGATCGGTCGTAGCTAGAACCGTTGGAGAGTAAAAAGAAATGAAGAAGAAGAGTCAAAATCTCCAAATTAAAGTGAAATCCGAGTTTCACGACTGGTCGTGTAAGTGTTAAAGGTCGTAGCACGACGGCCGTGTACACTCACGATTTGGTCGAATACGACTCAAAATTTGCAAAATTTTTAAATAATTTTCAAATTCAAGCAAATAAAACATCATAGTTATGTACATTATGATATACCAAATCATGTAAATTCAATTTAAATTGCATCATACCGAGATCAAATTTTAATTTATTAAACTGCTTTTGTCGGCGGTTTAGTGAAAATGTCCATAAGTTGAGTCTCGGTTGGAATGTAATCCAAATATATTAATTTTTCTTCCACTAATTCACGAATGTAATGAAATCTAATGTCAATATGCTTAGTACGTGAATCTTTGAATGGATTTTTAGAGATATTTATTGCTTTGGAATTATCACAAAATAAAATCATAGAATCTGAGTGATTCCATAATCGCTTAACATTCGTTTCATCCAAACAAGTTGAGTACATGCATTTCAATGACAATGTATTGACCTCATTGTTGATAGCAATATAGAACTTTGCTTCTTGCTAAACCAAGAAACAAGATAATTTCCAATGTAGAAACAACCACCTTTGGTTGATTTCCTATCATCAATGTTTCCGACCCAAGACATCTGCGTGCAGGCTAATTGAACATTAGTCTCATGTGGATACCAGAGACCCAGTTTAGTAGAACTTGCGACATATCGCATAATCCGTTTAACAGCAGTTAAGTGAGATTCTTTAGGATTTGATTGATAACGAGCACAAATACCAACACTCAAAGCAATATATGGTCTACTAGCAGTCGGATAAAGCAAACTACCAATCAAACTACGTACAATTTAGGATCCACATCATTACCTGTAGAGTCTTTTGAGAGTCTCAAAGTTGTACTCATAGGAGTATCAAAATTTTTACCTTTCTCAAATCCAAATTTCTTAATTAAACTCGAGCATATTTGGTTTGAGAGATAAAATTCCATCGAGTTGTTGTTTTACTTGCAACCCTAGAAAATAGTTTAATTCTCCAACCATGCTCATTTCGAATTTAGACTTCATCAAATCTGCAAACTCATGATCATGTTAGTACAGTTGATCCATAAATAATATCGTCAACATATATTTGAACCATTAGAATATCATCGTTATGTTTCTTAACAAAGATCGTCTTATCAACACACCCCATCTGAAAATTATGACTCAGTAAAAACTTAGTCAGTTTTTCGTACCATGCTCTGGGAGCTTGTTTCAGACCATAGAGAGCCTTCTTAAGACGATACACATGATCAGTAAATTTAGGATCTTCAAACCTTGTAGGTTGTTCAACATATACCTCTTCATGTAAATCACCATTCAGAAAGGCACTCTTTACATCCATTTGGTAAATTTTAATCTTCCTAAAACATGCAATGGAGATAAAAAGTCTGATTGATTCAAGACGAGCTACAGGAGCAAATGTTTCATTATAGTCAATACCTTCAATTTGTGTATACCCCTGTACAACTAGTCTTGCTTTGTTTCGTATAATATTTCCAAGTTCATCAGATTTGTTTTTGAAAATCCATTTTGTTCCAATAATATGTTTATCTTTAGGTCTAGGAATAAGGTACCAGACATCATTTCTGACAAACTGATTAAGTTCTTCTTGCATCGCAAGAATCCAGTTTTCATCCGAAAGTGCTTCTTTTACGTCAACTGGTTCAATCTGGGAAGTAAAGCATACGTAGTTACATATGTCCTCTAATTGTCTACGAGTGCGCACACTAGTGAGAGGGTTTCCAAGTATTTGAGAAGTTGGATGATCTTTAACAGTCCTTAATTCAGGATTAGTTTCACTTGATGAAATTTCTTGTTTTTCAAGTATAAGAACTTCATCATTATCTGAACTAGGGACAGGTGTATTCAAAAGATCGTCAATCACAACATTTATTGACTCTTGAATCACACCAGTCCTGTTGTTCAGAACACGATATGCACGACTGTTTAAAGAATATCCTAAAAAGATCCCTTCATCACTTTTAGTGTCGAATTTTCTCAAATTTTCACGGTCACGCAAAATATAGCACTTGCTACCAAAAACTCGAAAGTATTTGACAGAAGGCTTTTTCTCAAACCATATTTCATAAGCCGTTTTATTATTAGATTTACAAATATAAACACGGTTAATAATGTAGCAGTGTATTCACTTCTTCTGCCAGATTCTAGGGAGCTTCATGCTATTTAACATAACATTTCCCATTTCTTGAAGCACTCTATTCTTCCTCTCAACAATTCCATTTTGTTGAGGAGTTTTAGGTGCAGAGAATTCATGCGATATTCCCTGATCGCTACAAAATTTCTCAAAACCGCTGTTTTCGAATTCGGATCCATGATCACTACGGATCTTGCTGACTTGAGAACATTTTTCAGTTTGAATCCGTTTTATAATCTTTTTCACTTCATCAAGGGTTTCTGATTTATCTCTCAAGAATGAAACCCAAGTGTATCTTGTGTAATCATCTACAATAACTAAGATGTACTTTTTGCCACCTCGACTTTCCGTTCTTGTTGGTCCTATAAGATCCATGTGGAGAAGCTCGAGTGGTCTTGTGGTGATATTGGAGTTCACCTTTTTGTGAGAGCTCCTAGTTTGTTTACCATACTGGCATTCACCACAAATCTTGTCTACTTTTTGCATCTTAGGTAGACCTCTAATTAGTTCACTTTTGCTCAATATGTATAAATTTGGTAGTGTACATGTCCAAGGCGTTTATGCCATAATTCTGTCTCATCGGTATGGACCATGTAGCACGTTTGTTTAGATGAGCTACCATTGCTTACTATATAGCAGTTTTCAGAAGTTCTGCGACTAGTTAATATTGAGAACCCTTTTCATTTATAATTTCACAACCTTGATTAGAAAATTTAACATTATGGTTGTTATCGCATATTTGAGATATGCTCAACAAAGTTGTGTTTTAAACCCTCAACATATAAAACATTTTTAAATAAGGGAAGGTTATAGAGTTGGACCGTACCTTTGCCAATTATCTTGCGGTTGCTACCATCACCAAATGTGGTGACCCATCAGTCATATCTTTAAGATCGGTGAATAGTGCTTTGTCTCTGTCATATGTCCGGAGCATCCTTTGTCTAGGTACCATTTCGAATGGCTTGTAGCTTTGAAAGCAAAGTGTGAGCAACCAAACAGCAACCTTAGGAACCCATTTCAAGATCTTGTTTTGGGTTTAGGAGAATAATTGGTCTTCTTTTGTTTATAGTTGTAAGAGTGACCTCTTGAGTTAGATTTTAATAGCTCCTTAAGTAAATCAACAATTTTTTCTAGTGGGTTTCGAATCGATTTTTGAAATTTATATAGTCGCTTTTGTGTTTTTGAAAAGTTTTTGTATTTTTAGAAAAAACTTGACTAGTACCTTTTCCTTTTGAGTTAGAAGTCTCTCCTTTCACAAAATTGGAGCAGTATTCTTCTGTTTAGGAGATGTGCTTTTATCATAGCCCAACCCGGATCGATCGCCACATTTTCTTGATCCAGGATAATAATTTTTCTAATTTTGGATCACCTTGGGCATATCTCCATGTGTCCTTCAAACTCAGAAGAGAAGATACTTCATTTTTAAGTTTCTCATTTTCAGATTTCAAATTTTCAATTAGGGAGGTTTTGAATTCTAGATCACACTTTGATTTTTCAAAACAATCTGAAATTTGAGATTTTTCTAAAACAAGGGTTTCAAAACATTCTTTAAGTTTAAAAACTTTTCTTTTTGAAGTTTAAGTTTAATGGCAATTTTACAACTTTCCTTATATAAGGCATTGTAAGCATCTTGAAGATCTTCATCATTTTCATGATCACTATCCAAATTTTCTTCACTTGTTGAATCATCGTGATCTGAAAAAGTAAACTTGGCTAGAGTCATAAGGGCCTTAAGTTCACTGCCCGACTCGGTTTTGAATTTTCTGATTCGAGGAAGAGGCTTTAATCGACGATTCATCCCAAGTAGCCAACATACCCTTCCTTTTGGATCTGTCCTTTTTAGGACATTTGTTTGCTAAATGCCCATATTCTTGACAGTTGTAACATTGACTATCTTTCAATGACTTCCAAGTTTTAGACTTAGGTTTAGAACGTTTCTTTTCATTTGCCTTTTGAAAGTCGACTCTTTTCTTACTTTTGAAAATCTTATAAAACTTTTTACAAAGGGCCATATCATCTTCAGACTTTTCTGAATCTGAATTTTCTTGAGTAATACTTCTAGATGACTTCAAAGCAATAGATTTACCTTTAGGAGCTTTAAAACTTAATTCATAGGTTTGTAAAGAACCAACTAATTCTTCTACCTTCATATTATCCGTATCACGAAGTTCCTGGATTGCGGTTACCTTAGAATTGAACCGTTCAGGAAGAGAGCGTAGTATTTTTGCACATACTTTACTTTCTGGGATCTTATTGCCAAGACCCCACATTGAGTTTACAATGTCATTCAATCTAGTGTAAAAGTCCATAAACATTTCATTTTCCTCCATATGAATTTCTTCAAATTTAGTTGTGAGGAGTTGGACTTTAGATTTCTTGACAATTGATGTACCTTCGTGTGTCATTTCTAAAATATCTCAGGCTTGCTTTGCAGTATCACAGGATATGATTCTTTTGAACTCATCCGGAGATAGTGCGCAAGTGATTGCATTTAGTGCTTTAGCATTAGCACTACTCTCATTTTTCTCGAAGTGTGGTCCATTGGTAATACGGTGTAATTTTCATAGATTTTGAACCATCAACACCGCATTACTTCCATGATAGGAGGTTTCCATTCGATCCATCGTGGCTTGCCACACACTTTCATCCATTGATTTGAGGAAGATCCTCATTCGGCTTTCCAATAGGCATAGTTGGAACCATCAAAGGGTGGAGGCCTAGTAAGCGAAAGGCTATCAAAATTTGACATCTTTTATATAGCTTAGATCGTTAGCTCGGAAATAAATCCAAATAAAAAGCAACAAAAATGAGCGATTAGGCTCGATACCACTTGAAAAGGCCAAGCTATATGTCCTGGGGGGGGGTGAATAGGACTATGCCAAATTTAAAATAAAATTAGCGGAAATAAAGTAAACCAATATCCTTACAATTATGAATCAATTCACAATGCTAAATTTAAATCACCTTGATAAATAAGTATTGAGAGATTGATACAAATTCAATTCTAAGGACAACCTTACACCATAATAAACAAGGGCTTATGGTAGGACAACCTTATTTCTAGAACCACTTTTGGATCAAGTACTCAATTTTAATATAAGTAAATGAAATAGCAAGGAATTGAAATTAAATGCGTAGTATAGATCTAAATTATTACAACAATCCCCACACTTGCTTGAAATGTAAATAGTTACAACATTCACATCCACTTGTACATTCCACACAATCGAATGATAAAAGATATGAAAATTAAGCAAGCATTCAATCCACAAGACAAAGAGTTATAGTGGTTCGCTTTGTGTGTACACCAAGCTGTCTTTCAAATGACACACAGTAGTTACTCCACTCTAATATCCTCACATGGGGATATTAGCGTTCACTAACAAATAGGTTTTCACAGGTTCCCCAAAAAACCTTAACAATTGTGTCTTTTTCACTTGGGCTTACACAATTCAAAAACCCCTCTTTTCGAGTTTTCTAGTTTTCCTCAGACAACCAATACAATGAGATTTTTCGCTCAACCTCAAACAAAACCCGATACAATGAGATTTTTTAAGGCTTAACCTCAAACAAAACCAAAAGTAAATAAATTTTACAGAATTGTAAAATACCTGGATTTCTCCTTTTCTTAGCAGCCCGGTAGAACCAATCGGAGTAGATGATTGAATGTCAAAGTTCAATTTCCAATACTCACATTCATAAGGTTCTAAATTCTAATAGATTTTAGATTTAACTTGTTGGGCGTAGCTATATTTGATTTTGATTCCAAGAAGAAGGAATAAGATAATTCCTCTTTTCAAATAAGATTGGAATATAGAAACAAAATCAAATTAAATAAGCTAGCAAAAAGGAATATTAAATAAGCACAATGTAGCTTAAAATAAACATGAGACTTATCTCAGAGTGATCACTTGAAAATTCTTGAATAGAATAGAGTTGAAGTGTGAAAACTACGAATTTCGTGTTCAATTTATAGAAGCAAAAATCGTTCCTACGTTGGTCTTAGAAACCTTCGGTGGTCGTAGCTCTAACAATTTTTGAAATATATTGAGCGCGATCTTTGAAAGTCGTTCCACGACTGGTCGTGAGTAGCCTACGACTGGTCGTGGGTCACCTACGACTGGTCGTAGATCCTTACGACTGGTCGTAGGACCATAGATTACGTTGTTGGACTTTGAGTCGTAGCTCCACGACCTGGTCGTGGACGAGTCAAGCCACACCTACGACCGGTCGAAGGACCTCCAGGATCTGGTCGTGGGCGTACAAAAATTCGAAAAATCTTCAACTACTTAGGACTGGTCGTGGAATTTCTTGGACTGGTCGAATCAATGTCAGGACTGGTCGAACAAGAGCTAGGACTGGTCGTAGAATAGACCAAACTTATGTAAAATAAATATTTGATATATGTATCCAAAGTGACCTACTTAAAGGGTCAACCTAAGGTCATTCAAACCTGAATCATGTCGTATGGACATTGAACTTCAACCATTCAACGAATGTAGATTGTTTGAACCATATCAGGCTTGAGATCTTGAACTTGTTGTAGCTTCAAACTTGAGATCTTCATCAGCATAACAACTACTTCATGCATTGATTATTAGTCTTGAAGTCATGAGTTGTTTCTTAAGACTTGAACATCAACATTGTAGCTTCTTGAGACTTCAACATGTAGCTTCTTGAGACTTCAACATGTAGCTTCTTGAAGTATTTATGCAGTGTCTTGAATTCATATAAATCATCATACAAGCACAGGACACAGATAGATGTTTCGACACATCAAAATTTGACAATCAAAGGAGTATGAGACCATAACACTTACAACTATCGTATGAGATTATCTAGGTTTGACGACCCTAGAATGAATCATGTTTGGGAATGATACAAGGGAGGTACCTTAGTTTCCCAATCCTGTTGTTTGAAATGAACTAATAACAACTCGGTAATCATGCTCATCATCGCACTGCATGTGCCTGAAAGATGTGGAGCACTGAGGAATAAAAGCATGCCGCGAACGTAAGATGGTGTCGCATGAGGGAGTATGTCGGTGAGGGCATGCATCATGACTGCATTCATACTTGCATTAATAAGAGTAGTTAGGAGTGTTTGATTGTACTGCTTTAACATTACTGCTTGACTAAATTGATAACATGTTAACCTATGCTTTATTATTCTACTAAGTTAGCTACTCACTCCCACGTTATGAGACGGTGTTGTACACACCAACCAGACTCTATCTTAGGTGCAGATGAAGTGACGACTCAGGAGGCTGAGCTGGACTACGACGAAGACCAAGACGAGTTCTCGTATATGCAGTATGCTGGTGGCTTTGCCTAGATTGTCTGGATCAACGGGACTTACAGGGCTTATTTCTCTAGTTATATTTTTGACATTTTGATCATAAAACAGATACATGTATATGGTGACTCAGTTGGGTTCATACTCTGGAGATTGTGATGGTTTTGTTTCTTTTACATACAATTATATACAGTTTCAGTCTTCCGCTTGCCTTTATACAATTGATCTGGAGTATGAATTACTGTTTTGGTATAATCTCACTCATGTTTAATGCACTAACACTGACAACATTTAATCATCATTATCTATGTTGTATAAGTGATGTTTTGGAACTCGAGAGTTGAGTTGCTACTCAACCCTCGAATTTCAGGGCGTTACAGCAATGATGGTTAAATGTCCACATTGTAAGAGCAATGGTGGTTAAATGCCCACATTGTAATCTTCATAGGGCCCATTGTTAGGCCTATTCTCATCTCCCCATCGTGGACTAAACCAAATTGATGGGCCCCCACTATTATTAGTATGATCCATCTCACCTTATTGGGTTATCCCAATTCATTGGGCCCCCATTGATATTAACATGACCCTCCTCATTGGGCTTACCCCAAACCGCTGGGCCCCCATTATTGCTGATGTTTCCCTCATGCCTTGTAGATTTGTCCAAGGTCATAGAGCCCACCTTGTGCATATCGGACCCATTGAAAAGCCCAGTTTGCTACGTGTCGAAACAAGCGAGGAAGCCCACTCCTTGTTCCTAGGCCCATCCTTGTCATAAGGAGAGTATATCATTACTGTAGATGGCTAGATCTGTGATGTCAGATTTGATATATCTACAGTTGAGGACTGACCTCCGTGTTATGGATCTGCTGTCCTTCTATGGACCCGGCCATATATATAGGCTGATTATCACTAAGTATGTGTTAACATAACATTATGATTCATGCCCATGCGAATCATATATATGTTTGATATGAGGAGTGATTGATCATAACATATACCATTGGGCGGATTATTCTGAGACTCCTTGATAGGAGGAGCTGCCCACAAGAGCGCACGATACGCGCAAGATTACTGCATGATTGATTTGTATGACTCATGCATCTCGTATTTGTATGACATGATTACTGTACGCCCTAGCGACATCAAGGCCATAACCTCCACAGGCATATCGTGGATGACAAGATTGGACACCGAAAATATTTTGGTTCTACATGGGGCACGATAAATGTCCCTCGGTGAAATTCCTTAAACCCTTATCGTACCAGGAGGTTGCTCCAACGTATAGACCCAATGGATGCATGAGCACTAAGTGCTGAATACCAGGAGGTCGTGCTTCCAACTATGTCATGGTTGGTGAGAAGGGGTGCGGCCTTACCCGGCCGAGAGGAGGGGGCAAAGCTAGGCTGAGTTTGACTAGCTCGAGAAATGGGTCTACTATCGATGTGCCGGGTAGATATTAGCAGACTACTGGTGAGGCGGATAATAAGGTCTCTTCCACTCACCTTGTTGCGTGCGATGGGGCAGCAATATGGTTTAAAATATACTAGACCATGGTGATATTCCAAAGATGAGTTGTATTGTTATGTTGTTTCAGATGAGGACCGGCATGCTTGCACTGCATCAAGTATTGACATTCGGCCAGGTAAGCCTTGCATCGCATAGCCTTGGTGTGGTTGATCACATTCATGCACTTGCCAGCATTTCGCATAGCATTTATGATTTACCAGTATATTTTGGCGGTCTGAAATTTTGTGAGCCCGGTTTCCAAGTTTGGAGCGTGACAGTTTCTTCACTCGATGGACACCAAAATCAACGGTTAAGGAGCTTATTTGTCAATTAGGTCACTTTTGCAATGATTTAAGCGCTGAAATTTGACATGTATGGTTAATTTATGATATATAGGCATGGTATAAAATTTCAAATGAAACGAATTGTGGGAATCATGTGATCTAGAATTTAGGGGTCTTAGTTAATGACATTTTTGTAATTGTTGCTGATATGAGAGTTTTGAGAAATATAATGGTTTACATGGTCACTGGAAAGTTTATAAGTAATTCTTACGAAAGAACTTATGTTTAAATCATTATGAATAAAGAATTATTCACCAAATTAACTAAGGGAACGTACATATATAAACCAATATAATGGATGGTCAGATGTCATGTTAAAAATATGAAGATTTGATGCTTGGTACTCTAACAATGTATATAGGTATATGTATGATCAGTTTTATAAATGGACGAACACCAGGTAGGTTTTTGGAGTGATTAGGGGGTAAAACATGTATACTGTTAGATTCGAGTGACTTGTTCGCATGTGTAAGTTCCTTAGATTGTAATACTAATGGTGGGTTAAGCATATTCATATAGGGTGAATAAGATGAACAAATCTGAATCTCAATCTGATAAGTGTACAGATGGATGTAGAGGTCAAGTAGCTAGTTTACTATGATTGGGTGGTCTAAAATCGAAGTGAATGGTTAGATGTCACTATTTAGCAGTGAATATTTGATTGAGTAATTGGTTATGATGGGCAAGTGAGAATACTTGGGTATATAATGATCCTATCTTAAAATCGAGGGCCAGATGGCTTGATCTATGAATAGAGGTTATTCCCAACGGTCAGATTCATGTTAGAGAATAGATGTAAGGTTAGGATAACTAGATTAGTATCATACACATGTACATAATAAGTTAAATTTTATGATAATACTTAAGAACTTTCAATACTTGGGTATTGAAAAGCTTGGGATGTTACAATTTACAAAGACAGGATGAAGGTATTTCATGACAGGAATATCCTTTAAAAATCATTCATAACCAGTCAAAAAGTCCTTCGGTACAATTCTCGGTTATATCTTTTTTTTCGGGTAAATTTCGATCTCATTGGACTAGTCCCTTCATTGTTACTAATGTGTATCCTCATGGGGCCGTCAAGATAAAGAAATCGATGAATGACAATGTTTTCAAAGTGAATCAATATCGTCTCAAGCCATTTGTAGAGAAGTTTGATTCGGAGGACATGTCCATGCCTCTGAATGATCCTGTGTACTAGGATTGACCTCTTAGTTTGACGGAGGTGTAGTTAGGTTTATTACTTTTATAGGATTTAGGATTAAGATAGTTTAATTTCGGTTTGTTTAGTCTTCATACTAACCCATTTGCATGTTAAGAACTTTGGAAAAGCTTCAATTCTCCTTCTTCAGGTATTATCTTCCCATCACTTCCCATTGCTTTTTATTTCATTTCGTTATCTCATGTGCATTACATGCCCATATCTTTTACATTGAGGATAATGTAAGTTTTAGGTCGGGGGGTGTGGATTAGGTAAACTAATCAATATTTTCTTAATTTTGAGCAAATTTTGTGAAAATTTTCAATTTTTCAAGTTAAAAGAATATTTTGGAAATGATAATTTGTGGAATTAAGAATGCTTTGAGTATGATGATAAGATAAGAGATTGAATTTAAAATTGTTAGAGTTTGATCATGTCACGGCCCAAAGTCAGAACCGAGCTCACGAAATTCCTGATCGCCGAATCTAGCGCTGACAGCCTCCGTAGTATCCCATTCTCGGCTCCGGACACCCATATACCAAATTCCGATCTTAGGGTCCTACAAGGAGGATTTTCAGTATGAATTTTTTTTTAAGCAGTTAATCTATTTAGGTGGTTACACATTTTGTACATGGTATTAACGCATATCAAAGAGACAAACCTATTCGATATGTCACACATAATATGGTGTACCAACTCAACAGTAATGAAGGAAACAATAGCAAACTCTAATAACTCTTGTATGCATCCTGAAAAAGTGTAAGTCATACATATGAGCAAACCACAACTCGTGAGTCTACTACGTTCCGAGAGTAAAACACGTCTTATCAGGGCGCTCCCGTAAAGACATCCAAAACAACCATAGGCATGTTATTAACCATTCACGTTATCATAGGTGAGTAGGTTATCAATCAATCATGTCGTATAACTACACAAGTTATCATGAACATGACATCAATAATAGGCATGTCACTCAACAAGCAAACATGAATTATTAAAATTGTCAATAATCATGGATAAGATAATAAAATTCCATTTTTCTACTATAAGGCATACGATGGAAGGGTAATGACAGAGCTGGCGTGTGGCGTTGGTATGATAGTACATGGTATTGCAAGCTATGGTGTCCATCACAAGGGACTTCTATCCAAACCAGGCCCATACCTAAATTTGGATAGTTAGACTCAATGTGGTAAACTCCTAATCTCAGGTTGGTCGCACACCTAACCGAAATCATGACCATTACGAAGGTACACATAATGATTTAGTTGCGCACCACCAGCCTGAGTGGATAGTGAATGAATAAATGAGTCAGATGTTGAGTACGCAACTCCTACTTAGTAAGTCCACTTATAACCACTACAACGCTTCCGATGTGGGACAAGGTTCTGCCCCACTGTATGCACAGTAGCCTGCCAACCATTGGTAGCTCGCCCAGGCCCTTAAGCCCCGCCCACATTAGTGTTCGCCCACATGTGCAACAATGACAGGGTGTCACAATATTAGTACCGTACATCTCTCGGATATCACCAGGGTCTAGTACAATGCTGCCAGCCATACTAAGGCTATGCGGTGCAAGGCCTACGTGGCCAATGTCATATGCAAGATGTAATACATGCATGTTAGTCCTCATCAAGATCTACATATCAGTAAAGTTCATCTCTGGATTATCACCGGGGTCTATTACACTCAACACCAGCTTACCGTCCCATTTAAGCACACAACTGGGTAAGTGGAAGAGACCTCACTATCCGCCCGCCAATATCGGGCCCGGATCCTCGATAGCGGACTCATTCCTCAAGCTGGGTCAGACTCAGCCTAGTCATTGCCCCCTCACTCAGGTGGGTAAAGCCACATCCCATTCCAACTGACCACGACACAGTGGAAGACGGGGCCTACTGGTATCTAGCCCTCATGCTCTCATATATCCACTCAGACTCGACATTGGAGCATCCTTTGGTACCATAAGGGTTTGGATACTTTCACCCTAGAAAATCTATAACCCCCCCCCCCCGTGCTAGAACAAGTATTTTCAATATCCAATCCTACCATTCACGCTATGCCTGCGGAGGCTACGGCCCTGATGTCTCTAAGGCGTACAACATTCATGTCACACGAATGCGAGATGCTTGAATCACACTATTCAGTCATGCAGCAATCCGGTGCGTACTGCGTGCTCATGTGGGGCAACTCCGTCTCTCAGGGAGTCCAAAAAATAACCAGCCCAATGACACATGTTATGATTAATCACTTCTCATAACAAGCATGCAAATGATGCGTATGGGCATGTATTATAATGCTATACTAAGCATATTCTCAGTGTGTCCTACTAGACTAGGTACACTATCATGACTATCAGATATAAACAATAATCGGCCTAAACACAAGAATAGCCAATGTGACGTGAGGGTCCATATCTTTAAGCGTCTTCAATAGCATATTGAGACCCTATACCTCTTATGAATACTTAACAAATGGCCACCGGGGCTCCTATAACATGCACATACATAAGGTGCATAGGTTATGGTGTTACACAAGTTTTTACATGAATCATCATTATCATAGACATCATTCAACATCAAATTTATCCTCATAACATGTATCATGTAATCATGTGCATAGAGTACATAGTATATAGGGATTCACATGCATCGTCAATATCATGGCCATCATCCATCACTATCATTCATGCCCTAGGCATTAGTTGTCTGTCCTGCATGAGGTTATCCTTATGTTCACCAACATCATATATTTATCATCATCTATACATCAAGAAAAACATAGTTATCTTGTCCACAATATCATCACGACAATCAATACATGCATTATTATCACTTAGATATCAAGCATGGTAGTCAACTAGCATGTTTTATCATCATGCATATATATATATATAACATCATCATCATTACCATGATGATCATTTTCACTTCATGATTAACATAAACAATGTCATAAGTACTATAAATAATTGTTCATCCATCATCAATGCATATGCTATAATTCACTATCCATTAAATCATATCTATCATTTCAACCAACAACTCACAATCATCATTATCATGTTACCGTACATGTATTATCATCTCACCCATCACTAGGTGCGTCCTACCTAGTTTGATTTCCACACTGGACTTGAACTACATGCAAGGCATGAGGTCGTATAAGTTAAGTGTGAGTCCCACTTGGTGAACCAATAGGCCAACCTAAGGGCATAAATGTCCAACCACAATGCTTTCAATGGTGTGGATCTAGTTCCACAACTAAGTGGACCCTACATATTCCACCAACTAGAAATAATGCACAATCTCAAACATAAAAGATAACATGCTAACATCTTTCATGTCATATATCATATCGGGCCCACTAGCCACGTACACAACAAGCCAAGAAAAAACCCAATTATTCAATTTATGCATTGTAAAATAGGTTTCTCTAAGCGTGGTCCACTTGACTAGAGGTAATAAGAAAGGCACGCTGCCCAGTAGGCAATAGGCCTTCCCAATAGGCTCAAGGAAGGTTACCATTGTGGGTTTCTCATTCTCCAACGATTTCTCTTAGTGTTGGGTCCTCTTGGGCTTTAGGGTTGCATCATTTAGATGGGCCCAAGGCCACCTATGTATTAAGAGAACAATTGGACAACAAGATCTGTCCACTAAATATTTTACGAGTTATATAACACCCATTTACAAAATATGCCAGATGGACCTCATTACATGAAAGGTAAGGCCCATACAAGATAACACATGATAGATGGCCCACTTAAGGTTTTTAAGCCCAACAATATTTGAGAGTTATTTTTCAGAGTTTAGATGTTGCATTAAATGCTTTGGGAAGTTGGTGGACTATACTGACGTAGCCCCACATAAATTTTACACCAAATAGATTTTTGCACAAATGTTGGTTTCTGACCATCTTCAATTCAGAACAAATTGGGGGTTTTTCTCCTTTTTGAGCAAACCCACGCGATCTTCGGCTAGCCTGAGCATGTGCTTGGCTGGCCAAATTCTTCGATCAGCAACGAGCTAGCCGAAAAATCACAAAAAAATTGATTTTTTAATTTTGATTTTATTTTTCATTTTACTTTCATGCATTTCATAATTACAAATAAACATAAACATAAATGCAAGGAAAAGAATAATTATTTAACAATACATAATTCAATATCATGCTTCATATTTGAAACTTAACAATGTTAAGTGGCTTAGTCAGTATAACTACAAGCTGCTTCTCAGTTTGAATGTATTCCAACAAATAATCTTATCTTCAACTAATTCTCGAATTTAGTGATACATACGTCAATATTCTTTATACGAGAATGTTGAATAGGATTTTTAGAGATATTTATTGCACTAGACTTATCGTAATAGAATGTCATTGTGTCTTGTGTAATTCCATAATCAGCTAACATTTTTTTCATCCACATTAGCTGAGTGCAAGCATTCCCTACAACAATATACTTAGCCTCTACAGTGGATAGAGATACGAAGTTTTGTTTCTTGCTAAACCATAATACTAAGCAGTTTCCAATATAGAAACATCCACCACTGGTAGATTTTTTATCATCAATATTTCCTGCCCAGTCTGCATCTGTATAACCTACAAATTGTATATACGTATCATGTGGATACCATAAGCCTAAGTTCGCAAAACTTGCGACATATCTGATTATCTGTTTAATGGCAGATAAGTGAGATTCTTTAGGATCAGATTGATATCTATCAAAGATTCCAACACTGAATGCAATATCAGGTCTATTGGCAGTTAAATACAGAAGACTACGAATCCTACTGTGATATAATCAAGAGTCTACACTTTTACCTGATTAATCTTTTGAGAGTTTAAGAATCGTACTCATCGGAGTATTAAAATTATTACCATTTTTAAAACTAAACCTTTTTACAAGGTTCAAAGCATATTTGTTCTGTGAGATGAACATACTGTCTTCAAGTTGTTTGAGTTGTAATCCAAGGAAATAGTTTAGTTCACTGACCATACTCATTTCAAATTTGGATTTCATGAGATCTGCAAACTCAATAGATAAATTAGCACACGTAGATCCATAAATAATATTATCAACATAGATTTAAACAATCAGGATATCATCATTATATTTTTTGACAAGTAAAGTCTTCTCAACACCACCCATAACAAAATTATGACTAAGTGTAATACCCCAAACTTTTCAATACCCGAGTATTAAAAGTTCTCAAGTGTTACCATGGAAATTAACGCAATATGTACATTTGTACGGTACCAATCCAGCTAACCGAACCCTGCATTTATTTCCTAACATGAATTTGACCATTTGAAATAGTCTCCATTCACAGATCAAGCCATATGACCGTTAATTTTAAGATAAGACCAACCATCATGTGATTTGACATAGGTACCTTCCCTTGAATGGAATTAGTAAATAGCTCCCTATCCGTAATGATGTAGATGTAAGTCCGCTTGTAAGAATTGTTTAGAAAGGTGCATACAACCACATAAAGCCATTAGATTTCACAAAACTCTTAGATTAACAATATTATGAAAATGCCATTAACCTGGTCCTTAAATTCTAAATCACAAGGTTCTCATGACCTGTTTGACGAGAAACTTTACACCATGCCTATATATCATAAATTGACCGTACATGTCAAATTTTAACCCTTAGATCAACAGGATCCATGGTTAAAAAAAAACATTCACTTGATATGGCCACCTAAGTTTTGGACCTGCCTGATCTGTGGCCAAGGATCCCACTTGGACCTATGGAAACTGATGAGCGGATCAGATTTTGAAAGGAAACATCTTCTTTCTTGGCTAGCCGGTGCCCCATTCGACAACCCATCAACCCAACTCTCTGGTAAGTGATTTGTTTTCATTTTCCTTCAAGATTTAGGTTATCTATTCTTCTATTTGCAAGTTTAAGTAGATTTCCTTCAATTTGAAAACCTTTTTCTTATTTGGTTTTCATCAAAATCTGATTTACTTTCTTCCTTGCATTTTTCTTGTAATTTCTCTTTTGCATTTATAATAGAACGTCGTGGTAAAAAAATCTGTACGTAAGGCTATAACCAGTTCATCTTCCCGATCAACTCCGATTGGTGTACGAACCATACGTTCACCGGAGATTGATCCGGTATATGTTCGGGATTTCTACACAAAGGATATTATCATTGAAAAAGTAGTAAATCTAGACCATATTGCTCGCTTTAGTCTAGTTCCGATTCTTTTTTAGGTTAGATGGGAAAATATTTTGAATTGGGGTGGGATGGCTTACAGATCCGTCATGCAAGGCATGTATGCCTCTATTTGTGATGTTTCTCTTGAGAATTTTCCATTCTCAATTCAATTTGTAGAAGAAACATTCATAATTACACCTTTTGTCATATCTACATTAATGGATATAGATGTCGTAGATGATGGAATCCTAATCGCCACTCCTTCAGAGAAAATGTCTAACTTTGAAAAGCAAACTATTACAAAAGCAGTGTGTGGTTTCAATGCCAAATGGTGATCTGGTAATGCCTTGCCCTCAAATAAACTATTTCCTAAATACCACATCTTATATCGGATCTTTACTTCAAATGTCTATACCAGAGTTAGGAATAAGACTGATCTTACTCCCTTTATGCTTAGATTTTTCCATTTCATTGTATCGGGTATTTGTGGTTGTTTACCTTCCTTTTACTATGTGTAGAGTTCATATTTATAGCCCTTTATTACTCGTTACATATATCACAATGAATCTGCTATACTATAACGTATCACGGAAGGAATCATCATCAGGATATACGACGTTATCCTCAGTGCGATCCTCGGCGAAGATCTCGAGGAGCTAATCCTCTTCATATACGAAGGAGATTTCATGGTGGTCGGCATTCGAGGAGATTGCCTACTTGTGGTCGGCTTCCAAGGATGTTTGTTGTCGACCGCTAATGTCGGCCTCTAAGTTGACCTGTTTGAGATCCTACAGACCGAGCCAAACTATTGGTAATGGTCGAGGACTATCCTTAGGGCCCAGTTGGTACCCAAGGTCATTTGTTGATCCCGATAACAAGACGTCAGCCAAGGCCAAGGTCACTGCTGGCGGTCGGTGTTCGAACCATCCATGGAGGTCATGTTCGATAATTGGGGCGAGCTCATCCACATTTTCTATGCTTTGTGTTCTCTCTCATACGGGTTATTCCAATCTAGTTTTACCCATAATGGTAGCCCACTACTTCTGAGCATCTTTAGGAAGCTCAGGAAGTAAGTGGTGCTGGAGTGGTGCTCGAAAACGAGGCCTTGCGCACAGTATCTCGGACGTGTTTGTTATTATGGTGGGAAAGAAAAAGGCAGTAAGCATGGGATTCGAGGGGGCGAGCATTAGAATCGAGGCAGATCTCCTAATGATTATGACGTGTGGTACGAGGTGACGTGCATTGTTACGGCGCTTGTTCAGCTTTCAGTATATAGAGTGAAGACTCATGGTTCATTCTCAATAGCTGGGTCAGTTTGTGAACCTGCGGTGGCCATGTGAACGAAGGCGTGCGCTGTAATGCCTTATCAGGCTACAGCATTAAATGACCACATTTAATGTTCCAGCTGAGGAGCTTATAAATAGGGGAGGTGGATGCCCTAGCCCAGTTCATTTACCCTTCTTTCTTTCACTGTTGTCCCAATCCACAGGACTAAGAAATTTTTAGTAAGTCAAAAATCCTTCTTTTGATCTTATTTTTCTTCCTTCACCCCCTCTACTTCGGCCATTACCCCTCCCTTATCATGTTTCCCTTGCGGTCTGGCCGAAATGTCAGATATGTGTGACCAGGAGTCTATGTCAGGGGCATTTCACTAGGAATCCATCCCAAAAAAGTGTGGAATCCCAGATGGGTGTCCCCTCCGAGCCACCATCTCCACTGCCACTAGGCCGGGAAGTAGAGATGTCAACCCCAAAGATAAGGGAGGCCACTTAGCCTGCTGCGAAGTGACCTTTGGATATTGGCCCCTTCAGGTCGAGGTTGCAAACTGCCGATCTGATTTAGATTAGGGCGGGGTACCAGATCCCAGAATCAGTGGTACTCTGAGCTCCTGAGCTTGGTGAAGTTCCGGGCCATTCCCAAACTGGTGTGATGGCTATATATCTGGTCGCTCTCCACTATGGCCTCCGACTACCCGTGCACCCTATTGTATGGGAGGTTACTTCCTGCCTGAGGTTAGCCCCAGGCCAAATCATCCCTAAAGCCTGAAGGGCCCTATTCGAGACATATATTTTATGACACTAGCTCGGACATACTAAACTATCCACTAACGAATTCATGTATCTGTATAGGGTGAAGGCCAGCCCTAGCCAGCAAGGTTGGTACTATTTTTCTACATGGGCGAACAAGGGCCAGGCCCTCATCACCGACAACCTATCCTCAAATAAAAGTTGGAAGGACAAGTGGTTTTGGGTGTCGGGAGAGTGGGAAGCCTCAACGGCTGAGGTAGCTAAGCTGCATTCTCAGGTCCCCACTAAATTTTCCAACCCAAGTCAAAAATAGCCGAGCTGTAGACTTGTCATTTTTCTCTTCTTTATGGCTTCGTTTGTTTACCGTTATGTTCGATGACCTCCTCTATATATATATATTTTTTTCTATTCTTCCTCGGATACAACCTCTGCTCTCTGATCCACAGCTTCACCAGGTTAACCATGTGAAACTGCGGGATGCTGCTGATAGGAATTGAAAGAGGCTGATCACTCCCCAATCCCTATACCAGTCTGGCCTATCCCTAGTCGAGCCAAGAGGTCAGTAACGGTTTTTGTGCTCGAACCTTAATCTTTCATATATGATCCAAGTGCTTTGTTGGGCAAATATGGCCGATGTCCCTCGTCCTGCAAAGAGGGTCAGGCTCCCTGCCGAGACCGACCTGGACCAGATAAGGAGGACGGTCAAGAAAGTCGTTCGTCATCCAATGTTTCAAGGAGAATCCTTCACTATCGTTGCAAAGGAGAGTAGCACGAAGCCCGTCGTCGAAGGCCTAATTGCTGAGCAACCAGCTTCGGTTGAGCTTATCCCTCCCTAACCAACGGATTGGGAGGTCATAGATTTTAAGCCTTCCCCCGCTAGGAAGGAGGCTCATCTTCTTGAAGGGCCCTCCACTGTACAAGTCCAGCAAGTGGAGGGTAGTATTTCGATGCCCTGGACTCCTGAGGCTGGGGGGCCAACTCCCTTGCCCCCAAGTTACCACATGGACCTCCTTTCCCAGTGGGTAGCTCAGCATGCACTAGAGGAGGAGGTCGCAGTCCTTCTGGATGTTCACCCGATGACCTTAATGGGTGACCTGACAACCACCTTCGATGAGGTAGACCTCCCTCCCTTTGCTAATCACTTTTGGAATGTCGCTTTCTCTATATTTGTAACTGGTTGTCCTCTATTTTTATTCCTTTTGTCAGGCTGTTCCCACCCTCCTAGCTACCCACCGATCATACCGTCGAGTAAGAGAAAACTTTAAGAAGATGGATGCGGACATTCAAGTCATGGTCGCAGAGCTTAAAGTCGCCACAACTGCTAAGGATGCGGCTATTGTAAGTGTTATGTTGTATATCAAGCACCCTGTATTGTTAAATTTTGTAGTGATAAACCACAAAGGTATAATGGACTTCTTGAAGTGATGGAAAGTTCACCTTCAAGTCTTACATCAACTTCAAGTGCTTCATCAAGCTCAAAGGTCAAGTTAAAGTTCATATTCTAGTTTAAAGACCAAGCTCAAGTACATGATCAAGCTTAAGATCAACTTCAAGTGCTACTTTAAGTTCAAAATCGAGTTCAAGTACACTTCATGATTAAGAAAATGTTCGAGTTTCAAGTATACAAGATCAAGCTTCAAGTACTTCAAGAAGAAGATCTACTGAATCTACCAAAGCGATAAGTTCAATGTTCATCATTTGAGGTATAAATGACCCTAGAAAGACCTTATGATTAGGTCATTCATGTTACATATTTAAAATGGGTCATTGTGCTTTCTAATAGGCTTTGACTAGTCTTAGTCAATGTTCGACTAGTCCAGGCACTAGATCGACCAGTCCAGGGTTTTTCTTGACCAGTCTAGAAATTATTTCAAATTTTTAGATTTTTTTGGTAGAGTCACGACCAGTCGAGCACCCTGCTCGACCGGTTGTGGAGACTAGCTCGATCAGTCGAGCATGGCTCGACACAAACACCAGCAACCTTTTTGAGCCCCACTTGACCAGTCGATGGTCAGTTTTATCCGATCGTGCTAGAATTTTGGAAATTTGGTTACTCCTAGGACCAATCGAGCCTGACCTTAGACCAGTCGATGGAACCGCTTTTTAGCCTATAAATAGAGGAATTTTCTTAGCTTTTTTCATTCATTCCAAGCCAATTCAAGCTACCACTCTGAGAGATAAGTCCCCGTGATTATCAAGCTATTATTCAGTAAATTTAGATTCGTTTATAGCTTATTCGATTGTGTAATTTCTTGATCTCTTTGCTTTCAATCTAACTTTGTAAAAGGGAGTTCTACTCTACCTTTTTGAGATCCAAGGAATTCAATCAAGTAGCCCAGTTCTGAGTTTAATTCAAAGTCATTTAGAACCTAGAACCCTTCTATATGTGTGTTGGACATTGAACATCTACATCTACAAGTGAAGCGGTTCTATCGGGCTACATCAAGTAGAATCTACAAATAAGTATATTGTTTATTGATTTTTGGTTTATAAGATAAGCTAGAAAATCTCTATTGTGGTTTGTGAGATAAGCCAGAAAATTTCAGCACGGGGTTTTTAACTATGGTAGCCCATTGAAAACGCAATTGTAAAGGTTTTAAGGTGAACCTTGGAAAGCCTTTTTTCATAGTGAAAGTCAATATCACGTGGGTTTTGATTATTGGGAGTGAAGTAGGTGTGGCTGTTTTAGAACAGTTGGTGCACACACCAAACCACTATAACTCTTGGAGTTTGGATGTTGGTGATGTATGTGGTTTATATGTGGTGAATGCTTATATTCATTTCATGAATTTATGGTGAATGTTGTAATAGCTAGATTTGTTTCTATTGCACATTGCATTGGTTTAACTTTTTTATCCTTACTACGTTCAAGAAATCAGGTTGTCCTACTATAAACCTTGGATTTTGGTGTCCTTTGAACAATGTTTGTATCAATCTCTAATACTATTGCATTTGAGGTTGCTAATTGTTTAAGTTATCTACATTTATTTTCTATATTTATTTTTTATTTGGCATAGTCCTATTCATCCCCCCCCCCCTCCTCTAGGACTGAGAGCTCACCCTTTTTAAGTGGTATTAAAGCTAAGTGGCTCATTTTATTGGATTTATTTCCTGAGTTTATCGATCTAGAGCTTTCAGGATGTCAAATTTTGATAGCCTATCTGTAATACCCCGAATCTTCAGGACCCAAGTACACGACCCGTTTTCCAAAAACCCGAGTGTTAACCTTAAAGGATGGTCAAATATACTTTTTTTCTTTTATCAAAGTAAGTAGATAAGCGTAGAATGGATAAGTAAGTATAAAGGAAAGTTCCATTATCATTTAGAATATACAAGAGTGCCCATAATGACTTATACAAACCAATGTCTCGAATATAACAAATACAAGAATCCACATGATCTAATACAAGAAACATAACATAAGAATGTAAATATAAGCCGCAAAACTGCGCAGCTCCTCGAAGTAGATGTAGTCATGTAACCCTGGCACTTGTACGCAGCTCCTCATCAGCCCGAACCTGAAAGTCACTTAAGACATCTGTGCTACCTGTACGTTATATATTTGATGGATGAGTGGCCAACTCAGTGTGAACTCCCCTCAAGTTTGCACACTGCCGCATTAGGTAAGCATAGTTATAAAATAAAGCATACAAAACCGTACATGATGGAGATCTTATTATGTGCATGGATGTATGGAATGCGTTCACGTCCCGGGGATGCTCCTCCATGCGGACAGGGCCACCGCCCATGCAATCATCGAACCTGAAAAACATCAACCAGTCGGAATCATTGAACCTGGGAAATATCAACCAGTTGGAAATAATACGTAGCCCACATACGATAGCAATAGATGTTGGTCTGTGCGATATATGCATGATTAGCCAGTCCATTATTAATCCAATTACACTCAGCAGGTTTAATAAGTTCAAAGGTCATTACGGGGAGCTCAGACCCCAACGTAGGCCGACAACTCAGGCATGGTGTCCCATTCCACCATCCCTAGCTCATGAGGTTACCACCTTAGGATGTTTAATGGAAACCCATCGACTAGTGGCCAATCATATTACAGTATGTGAGGCTTACCATCGCATGGTTGCACAGTATAAATCATCAAACCCATGTAGGGAAGATATCAAATAAAACCATATAGGGCAAGTATCAAAATATGCCACATAGGGTGAATATCAAAACCATACAATAAAGACCATCCTTAAAAACTATTGGGCACAACAACCCAGGATGGTAGGCCCATATAAATGATCCATCTAGACCACCACTCAATAACTACCAAGTCGAAGGTCCATTGCGATCACAACTAGTTAAGTTACATCCCAAGTATGGTTGTACATTCATATGTGGGAATTTTCCACTAATGTACCAGTTTAAGTTCCATAAGCAATCCACAAAAAGAAATCCACAAGCATGAACAATTATATAAGATAATTATAAAGCATGTAATACAACAATTCAATTTCCACCAGCTAACACATGTGATTATAAAGGAGAGATATCAATTTAAATAAAAACTATAACTTAAGCTAATGAGAAGATGGAAAGCTCATGGGGAAAAATCATCACCTTATACTTTGAACCGCCTACCAGTGTTGCTAGAGCATGCATGTTTCCTTAGAATCAATTCCTATCATAAATCAGGAACTTGTACAATTAGATCCAAGCTCTACACACTACCTACGTTTAGGATCATCGCCTAGGGTTACCCTTTAGGGTTTTAGTGTAGAATTTAGAGTTTTCATCCTAGGGTTTAGTTAAACACTTAAATGCTAGGATTTAAATCATAAGTTATTTTTAATATTATTTTTTCTATTAATACTATGCAGTGGGTCAAATGGTATTCCTGATGGGAGTATTAATCCATCAATATGAATAATGGTGGTTCATGAGTTCACCTTTAGATATACCAACATTTTCTAGTCTTCTTATGATGACTGATAATCTATTAAATAACACAAGTAATAATACTAAAATTCTTACTAATAGTAATATAATAAGGACTAATGCTAAAAATCATATTAACAAGAATTATACTAATCTTATAATGAAAATGATAATAGTAATAGCTATCATTAATCAATCTAGCTAGGTACTATGATCTACCATTGAGGATAATATTTAAGCATGATTAGAAATCACAACAACAATAGCAATACCGATTATAATAATAAATCGAACGATTTACCTAGGGAGAGGGAGTCGACTTACACAGGTTGTCTTGACAACAAGTTGGGTTTGAAGGGTCCCATGAACATATTCATTTGGGCCTGTACTAGGGTGACTAGGCCCAACGGATTCTTGTATAGCAAGGGCCCAAAATTACCCCAACCAAGGGCCGAACTGGGCCTCTATTTTGGCCCAGCAGCAACATCACCTACATAGCCTATGTGATGGGCTGACTGAGCTGTTTCTAGCCCAATACCAGTTGTGTTTACACAGCCCAAAAGATGGCTGGTTGGGCTGGGTTCGTCCTGGCCCAGAAGCACCTCAAAACTGTCCAAGGGCTGGTCTGATTTCGGCCCATCAGATGGAGCAGCCGTAGCCCATAACATTGGTGCAGGGCGTGGCCCACTGCTCTTTATGTGAGGCTCACCTGTTTGTTACAGCGTGCGGCCCACCTACATATGCATAGGGTGTGGCCCACCTACACATGTGCATCATGCGGCCCACTTGCATGCAGGGTGCAGCCCACCTGTTTGTATGGTGTGGTAACGGCAGCGACAATAGCAGCAGCATCACCACCACCACTGTTTTCCTTCTCTTCTCTCTCCCTCTATCATTCCTAGCTGTTGGAAGCATCCCTCAACAGCTGACAGACATGGCCTGACTCAACCCAAACTTGGCTCAGTTCAGACAGGAGTGTGTCACGGTGGTGCGGTGCAACGGCCGCACCACCTCTTTCTTCCCTCTTCTTTATTTCTTCCCTGATCCTTCCTATTTTCTTTCTATTTTTCCCTGCTGCAGAGCCCAGTCATCTCCGAACTCAACGCCATGGCCGGACGCGCCCAGAAATGCACCAGCGGCGATGGGGAAGAAAGCCACTGTTAATGGCAGATCGTGAACGGTCGAGACTCTCTCCAAAACGAAGCCTTTAGGTGGTTCAAACAGGTCTATGAGAGCTTGGGGATGTGGATTTTCAAAGCTTCTAAGAAGTTTAGGTGGTGGGTTCAAGTAGAGTAGGTTTCAGCCGATTTTCTGGTTGCCGCTACAAGAACGGATGAGCAAATTGATTTCTCTCAATCCTCTCCTTCATATGGGAAACCCTAGTCCCACTTGGACCATTGGATGGAAACCAAACGGTCGGGATTTAATCTGCCCAAAACCATCCCTCAAAGCTGTGGGTAGAAACCGAAACCAACCCCGGTTTCTCTTGGAACGCCCTAAACGAATCGGACGGTCGAGATCTCCCCTAAGTGGATGGTTGTGATGGAGGTTTCCCCCCTCACGCAGATCGTGTTAGCTGTTGCACGGAACACAGTTTTTGTTTTTGGAAACGTGTGTAAGATGGGTCTCTAGTCGGCTGTGATCGTGCGCAAGCACGTGTGACATCACGTGCGGGACCTACATGGTTTTGGACGGGACAATCTGCCCGACACGATGGACGGTTTAGATCATCAAGGTGGGACCATATGGTGGGCCACATATCAAAATTTTGGACCTCAGTCCGTCCGCTGTTTTCAAACAGAAAGAGAGGGAAAACCCTCTGTTTATGGAAACCACGAGTCAGCACCTACTTGACCAGGTTCATGGCTTGGTGCTCCGCGGGAGCACACTAATGGGTGTACCCCACATGATGTTTGTGAGAAATCCACACCGCTTATTCCACTCTATGGGCCTAACAAGAGACCTTGGCCAAAGATTAGATGGGCATAAGGCTCAGGTGGTCCATACGAATTTATTTAAATCCTTTAAGGGGCAACTTCATAGGTTCAATGGTCGGATCAACCTCCACCTGAGTATCAACGGTTAAAAGCTCCTAGTGCATCATTTATAGGACCCTTATACATAATGCTAGCCATATGCTAATTTTTATTACTATCACTATCCTTTATCATTATCATTATTATTTATTTTATTTCAATTTTCATTATTATTATTATTTTAAAAAATTACATTAATAAAAAGGAATAATGTACTTTGTTATGTATGTATAATTGTTATAAATTATTGATTATATGAATATTAGTGAAAAGAAGCAAAGGTTAATATATATTATTTGTATAGTTATATATGTTTTAGGTATTAAATTTCATATAATATTGTTTGACATGTGTTATTTATTATAAGTTTTATTAATTTACGTAATGTGGATTTTTATGATTGAAATTCATTTTATAATATGAATTGTAATTATATTTCAATTTATTATAAATAAAAATAATAATATAAAAACTCTTTATAAAGTGTACTTTCGTAGTGTATGTGTTTATGTTGCATTATGGTATTTTTTTTATAAGTGATTATTAAGTGGTTAGATCATATAACATATACATACTAAATTATATACATATTTGATAATCATCACATTATACACATTCTAAATTGGATGACCACCCTAATGATCGAAAAATCCCGATATTGATCCCAAGCGCACCCATTTGCTTTCTGATGTTTTCATCGATGCTTCTAAGTGTCCCCAAGCTATCTACAATGGTCAGATGGTCCTGTTTACCAATCAAATTAGAACCTCTAAGGGTGGGTTTTCTGACGACATGACGACGTGATGGTCCGTCTTAAGGAATAACGGATGAATAGCCTGGCATATGGATGGGGACTGTTTTATACGATTGGATTTAAACCGCAATGAACACGAATATTTAAATAGGTTAAGTTTGTATTTATACTAAATTAGATTTCATGGTGACACCCAAGTACTGAAAGTACGGGGTGTTACACTATCCATTACTAGGCCATCACCATTTGATGATTCCAACTATGTTTATTGGAAAGCTAGGATGAGGATATTTCTGAAATCCATTGATGAAAGTGTGTAGCAAGCCACAATGACTAGATGGAAACCACTAATGTATGAGGTTCTAGGCAGTGATGGAACCAAGTCCATGAAGGAAACACCTCTTTACACGTGGACTACTTGTAATGCCCCGTACTTTCAGTACTCGGGTGTTACCTTGAAAATCTAAATTAATCACACGTGCTTGGGATCACGCGTGACTCGCCTTATACGTCATCATCCAATAGTCCTCAATCTATCCATCTAGACCAATGAGGACGATCTTCATTCATGTATTGAACCATTTGATCGTTGGGTCTCAAGAACGAACAATCATCTCACCCCAAAAGTGACATTGATCTTTAGGAACCCACTGTGTTACTAGGATCCAAATGGCAACGGACGTCTAACCCCACCTTGTTAGACAAATTGAGCCATACATTATCAATCGCAAGCCTTAGATCATCGAATCCACCATTCGCTGGATCCATAATGTCCAACTTATAGGTCCACCACCTGGCCATCACAATTAAACCATCGAACCACCAATTCAACCATGGATCTTTATCTAGACAAACCTTATGACCCTTGGGACCGTTGAAAGTAACCTCTATTCTGAGATCAAGAGAACCAACCGTTAAATTAAGGGAATCAGTAGGATGTTAAAATTTGAGAATTAGACGTTCACTTGGGGCTGTCCGCTTTAACATAAAGTAACCCCAACATCGGAGTTTGTAGCTAAATGACTCATGGTGAGTAATCCCGCATCTTAAAGGTAAGTACAATAAGAAAATAAATAAATAAATAAACAAGAAGATAAGTAAATAACAATGTATAGGTAATATTAATAGTAATAATAGTCAAATATTTAATGATATGAAATCATGAGATGGGCAGCCCTGATCAAAGTGGGACCCGCAACACAATTAGAAATTTGCATACACATGTAAGATGAAGATAAGGAAATTTATAATAATATAATTAGAAACTAATAGCATTATTCTAGTGGCGTACGATGATGCACTTAGACATACAAATGATCTCGTAGGACCTTTTGACTGTTGATAATCGGACTAGGATCAATCAGACCATCGGATCAATACAATCGGCTCTAAAGGACCCTAGATTCATTAGTATGGCCCACCAAAGTGTCAGATCTGCCACATCTTCAGTAAGACGGCTTAGTTGAGCCATGGAACATCATGGATAGAGTGAATTTCTCAAAAACATCTCTGTGGGCCCCACAACCGTTCCCTGTATACACCACAGGTGACACTCGAGGTGCACCAGATTGCCAACACAGTCTGACGAGTGCTGACCTGCGCTCGTCCGAGAAAGGAAACCCCTCCCGCCTATAGCTGTTCAAAAATAGCTTACTTATTTTTTTCTCCCTTCCTGATTAATCAAGGTATGGCCCACCATTTCATCCCAGTGGGAGGATCCAAATCACCCATCTGATAGAGCATCCACGGCTGACCAAAATCATGGTTGGTCCACCCAATGAAGTGATCACATGTACTCACAAATGCCAACGTGAGAAGGCTGTTTGTGCTGTAATTTTTATGAAAACAAAAAATTCTGTTTTTCTTCCAGCTGTCATGGTCCATGTGAGCCCTCCTCCCTCACTCTTAGCCATCCGCGTGGCCAAGTCCTATCCTTACAAAGCTAGGGTCTCAAGCAAAGAAAGAGGGAGAGAAGCCATAGCCGCACCAACGCCCAGGTTCTCCAAAAATAAGTTGTTTCTTCTCAAGCTCAAACCCACCGGCCGATCTCTCCTTAAGCTTCAAAACCTCACATCAGTGAGCTTCATAGAGTCCATACAGACTGTCTACAAGAGACAGTAAGAGGATGGAGCGTTGGCTTCAATAACGCCATTAATGGCAACCATCATCTCCTCCACCGAGCCAAGTTCGGTCTGAGTCAGGCGGGGTCTGACGGTCATTGTTGGATGCGTCCAACAGCAAGGATTATGAGAGAGATAGGGTGAGAAAGAAAAAGAGAGAAGGAGAGATGGTGCGTGTTGCACCAATCTCGGCCCACCATAGTTGCCGGACTCAGCCAATGACTCAAGGCTCGGGTGGATCTAGCAGTAACTAGTGTAGATGATGTCGAGTTCACCCACCTCACTCCGAGACAAATCTTCAGGCATCGGCCAGGTATGTATTATGGGTTTTCTAAATTGTTGGGTCGCTGTGAAGTGATGCCAGATTGTCACCGAGTTGGGACTATTACAATAAGCTAAGTCAACTCGTCTCCTTCCATAGGAGTTAACTCGGCGGTCTCCAAGTCCCTGGTTAAGCAAACTCAAATTAGCAGCAGCCATGGGTCCTTCAGGACCAGGCCATGGTCTGATGATTGAACTTGACTCCACTAGTAAATTATCTGCTAAGTTGACTCGACAGAGTAACTCGATTTGAGGTGAGCCCAATGGGCCACGCCCTGCACTAGCTGTGGGCCACAATCAGGGCCAAAATCAGCCATAAATTTGGGGTGAATGATGTTACGAGAACTGGGCCAGATTTGGCCAAGAACGGTCCCAAACCTGGGTCGAGATCATGCCATGAAATGAGCTGAGATATGAGCCTTCATCAAGCCATGCAAAGAGCTGAGAACAAACCTCAACAAGGACGTGAGTTGAGCTAAAAATGGCCTTCAGTTGGGCCAAAAATCTGAGCTAAAAACGACGGGTAAAAATGCCCTAGGTGGGATGTGGGAATGGGACTGACAAACGACCCTCACATGGGCCTATTGCTAGGCTGAAACCAGCCCCTTTGAAATAATTCAGCTGGGCCAAACAAGCCATTCCAACCCATAGCGTGTACTATTACTGGGCCAAAGAAAAAAAATCTGCAAAGACAGCCTAGCCAATGATGGTGGCGCTGTTGGCCACACCCTGTTCAGCAGGCCCACCTCTGGTTATGTTAACAATGGGCAAGGATGGGCCCAGCCCAGCTGCCCCATTAGGGATTTGTAAATGTAGCACCAGGCCCAGTTCTGAACCACAAATTGGGCCAAGTTTAGGCCCAGTTTGGGCTACAAATGGGTAGCAAGGTATTGGGCCAGATCAGGCCAAAGTCAGGCCCAGTTCGGGCCTTGGTTAAGGATGAGTACAGGCCCGATCTGGGCCACTTGTTAGGCAAAATCTGGTGGGCCTGGTCACCCTAATGCAGGCCTAAATAACCTTATTTATGGTAGACCATAGTATCTATTATCATGGATAGTTATGACTATTGTCAATAAAAAACATTATCATTTCCTTATGGGATTAGTATAATTCTGGTTAAAATGATTATTAGTATTAGCTCTCATTATATTATTATTAGTAAAGAATTTTATTATTATTACTTGCATTATTTAAGGGGTTATTAGTTATTATAAGGATATTAGATGATGTTAGTATACTCAAATATAAACTTGCGAGTCATCATTATTAGAATTGACAAATTTATACTCCTATTACGAATATTAGATATGAATAGCCATTAGTAAATTATTTGTACTAATATTAGATATGAATAGCCATTAGTAAATTATCTGTACTAATATTAGATATGAATAGCCATTAGTAAATTATCTGTACTAATATTAGATATGGTAGAAAAAAATAAAATAATATCATTATTAAATACTAATGTATCATTTTATCATAAATAACATATCACAATATTAATTATCATCATGACGATTATTAACTAATATTAACTATAACACTAACGCTAATAAATATTACTAAATTAACACTAAAATCAATTGCACACCAACTAGGGTTCAAACCTTAAGATCTAAGCCTAGACCTAGACTTTAGGGTGAAACCCTAAAAATAAGTAATCCAAGCCCTAGGTTGTATTGGTCTTGACCATAGATACTTGGTAGAACATTGATCTCACATACAACTTCACCATTCATGGTAGGATTCAGTTCTAAGGGTGCACGCGCTCACTAGCAACATCAGTTGGTGATTTAAAGTGTAAGGTGATGATTCTTCCCCTTGAGCTTTCCATTTTTTCATTAGCTTAAGTGATAGTTCTTATTTTAATTTCGGTTAATAATTGGTATCTTTATCTTATAACCACATGTGCGAATTGTTGGAATTGAATTGCTAGATTTCATGCCTGATATCTATCCTACATATTTTCTTATGCTTGTCAATTACTTATGGATTGTTTACGGAACTTAAACTGGTACATCAGTGGGAAACCCCCACTTATAAATGTCCACCCATACTTGGTATTTAACTCTATTGATTGTGATTGTAATAGACTTTCGACTTAGTGGTTATTGAATGGTGGTTAAATTGAATATTGATGTGGGCATGCCATCCAGGGGTCGCTGTGTCTAAGTGGTTTTTAAGGATGGTCCTTTATCGCATGGTTTTTCGCCTTATGTGGCTTGTTTTGGTATTTTCCCTATATGGGTTCGAGGTTTATTTTGTGCGACTTTGCGATAACAAGCCCCATATACTAAATATGATTGACAACTAGTTGATGGGTTTCACTAAACAGACTAAGGTAGTAGCCTCATGTGCCAGGGATGGTGGAATGGGACACTATGCCTAAGCTGTCGGCCTACGCTGGGTGATGAACCCCCCATAGTGACCTTTGAGCTTATTAAACTAGTTAGTTGTAAATGGAATAATAACAGGTGTATTAATCATGCATTCATAACATTCGGGCAATGACGGGTGGTTAATTCTGGATGCTATAGCACATGCCCAGTAGGATTTAGTTGGGGTATCATTTCGCCGGCTCCCAAACCATCGACTATCGACCCACCTTCGATGAGTTTAGCACTATGTATATACTCTGTACTTTCACTAGTGACCGGCCATATTGGTGAGTTTGGCACTATGCATGTACTCTATACTCTTGCTGGTGACTAACCACATTGCATTGGTTTTGCCCGAAAGTCAACTGGATGAGCATCCCCAATTGATGTTCACTCATGCATCCATGCAATTAATAAGACTGCATCATGTATTATTTTATATGCCTTGTTATGTTTTTGTAACTATGCTTGCCTAATGCAGCGGTGTGTAATCTTGAGGGTAATTCACACTGAGTTGGCCACTCATCTATCAAATATATAACCGTACAGGTAGCACAAGTAGCCCAGATGATATTCACGTTCTTATTGATGAGGAGCAAGCTATGATTAACAAGGGTGCATGATTGTATTTGCTGAGGATTGCTCCAGGATTTTACATCCCAAGGTTGTTGCAATTTATTTTATTTCACTTGTAATATTATGTCATTTCGTAATTATTAATTTCAAAGACATTGGTTGTATAAGTCATTAAGGGCAACCTCTTGTATATTTTATATGTAAATATAAACTTTCCTTGATGTTAATTTGTCCATCCTACACTCATCTGCTAATTCCGATAGTTGAAAAAGTATATATACTCGAATTTGACCATCCTTTAAGGTTAAACTCAGGTCTTTAGGAAATGGGTCATATACTCGAGTCCTGAAAAAACAGGGCGTTACAGTTAGTATCAGAGCATAATTTGGATAAACTAGGCCTTGGGAAATGATCTTATACAAGCCTTAAATGTCACAAGTTAGGATGTTTGAGATTAGAAATTTGAACTTAGATGAATTTCACTTAAACTTGGAAGAATGGTTGAGAATGTTGAAATCCAAACTTAGGTCCCCTTAGAAATTGTCAGAGTGACCAATTGAACTTATGTGAAATTCCCCTGTAACTAGGATAAATTGAGAATAGGGGGAATTGAGATTCTAAGTCCCTTAGAAAATTTCTTGAATAACTGAAAAACTTAGAAATGTTCTTAGGTCCCCTTAAGAATTATTAAGTTAGCCACTCAACTTAAACTTATGTAAAAATTCCCTTGGAGTTGGGAGAAATCAAGAATATAGAGATCCAAATTTAGATTCCCTGGGTGGTTGTATAACTTGAAAACAAAACCATAACCTTTAAGAATTATTCGGATAACCATTCGAATGTATATGAAATTCCACTAGAATTAAGGAACGTTGAGAACTTGGAAACTTAAAACCTTAGGCCCTTTTAACATTTTAAGTTTAATTATTTGGACTTAGAAACAAGAACTCTAGTTTCCTTGTAGATTACCAAAATAGTTGTTTGGACTTGGAAATTTAATATGGGTACCAAATATCTACTATGATGTATGAAAGACTAAACAAGAACATTCCTTATACTTGACTCTCAAGAAACAAATTTTTTTTGAACCATGGGGTTGACAAATCTTAAAATCTCTTAGCTAGAAAAAACATTGCCACAATGATCAACAATGAAATGAACTTAGATATTATAGGAAATTCTTCGCCCACCACATTGTATATTAGGTTAAACTTAAGTACTCACTTAAACTTAAGAAAAATCATCAGGATTATAACTTGAATTCCCTAATACATTTCGCTAATTAGAAACAATAATTCTCATAAATTTCAGAGCTTAGAATTAACTAGAGGTAAAGTTAATATAATTTTATGTAAATTTTCAACCCTAGGTTGAGCTTATGAGGAACTAGAATTGAGAGTTTGGATAAAATCTCCACATAGGAATTTCGGTCTAGAAAGTTTTGAAGTAGTGCGGTGACCAGAGTGCGCACTGGAAGCGTGATGGTTGTTCACGTCTATTCACGTAGATTTTGAGCTCTCTCATTGAAGCACTGGAAGATTTCATGACATTCCCAATGAGTCCAGAATAATCAGGATCGTAAGTTGACAGAATCATATTTAAACAAAGTTTACATGGTTTGACTGAAATTCTAAGTCCTAGCAAATCTCAATAATTTTAATGCTCTGATCAAGTAAATGATCGAGATTTAACAGGATTATGAATGGATACCAAAATCCTCTGTCCTGCACAGACAGATGATCGAGGTATCGGGATCAAACCTACTACGACCATCTATTCGTGTTAGCCTGAACACTGAAAATTTGAAATTGTATTGTACTTTGGACAACAGGGAACTATCTTTAGAAGCAAAAGAAAATAAAGAGAAAGATATAATACTATTATTAGTTTCCACTTAGATGAACTTGCAATCTTAGATACTATAGGAAATCCTAGTGTTGGTAGAAATTTAAATAATTTACTAGTTTTGGTTAATACTAGAACGATTCCTAACCCTTAGTGGAACGTAAACACCATGGTAGGCCTACTAGACTAAAAACTTAAGGGTTGTGGTAGATCTGTATATAGCTTGTTAGGGTTCCACACTTAGGCATATACATTGACCGATTTGTTAAATTAGAGGTATGAGAGTTTAGAAAATTTTGCCCATAGCTTGTTTAAAATCTAAGTTGTGATAGCACGCTTAGACAGATGCAGTGTAGGGTACACCATTAGGATGGTGTTGATAACTGAGAGGTACGCTATTAAATCTCGAGGGTGAAAATTCTTTAAGGGGGAGTAGATTGCAATGACCCTTGTCCTAGTAGTAAGACATGAGCACTTGTATATATAAATAAACTTAGAACTAACTGATGCATATAGATACTGTAAGATAGATGGTTATCCACGTTCATGGGGAAGTGCTGAATTTCGAGGGCGAAATTCTCTTTAAGGGGAGTAGATTGTAACGCCCCATACTTTCAGTACTCGAGTGTTACCTCGAAAATCTAAATTAATCACACGTGCGTGGGATCACGCGTGACTCGCCTTACATGTCATCATCCAATAGTCCTCAATCTATCCATCTGGACCAATGAGGACGATCTTCATTCATGTATTGAACCATCTGACTGTTGGTTCTCAAGAACGAACAATCATCTCATCTCAAAAGTGACATTGATCTTTAGGAACCCACTGTGTTACTAGAATCCAAATGGCAATGGAAGTCTAACCCCACCTTGTTAGATAGATTGAGCCCTACATTATCAATTGCAAGCCTTAGATCATCGAATCCACCATTCGTTGGATCCACAACGTCCAACTTATAGGTCCGCCACCTAGCCATCACAATTAAACCATCGGACCACCAATTTAACCATGGATCTTCATCTAGACAAACCTTATGACCCTTGTGACCATTGAAAGTAACCTCTATTCTGAGATCAAGTGATCTAACCGTTAAATTAAGGGAATCAGTAGGATGTCAAAAATTGAGAATTAGACATTCACTTAGGGCGGCCTGCTTTAAGATAAAGTAACCCCAATATCTGGGTTTGTAGCTAAATGACTCATGGTGAGTAATCCCACATCTTAAAGGTAAGTACAATAAGAAAATAAATAAATAAACAAGAAGATAAGTAAGTAACAATGTATAGGTAATATTAATAGTAATAATAGTCAAATATTTAATGATATGAAATCATAAGATGGGTAGCCCTGATCAGAATGGGACCCGCAACACAATTAGAAATTTGCATGCACATGTAAGATGAAGATAAGGAAATTGATAACAATAAAATTAGAAACTAATAGCATTATTCTAGTGGCGTATGATGATGCACTTAAACATACAAACGATCCCTTAGGACCTTTTAATCGTTGATAATCGGACTGGGATCAATCAGACCATCGGATCAACGCAATCGGCTCTAACGGACCCTAGATTCATTAGTATGGCCCACCAAAGACGGCTTAGTTGAGCCATGGAACATCATGGATGGAGTGAATTTCTCAAAAACATCTCTGTGGGCCCCACAACCGTTCCCTGTATACACCATAGGAGTGACACTCAAGGTGCACCAGACTGCCAACACAGTCTGACGAGTGCTGACCCGTGCTCGTCCGAGAAAGGAAACCTCTCCCGCCTACAGTCGTTCAAAAATGGCTTACTTATTTTTTTTCTCCCTCCTTGTTTGATTGAGGTATGGCCCACCATTTCATCCCAGTGGGAGCATCCAAACCTCCCATCTAATAGAGCGTCCACGGCTTTCCAAAACCATGGTTGGTCAACCCGATGAAGTGCACACATGTGCTCATAAATGCCAGTGCAAGAAGGCTATTTGCGCTGCCATTTTTTCGAAAAAGTTGTGGTCTCAAGCAAAGAAAGAGGGAGAGAAGCCATAGTCGCACCAATGCCCGGGTTCTCCAAAAACAAGCTATTTCTTCTCAAGCTTGAACCCACCGGCTGATCTCTCCCAAGCTTCAAAACCTCACGTCAGTGAGCTTCATGGAGTCCATACGAACTGTCTACAAGAGACCGATAGGAGGATGGAGCGTCAGCTTCAATAACACCATTAATGGCAGCCGTCATCTTCTCCACCGAGCCAAGTTCGGGCCAAGTCAGCTCAGGTCTAACAGCCGTTGTTGGATACATCTAGCAACAAGGATTGTGAGAGAGATAGGGTGAGAAAGAAAAATAGAGAAGGAGAGATGGTGCGTGTTGCACCAATCTCGGCCCACCAAAGCCGTCAGGCTCAGCCAACGACTCAAGGCTCGGGTGGATCTAGTAGTAGCTAGTGTAGACGATGCCGAGTTCACCCACCTCGCTCCGAGACATACCTTCAGGCATCGATCAGGTATGTATTGCGGGTTTTCTAAATTGTTAGGTAGTTGTGCAGTGACATGGGATCGTCACCAGGTTGGGACTGTTACAATGAGCCAAGTCAACTCATCTCCTTCCATAAGAGTTAACTCGGCAGTCTCCTAGTCTCTGGTTTAATAAACTCGAATCAGCAGCAGCCATGGGTCCTTCAGGACCAGGCTATGATCTGATAATTGAACTCGACTCCACCAGTAAATTCCCTGCTAAGTTGACTTGACAGAGCAACTTGATTTGAGGTAAGCTCAATGGGCCACGCCCTACAATAGTAGTGGGCCACAATCAGGGCCGAAATTAGCCGCAGGTTTGGAGCGAATGATGTTCCAGGAACTAGGCCAGGATTTGGCCAAGAATGGTCCCAAACTTGGGCCGATATCATGCCATGAAATGAGCTGAGATATAGACCTTCATCAGGCCATGCAAAGAGCTGAGAACAAACCTCAGCTGGGCCGTGAGTTGAGCTAAAAATGGCCTTCAGTTAGGGTGAAAATCTAAGCTAAAAATGGCGGGTAAAAATGCCCCAACTGGGTTGTGGGAATGGGACTGACAAACGACCCTCACATGGGCTTATTGCTAGGCTAAAACCAGCCCCTTTGAAATAATCCAGCTAGGTCAAACAAGCCATTCTAGCCCATGGCGTGTACTATTGCTGGGCCAAAGAAAAAAAATCCGCAAAGACAACCCAGCCAATGATGGTGGCGCTGCTGGCCACACCCTGTTCAGCAGGCCCACCTCTGGTTGTGTTGATGCTGGGCCAGGACGGGCCCAACCCAGCTGCCCCATTGGGGCTTTGTAAATGTAGCACCAGGCTCAGTCTTGAACCACAAATTGGGCCAAGTTCAGGCCCAGTTCGGGCTACAAATGGGTAACAAGGTATTAGGCCAGATCAGGCCAAAGTCAGGCCCAGTTTGGGCCTTGGTTAAGGATGAGTCCAGGCCCGATCTGGGCCACTTGTTGGGCAAAATCTGGGGGGCCTGGTCACCCTAATGCAGGCCCAAATAACCTTATTTATGGGAGACCACAGTATCTATTATCATGGATAGTTATGACTATTGTCAATAGAAAACATTATCATTTCCTTATGGGATTAGTATAATTCTAGTTAATATGATTATTAGTATTAGCCCTCATTATATTATTATTAGTAAAGAATTTTATTATTATTACTTGCATTATTTAAGGGGTTATTAGTCATTATAAGGATATTAGATGATGTTCGTATACTCAAATATAAACTTGCGAGTCATCATTATTAGAATTGACGGATTTATATTCCTATTACGAATATTAGATATGAATAGCCATTAGTAAATTATCTATACTAATATTAGATATGGTAGAAAAAAATAAAATAAAATAAAATAATATCATTAATAAATACTAATGTATCGTTTTATCCTAAATAACAGATCAAAATATTAATTATCATCATGACGATTATTAACTAAAATTAACTATAACACTAACGCTAATAAATATTACTAAATTAACACTAAAATCAATTGCACACCAACTAGGGTTCAAACCCTAAGATCTAAGCCTAGGCCTAGACTCTAAGGTGAAACCCTAAAAATAAGTAATCCAAGCCCTAGGTTGTATTGGTGTTGACCATTGATACTTGGTAGAGTATTGATCTCATGTACAATTTCACCATTCATGGTAGGATTCAGTTCTAAGGGTGCATGCACTCACTAGCAACGTCAGTTGGCGATTCAAAGTGTAAGGTGATGATTCTTTCCCTTGAGCTTTTCATTTTTCTATTAGCTTAAGTGATAGTTCTTATTTTAATTTTGGTTAATAATTGATATCTTTATCATATAACCACATGTGCTAATTGTTAGAATTAAATTGCTAGATTTCATGCCTGATATCTATCCTGCATATTTTCTTATGCTTGTCAATTACTTATGGATTGTTTATGGAACTTAAACTGGTACATCAGTGGGAAACCCCCACTTATAAATGTACACCCATACTTGGGATGTAATTCGATTGATTATGATTGTAATGGACCTTCAACTCAGTGGTTATTGAATGGTGGTTAAATTGAATATTGATGTGGGCTTGCCATCCATGGGTTGCTGTGTCTAAGTGGTTTTTAAGGATGGTCTTTTATTGCATGGTTTTTCGCCTTATGTGGCTTGTTTTGGTATTTTCCCTATATGGGTTCGAATTTATTTTGTACAATTATGCGATAGTAAGCCCCATATACTAAATATGATTGGCCACTAGTCGATGTGTTCCACTAAACATCCTAAGGTGGTAGCCTCATAAGCCAGGGATGGTGGAATGAGACACTATGCCTGAGCTGTAAGCCTGCGCTGGGTGATGAACCCCCCATAGTGACCTTTGAGCTTATCAAACTGGCTGGTTGTAAATGGAATAATAACGGGTAGGTTAATCATGCATTCATAGCATTTGGGTAATGACGGGTGATTAATTTTGGATGTTATAACACATGCCCAGTAGGATTTAGTTGGGGTATCATTTCGCTAGCTCCCAAACCATCGACTATTGACCCACCTTCGATGAATTTAGCACTACGCATATACTCTATACTTTCGCTGGTGACCGCCACATTACATGGGTTTTGCCCAAAAGCTAACTGGATGAGCATTCCCAGATGATGTGCATTCATGCATCCATGCATTTAATACGACTGCATCATATATTATTTTGTATGCCTTGTTATGCTTTTGTAACTATGCTTACCTAATGCGGTGGTGTGTAATCTTGAGGAAAATTTACACTGAGTTGGTCACTCATCCATCAAATATAAAACCGTATAGGTAGCACAGGTAGCCCAGATGATATTCACGTTCTTATTGATGAGGAGCAGGCTATGATTGACAAGGGCGCATGATTCTTTTTGCTAAGGATTGCTCCAGGATTTTACATCCTAAGATTATTGCTATTTATTTTGTTTCACATGTAATATTATTTCATTTCGTAATTATTAATTTTAGAGATATTGGTTGTATAGGTCATTATAGGCAACCTCTTGTATATTTTATATGTAAATGCAAACTTTCCTTTACGTTGATTTGTCCATCCTACCCTCATCTGCTAACTCTAATAGTTAAAAATATATATATACTCGAATTTGACCATCCTTTAAGGTTAACACTCGAGTCTTTGGGAAACGGGTCATATACTCGTGTCCTGAAAACACGGGGCATTACATTACTCTTCAAAAAAATGAGAGCAGTGTGAATGCTAAGGCTTTAAATGCAATCACTTGTGCACTATCACCTGATGAATTCAAAAGAATCATTTCTTGTTATAATGCTAAACAAGCCTGGGATATTCTTGAAATGACACATGAGGGTACATCTATTAGAAAAAAGTCTAAAGTTCAAATCCTCACTAGGTTTGAGGAAATTTGTATGGAAGAAAATGAGTCTTTCATGGACTTCTATGCGAAACTAAATGACATAGTGAACTCTGTGTGGCGTCTTGGAGATGGTATCCTAGAGAACAAAGTCTGTGCAAAAATACTGCGATCACTTCGTGAGAGATTTAATTCCAAGGTGACTCCCATTTAGGAACATAATGACACAGATAACATGAAGGTTGAGGAAGTTGTTGCTACACTTCAAACATACGAGTTAAATTTCAAAGCTCCAAAGGGTAAGTCTATAGCTCTTAAATCATCCAAATATACTTCTCATGATAGTAATGTTAATTCTAATTGTGAAAACTCAGAGGATGATATGGCTTTACTTGTGAAAAAGTTATATAAGATTTTTAAAAGTAAGAAAAGAGTTGATTTTCAAAAACCCTCTGAGAAGAAAAATGGTAAATTTAAAAACTGAAAATCTCTAAAAGATAGTCAGTGTTTCAACTGTCATGAATATGGGTATTTGGAAAATAAGTGTCCAAAGAGGCACAAGCCAAAGCGAAAAGGCATGTTAGCCACATGGGATGAATCATCCAGCTCTGAAGCTTCTTCTGAGTCGGATGAATCAGAACCTGAAACTTCAAATGAAGTCAAGGCTTTAATGACTCTAGCTAGAGTCACTTCCTTTGATAGTTGTGATACATCTGAATTTCAAAGGAGTGACCCTGAGAATGATAATGAAGATGATCTTTAGGATGCCTAGAATGCCCTATAAAGGGAGAGTTGTAAGATTGTTGTCAAGCTTAAACTTCAAAAAGAAGATTAAAAGAGAATTTTGAAAATTCAGTATTAGAAAAATCTCATATTTTTAATTATTTTGAAAAAGCTAAATGTGATTTGAATTTCAAAACATCTGAACTGGAAAATTAAGAACAGAAAATGAGAAACTAAAATGTGAAGTTTCTTCCTTATTGAGTTCAAAGGATACATGGAGGTATGCCCATGGAGACCCTAAACTTGAAAAGTTATTAACCGCATCGAGAACACATGGAGATAGATCGGGTCTGGGCTATGACAAATACATGCCTCTGAAAAAAAAAAGTGTATCTCCTACATTTTTTAAAGGAGAATCCTCTAACTCAAAAGGAAAGGACTTGAAATCTAATAACTAAAACAACTCTAGAAATGTAAAGACTTTTCAAGCACCTAAAGTCAATACTAATAATGTTAACTTTAGAAAACAAACCTATAATCCTTTAGCTGAAAAAACTGTGGATTTACTCAAGGAGCTTCTCAAATCTAACTCTAACGTGAGAATTAATAGTAATTACAAGCCAAGAAAAATCAACAGTGCACCAAAACCCAAAACTACAATGAAATGGGTTCCTAAGGTTGCTTGTCTGGTTACGCACACCACCTTCAAGGCTTCGAGTCAATCAAAGTGGTACCTTGACAGTGGTTGCTCAAGACACGTGACAGGTGATAGAGATTTGTTCACAATTACAAAGAAATGACTGCCAGCTCAGTCACTTTTGGTGATGGAAGCAACTGCAAGATAATTGGCCAAGGTACGATTCATATTTCAAACCTTCCTCCTTTTAAAAATATTTTATTTGTAGAAGGTCTTAAGCACAATCTTTTGAGTATATCTCAAATCTGCAATAACAAGCATAGTGTTAAATTTACAAAACAAGGATGTGAGATCTCAAATGAAAAAGGTTGTGTGATATTAAATGGTCATAGAACATCTAAGAATTGTTATATTGTGAATGAATCTTGCTTATCTAAATTATCTTGTTACATGGTCCAAATTGATGATAATAAATTACGGTACAAACGCCTTGGACATGTGAACTACCAAAATTTGTATAGATTGAGCAAAGCCGATCTTGTTAGAGGTCTACTTAAATTGAAGAAAATGGATAAAATATGTGGCGCATGTTAGATTGGAAAACAAACAAGGATTAGTCACAAGATAGTGAATTCCTCTGCCACATCCAAACCTCTTAAACTTCTCCACATGGATCTTGTTAGACCAACCAAAACGGAGAGTAGAGGTGGTAAGAAGTATTTCTTGGTAATTGTAGATGACTTTACCAGATTTACTTGGGTTGCATTCATGAGAGAAAAATCTGAAACTCTCAATGAAGTCAAAAGAATACTCAAGCATATTCAGACTGAAAAAGAAATGAACGTTGTTAAGATCCAAAGCGATCATGGATTGAAATTCGAGAATAGCAATTTTGAGAAGTTCTATAGCGATCATGGTATATCACACAAGTTTTCTGCTCCTAAGACGCCTCAACAAAATGGGGTTGTTAAAAGGAAGAATAGATTGCTATAAGAGATGGCCAATGTAATGTTAAATAGCATGAAGTTATTTAAAAATTTATGGGCTAAAGCTGTTAATACTGCATATTATATTATAAACCGTGTTTACATTCAAAAATCAAAAGATAAAACGGCTTATGAATTGTGGTTTAATAAGAAACTCATAGTTAAATACTTTCGAATTTTTAGAAGTAAGTGCTATATTTTATGAGACCAAAAAAATTTAGGGAAGTTCGATACTAAGAGTGATGAAGGGATATTCCTAAGTTATGCTTTTAATAGTCGAGCATACCAAGTTTTAAATAAGAGGACTGGTGTTATTCAGGAGTCTATAAATGTTGTGATTGATGATCACCTGAACACTCCAACATCTAGCTTAGAAGATGATAAAGTCACTATATTTGATAAACCTGACTCTTCATCTTATCAAATCAACACTGAACTACGATCAATCAAAGATCATCCTACTGATCAAATTCTAGGCAACATTCTCATTGGTATACATAATCGAAAAGAATTGGAAACCATATATAATTATGTGTGTTTTACTTCCCAAATTGAACTAGCCAATGTGAAAGAGGCACTCATTGATGAAAATTGGATATTTGCCATGCAAGATAAACTGAATCAATTTGTAAGGAATGATGTGTGGTATTTGGTTCCAAGACCAACTAATAAACATATAATTGGGACCAAGTGGATTTTCAAAAATAAATCTGATGAGCTAGGGACTATATTAAGAAATAAAGCTAGACTGGTTGTACAAGGGTACACTCAGATAGAAGGAGTCGATTATGATGAAACCTTTACCCCAGTAGCTCGTCTTGAATCCATCAAATTATTCATATCCATTGCATGTTTTAAAAAGTTTAAAATCTATCAAATGGATGTTAAAAGTGCATTTCTAAATGGTGATTTAAATGAAGAGGTTTATGTTGAACAACCTAAGGGTTTTGAGGATCCTAAACACACTAATCATGTGTATCGCCTTAAAAAGGCACTTTATGGTTTGAAACAAGCTTCCAGGGTGTGGTATGAGAAATTGAATAAGTTTTTACTAAGTCATAATTTTGTTATGGGGAATGTTGATAAAACTCTTTTTGTTAAAAAATACAATGAACACATACTAATAGTACAAATTTACATTGATGATATTATTTATGGTTCTACTTGCTCTAACCTATCCATTGAGTTTGCAGAGTTGATGAAATCCAAGTTCGAAATGAGTATGGTAGAAGAATTGAACTACTTTCTTGGATTACAAGTTAAACAATTAGAAGATGGTATTTTCATTTCTCAAACCAAGTATGCTTCAAATCTAGTTAAAAAACTTGGATTTGAGAGTGGTAAAAAAATTTTGATACTCCTATGAGTACGACTCTTAAGCTTTCTAAGGATGCAACAGATAAAAGTGTAGATCCACAGTTATATTGTAGTATAATTGGTAGTTTTTAATACTTAACTGCGAGCCGACCTGATATAGCATTCAGTGTAGGTATCTATGCTAGATATAAATCAGATCTTAAAGAATCTCATCTTATTGCTGTCAAGCGTATTATTAGATATGTCACAAGTATGGCTAATCTAGGCCTCTAATATCTGCATGATACTAATGTTCAATTAGTTGGTTATACGGATGCTGACTGGGCTGGAAACAAAAATGATAGAAAATCTACCAGTGGTGGATGTTTTTATGTTGGGAATTGTTTAGTTTCCTGGCACAGCAAGAAATAGAGTTCTGTATCATTATCCACAGTTGAGGCTGAATATATTGCAGATGAAAATGCTTGTTCCCAGCTTGTGGGGATGAAAGAATGCTCAATGATTACGGTATTACGCAAGATACAATGATATTGAATTGTGATAACTCTAACGCCATTAACATTTCTAAAAATCCCATCCAGCATTCCTGTATCAAACATATTGACATTCGATATCACTACATTCGGGAATTAGTAGAAGAGAAAATCATTTCATTAGAATATGTTCAAACGGAAAATCAGCCTGCGGACATATTTACTAAACCACTTGATAGGAATAGGCTTTCGAAATTGAAAATGGATATTGGTATGTGTAATTCTAACTGAGTTTATCATGTTCGCATGTTTTATTTTTTATATATTTTTATGCAAATAATTTTGAAAAAAATTGAATAAAAAATTAATTTTTAGAGGTTTCACAACGGGTCGAGCACTTACTCGACCAGTCGTGGCTCGACAGGTTCAGCATGTACTCGACCGGTTGAGTCACGCGGTTGGAGGCCCTTTGTGAGCAGGAAAAACACATTTTTCACCATTTTTCACATCTTCCTCACTCGCCCCTTCTCCGACCCATCAAACCCATCTTCGATTAGTGCTTGGTAAGTGCTCCACTTTCGATTTTCTTTCATATTTGAGTTCCTTGATTCTGACATTGCTTGATTCTTGAATTTATTTGATCTTTCCTAGTGGTTTCTAAGGTTTTCTTGTTAAAAACTTGTTGGGTTTGAAACCCTTACTTCCTTTGTTGCATTTCTTTCTTTTATTCTTGAAATGGAAGGAAGATCTAAGAAGAAATCTACAAAAGCTTCTTCTCGAACCACACCGATTCGGGTGTGAACCCTTCGTCCTCCCAAAGAAGACCCTGAATATGTGCAGGATCTTCATCATCACAATTTCATTGTTGAGCGGACGGTCAATTTCAATCACCTAACTCAATTTTAGATTCTTCCCCTCCTTATCGCTGTAGGATGGGAGAACATATTGAATTGGGGCGGACCGGCATACCGCTCCATTACACAAGGAATGTACACTTGCATTAGCGATATATCCCTTGATGAATTGACCTTCACAATTGTATTTAAAGAAGGTTCTTTCAAAGTCGATTGTTATTTAATTTCGAGTTTACTTGATGTTAATATAAATGACGATGGCATTTCAATTCTGACTCTAGCCGAAAGGATGACTGAGACAGAAAAACGGTCACTAACCCGCAAATAGTGTAACATGGACTCGGAATGGAATGCGAGAAATGTGCTCCGGGCCAACCAAATGTTGCCCAGATGCAGGGTGTTGCATCACATTTTTATTTCAAATGTTTATCCCCGATCCGGCAACAAAACTGAGTTGGCATCATTTATGGTTTGTATTATTCACTCCGTTGTGTCAGGTATTCCCGTGTGTCTTCCCTCTTTGATCTGTTACATTATTATTCAATTTCGTCTTCACCCGGGCCACAGCTATATTCCATTTGCTTACTTGATGACCACCCTGGCTTTACACTGCAATGTGGTCATGTCGCCTGGTGAAGCCCCTATTGTGCTTCTTCCGTTCAATAATTCAAACATAAACAAGATGAACTTGAAGCTCAATCCTGGTCAAAGGGATCGGGAAGCTGAGGAATTCGAAGAAGACGATGCGCTACCAACCGAGACCATGATGGAAGATATTTTTGATGAGTTAGAATCAGATGATTTTGAGGCTGATCCTGTTTATCAGCCACCTGGGATGAATTTGAAGAAGACGATGCGCTACCAACCGAGACCATGATGGAAGATATTTTTGATGAGTTAGAATCAGATGATTTTGAGGCTGATCCTATTTATCAGCCACCCGTGCTAGTACTATCAGAGCAATGAGTCAAATATACTATATATACTGACACATCTTGAGTCGGTTTGGGATGTGTATTGATGCAGAAGGACAGGGTGATCGCCTATACCTCACGATAGTTGAGGAAACGCGAAGAAAACTGCCCCACTCACGACCTAGAATTGGTAACAGTCATCTTCGCATTAAAGCTCTAGAGACAATACCTCTACAGAGAAGAGTTCGAGTTTTTCTGCAACCACAAAAGCCTCAACTATGTTTTTTTACGCAGAGGGACCTGAACATGAGGCAACGACGTTGGATGGAGACCTTGAAAGACTTCAAGTTTGAGGTCTCCTACCATCCTGGCAAGGCCAACCTTATAGCCGATGTGTTGAGCCACAAGAAGACAATATAATTTACAACTCCACTGATGATATAAGTGTAAGACCCGTACCCCAGCCCATACTGTTTCGTAGACTTCCGCAGTCCTCCCAGTAGAATTCCGGCAACCCGCGATCTGTTATCGGCATTTGTACACAACCTTAAGTCGTATCCCATATTGCAGAGTTAGCTCAACACGAGACTTGTACCCTTGCAACTGGACCGTCGCCACGGTTCCGACGCAGCGTCTCGCGCGCCGAGGCGATACCCGAGCCAGGAGATGTGGGCCCGCATTTAGTTCGAGGAAAATGCCACGCATTGCAAAACCTAAGAGAATCTCTACCTAATGTCCCATTAATCACCTCACATGTCAAGTACAACTCTCATCCCAAGTAACAACACCCATCCCTAAAGTCAACTTTCTCTTACAACAATGTACACCCTCCCATGACTTACCATCCCTCTCTCCCGTCACCTCTCTCTCTCTCTCATTCTCCCAAGCAATCTAAACCCCAACGTCCAAGCTTCTCAAGCTTCCATGGAGAAGCTAGTGTGGCCCACCTTCCATCTCCACGATCCAAGTCCAATCTCAACCGTTGAAGTCTATCCGTTGGAGCTCTAGATCGCGTTGGTGGAAGGAAGAGTCCGAGATCTTGAGGTGGGTGATTTTGTTTTGTCGATTTAGGGCCCACATGGTGGGACCCATCTTAATGTATGTATTGTATAGTGGGTCCCATAGTGGCGGGGCCCCTCCTCCATCCACTATTCTGGTCTCTCTCTCTCTCTCTCTCTCTCTCTCTCTCTCTCTCTCTCTCTCTCTCTCTCTCTCTCTCTCTCTCTCTCTCTCTCCCCCCTAGGTTGGAGTGGGCCCCACCAATGTGTGTTAAATCTACTCCGTCCATCAGACGATGTGCCCACCACATTCGAAGGGATCCACCATCCACTGTTAGGACGGTGGGAAGACCCACATGCTGGACACATCACCCCTCCCCTTTTATATATATATATATATATATATATTATTTATATTATATTAATATCATAATAGTATGGTGGACCACTCCTACGTGGGACCCACCTTTAATTTACGTTATCTGCACCGTCCAGGTGTATCTGGACAGTGGATTTGGAGGGTATATATATATATATATAATATTATATTATATTATAGTATATAATATTAAATACATTAAAATATGTGATTATGGTGGCCCACTACGTGGGACCCACCCTGGTGTATGCACAGTATATCTACACCGTCCATCCACCTTGATGGCACGTGTGGCCTACTCACATGGGGCCACCGTGATTTATATGTTTTTATCTCCACCGTCCAGCTTGTTGGACGATGGGAACCCACATGGATGTATATGTTTTACATCCCCGTCGTCCGTGCATGGGACATGGGCTACCTTGACATGGCTGGTGGACCACATGTATGTGCTCCCCACCCTAATGTATGTGTTCTGGATCCACACCGCCAGACGTGGTCTTTACCGTGATGTATGTCTTCCATCCACACCATCTAGATGGTGCTGGACAGTGCTGGACAATGTTTGGATGGTGTTGGACAGCACGGATGGTGTTTTGCAGGGCCCCACCACTGATGTATGTGTTACATCCAAACCATCCATCTGGATGGTGAGCTCGTCTTAAGGCTTGAGATTAAAAGAAAAATAATAAGACAGATCTATCCATCAGGTGGACCACACTGCAATTAGTGGTGGGTTGAACATCCACCATTGCACCCTTTAGGGATCACAGAGGTTTGGATTAATGTGATATTTATTTTTCCTCTTAGTTCAGATCTTTATCCAGGGCCCATTGCAATTTTTCCAAGGCCCATTGTGATTTTTCGGGGCCCACTTTTATATATGTGTTACATGCACTATCCATCCATTGTGCCTAGCTCATGGGCCCCTGTTTAAGGCCCAAGTGATGTATATGAGGCGTTTGCATAGGGCCCAATATGATGTATGTATGTGGCCCATGTGATGCAACCCACTGTGACATGTATTGGGACCATGTGATGCGGCCCATCTTGATGTATATGGGGCCCATTAGTACGGCCCATTGATGCAGTCCACTTAATATGTAAGAGGCCCATTAGTGTGGCCCATTAATACGACCCACTTGATGTATTTGAGGCCCAATGGAGCAGCCCGTTAATGCAGCCTACTTAATGTATATAAGGCCCTTGTGTAAGGCCTATTGTGATGTATTTGTGGCCCAAGTGGTGAGGCCCATTGAGATGTATTTTCAGCCCATATGTCGTGGCCCATTTGATGCATATGAGACCTATGAGTAGGGCCCACATGTTATGTATTTGAGGCCCACGTACAGGGCCCACTTGTTGTATATATGAGGCCTATTGTGATGTGTTCGAGGCCCATGTGATGCGGCCACCATAACTGTATGGGGACCATATAATTGCAGCCCATCATGATGTGTATTGGGACCATGTGATGCAGCCCAAAGTAATGTATATGTAACCCTTGTATGAGACCCATTGTGATGTATATTAGGCCTTTATATGAGGTCATGGGGCCATTTTATGTTTGACTCTATGTGGGTCATTCCTTGGGAGCAATGTTGATTAAAGGTCCACATCAATGGGAAATGATGGTTAAACGTCCACATTGTGACCTTCCCTTAGGCCTGGTTAGGCCCATTCTCATCATTCTCTAGTGGGTTACCCCAAACGATTGGGCCCCATTAATATTACTTGGTCCATCATCGGTTGTCCATCCATGGATCATGCCTTGTGTAGAGGCCGATTACCGATGCCGATTATTGAGTTTGATTCTTACTATCGAGCCCAATTCAGATTGTTGAGGCCAATTGTATAGGCCGATTATCAAGACCAATTCCAATTTGTCGAGGTCGATTTCAATTGTCGAGGCCGAGTGTCGAGGCTGATTTTGATTTTTCGAGGCCGATTTCGATTTGTCGAGGCCAATTGTATAGGCCGATTCCGATTGTTGAGGCTGAATATCGAGGCTGATTCTGATTTATCGAAGCCGATTGTATAGGCTGATTCCGATTGTCGAGCCGAGTATCGAGGCCGATTCTAATTTGTCGAGGCTGATTGTATTGGCTGATTCTGATTGTTGATGCCAAGTATCGAGGCCGATTCCGATTTGTCGAGGTCGATTCTATATACCGATTTCGATTGTCGAGGTCGAGTATCAAGGCCGATTCCGACTTGTTGAGGCTGATTGTATAAGCCAATTCCGATTGTCAAGACCGATTATATAGGCTGATTCCAATTGTCAAGACCGATTCCAATTTGTCGAGGCCAATTTCGATTGTCGAGGTTAAGTATCAAGGCCGATTCTGATTTGTATAGGCCAATTCCAATTGTCAAGGCTGAGTATCAAGGCCGATTCCGATTTGTCGAGACTGATTGTATAGGCCGATTCTGATTGTCGAGGTCGAGTATCAAGGCTGATTCTGATTTATCGAGGCCAATTGTATAGGCTGATTTTGATTATCGTGACCGAGTATCGAGGCTGATTTCAATTTGTCAAGGCTAATTCCAATTATCGAGGCTGAGTATCAAGGCCAATTCCAATTTGTCGAGGCTGATTGTACAGGCCAATTCTAATTGTCGAGGCCAAGTATCAAGGTTGATTCCGATTTGTCGAGGCCGATTGTATAGGCCAATTCCGATTGTCGAGGCCGAGTGTTGAGGTCGATTCCGATTGTCGAGGCCAATTCCGATTCCGATTGTCGAGGCCGAATATCGAAGCTGATTCCGATTATCGATACCGATTCCGATTGTCAAGGCCGATTGTTAAGGCCATTTTCAATTTCGATTGTCGAAGTTGATTGTCGAGGCCAGATATCGAGGCCGATTGTCAAGGCCCAATGTGATGTATATGCGACCCGTATTTGAGGCCCATTGTGATGTGCATTCGGCCTGTGTTTGAGGCCTAATGTGATGTATATGTGGCCCATATTTGAGGCCGTTGTGATGTGCATTCAGCACGTGTTTAGGGCCCAATGTGATGTATATGAGGCCTATGTGATGCATTTGAGGGCCAAGTGATGGAGCCCATTGTGATGTATGTTAGGCCTGAAAAGGCCAAGCTATATGTCCTAGAGGGGGTGAATAGGACTGTGCCAAATTAAAATTTAACAGCGGAATTGAAATATGATAGCCTTATAAAAATAAAGAATAGTACTTTAAATAAATCAAAGAACTTAAATATAAAGTAATCTTAAAAGAGCTTGATACTAATGTTGTTCTAAGGATAACCTTTGCACCATAAAAACCAAGGGTTTATGGCAGGACAACCTTACTAGAACAAATTAAATATCAAAACTCAAACAGATAGGAAATAAAGGAAATAACAAGAAATAAATTCTAAACTATTACAACATTCTCCACTTTGCTTGAAATGTAAATATTACAACATTCACATCCACATATACATTCCACAAATCTAAATGATTAAAGATATAGAAATTAAAAGAGCATTCAAATCACAAAACACACCGATATATAGTGGTTCGCCTGTGTGTTCACCAACTATTAAACAACAGCCACACAGCTTACTACTCCACTCCTAATATCCTCACACAGGGGATATGAGTGTTCACTATTAAAATAGGTTTTACAGGTTCACCTAAAACCTTCACAATTGTGTCTTTTTAACTTGGGCTTACACAATCTAAAAACCTACACTTTCTGAGTTTTCTGGCTCTCCTCAGAATAACCAACACAATGAGATTTTTCTGGCGAATCTCAAACAAAACCAAAATATTGGAATTCACAATAAATGTAAAATTACCTGGATTTCTCCTTTTGTAGTGCGACCAAGAAACCAATCAGAGTAGAAGTTCGAATCAACGTTCAATGTCCAATACTCACTTAAGAAATGGTTATAGGTTCTAATTGATTTTAAATTAAACCAAATTGGGCGTAGCTTTAATTGATTTTGATTCCAATGAAGAAGGAATACACCAATTCCTCTTTTTTAAATAGGATTGGAATATAGGAATAAAATCAAATATGAATAACTAACAAAAGAATATTAAATATGTACAGCATAGCTAAAAATGAACACAACTTATCTCAGAGTGGAGCTTGAATTTTCTCAAATTAATCGATGATAAACTCTAAAATTCGTGTTCAATTTATAAAAGCAAAGATCGCATCTAGGACTGGTCTTAGGAACCCTTCGACTGGTCGTAGTACCAACGACATTTTAAAATTTTAAGCACGATCTGAAAAATCCATTCTACGATTGGTCTTAGGATTCTATGACTGGTCTTAGACCACCTACGACTAGTCGTAGCTAACCCAGGACTGGTCGTAGGTAACCAGAATTGGTTACTGGAGTTTGAATCATAGTTCTAGGACTGATCGAAGGACGAGTCGTGACAGCCCTACGACCGGTCGAACAGTCTCCAGGACTGGTCGTAGAATAACCAAAAAATTTCAAAAAATTGAAACAACTTAGGACTGGTCGTGAAATTTCTTAGACTGGTCGAACCAGGTCTAAGACTAGTCGAACAAGGTCCAGGACTAGTCTTAGAATAGACCAACTTCATGTAAAAAGATTCATCATGAATTATGTATACAAAATGACCTACCCTAAGGTCAAACTAAGGTCTATCATACCTGGGACATGAAGTATGAACATTGAACTTCATTCTTTCAGATGATGGTTAACCTTTGAAGCTTGAGATCTCTACTTGATATAGCTTAATCTTGAGATCTTCTATAGCTTGAATTTAAACTTCAACTTGAGTTGCACTTGAGTCTTGAAATGCACTTGAGTCTTGAACAAACACTCTTCTTATTCATGTAGCTCTGAACTTTGATGCATACGGAAGAGGACAAAGTACATAACCTTGCATTCCTTAAAGCAGAGCATCGTACATGTCTTGAGCTATTGATGTCGACTTGAATCCCTACAAACATAAGACACACAGATAAAGGTTTTGGCACCACAAGATGTTTTGGCACCACAAAATTTGAAAATCAAAGGAGCATGAGACCATAGCACTTACAAGGCCCATGTGAAAGGCCCATCGTGATGTGTATTAAGCACTTGAGTTAGGCCCATGATGTTGTATATTTGGCCCTTGTGTGAGGCCATAGGTCCATTATATGTTAGGCTTTATATGGGTCATTCCTTGGGGGTAATGTTGGTTAAACATTCACATTGTCGAGGTCGATTGTCAACGCTGGTTATTGATACTGATTATGAGTATGTGACAGCATAGCATCATGATACATGCCCATACGTATCATCTGCATGTTTGTTATGAGATGTGGTTGACCATTGCATATGTCATTGGGCAGATTGTTATGAGACTCCCTGATAGGCGGAGGTTATCTCACATGAGCAGACGGTATACGCAGGATTAATGCATGATTAGATTGTATGACTCATGCATCTTGCATTGTGTGTTATGACTACTGTACGCCCTACTGATATCAGGGCCATAGCCTCCATATGCATATCATGGATGGCCAGATGGGGACACCAAAAATGTTTGGTTCTAGCATACGGGCGTCATAGATGTCCCTTGGTAGAAATCCCTAAACCTCCATGCTTAGGAGACGCCCCAACGTCGAGACTAAGTGGATACATGAGTGCTCGAGTGCCGAATACCAGGAGGCCGAGTCTCCCACTGTGTCGTGGTCGGTTGGGAGGGGGTGTGGCCTTACCCGCCCGAGGGTAGGGGTATAGCTAGGCTAAGTTTGACCAGCTCATGAATGAGTCTGCTATTGACATGTCGGGTAGATATTGTTTGACGACTGGCCAGGTGGATGGTGAGGTCTCTTCCACTTGCATAGTCGCGGGTCAGTGGGCGGCGATTTGCATGTAGAGTATACTAGACCCCGATGATGATCCCAGAGATGAACCATACTGATATGTGGACTTATTGAGCAGGAGTTGTATACGCATTCATTTATTCATTCACTATCCACTCGGGCTGATGGTGCGCATCTATTTGTTACGTGTACCTTCACAATGGCCAGGATTTCAGTTAGGGCACTTGACTAGCCTGAGATCAGGAGTTTACCACATTAAGTCTGACTATCTAAATTTAGGTATGGGACTGGTTTGGATAGAGGTCCTTATGGTGGACCCCGTAGCTTACGATATTACATACTATCATGCCGACTTCACACTCCAACATGGTCATTCCATTCGCACCGCACACTTCATTACATCCCTAGCATATGGCATTTTGGGTTACTGTGTTTCTGCATTTATATGGTTTAGATACGGCTGACGATATTCATGAACTCATCAGGAATTGTATATTACATTGCATCCTTGGCATCTAATATTTGACTCTTTATAACTCCTCATTTGCATATCTGATCTGTATTGCGTAATCTGATATTGATTGACTCATGGACTTGTCAGTATTTCCACTTACTCTGACATAATATGATTCATGATCTTACTAGTATTTTCGATATTGTACGTTTATGACATTGTATTGAATACTTGGCACTTACCTTATGCACACACTTACACCACCCTCTAAGCTTTTTATAAGCTTATGCACGATAGATGCGTGCAGGTAATGTTAGGTTGCAGCAGCGTGGAGCTTGGAGCATGTGGCTGTCTTCTGGAGCTTTAATTTTATTTTGACATATGTATTTTCTCTTTCAGCATTGTATTCAAAGTTTATATTACTGGATATGTAATGATGATGTTGCCTTTGTGATTTGGGTATACTTGTGGTTATGCTTAATACGAGTTAAACGTACATTGGAAAATCCTCCTTGTAGGATCCCAGGATCAGAATCTGGAGTATAGACGCTGGGTGCTGAGAATGGGGTACTACGAAGGCTGTCGGCACCTAATTCGGTGATCGAGAATTTTGTGAGCCTGGTTTTCGAGTTTGGGGCATGACAAGAAGAATGGAATATGGTAGATTTTGTACAGAATTTAGAACAGAAGCTGACAGTGGAGGAGCCATTTGAGAGCGTCGTACACATTCACGTATAGCTACTTATTGATGACAGAATCATTGTGGCTCAGAAAGAAGATGAATTGTTGGTGAAAATGAGAGAACTCGCGAGTGGCAGTGAAGACTCTGAATGGAGGATTGGCTTAGTAGAGGTTTGAGATATCGCGGCCGCCTATGCGTTTCGAATCTCCATGACTTCAGAAAGGAAGTCCTGGAAGCCTCCCACAAATCAAGGATGGCTATGCATCCTGGCAGTACGAAGATGTATCGAGACATGAAGCGTTCGTACTGGTGGGACAACATGAAGGCCCACATAGCAAATTATGTATCATGTTGTCTCACGTGCTAGCAGGTCTAGGCCGAACATCGCCGACCTCCTGGTTTACTTTAGCCCATGCCCATAATTGAGTGAAAGTGGGATTTCATAACTATGGATTTCATTTCCGGGTTACCAGAGATGAGAAAAGGGCATGACTCCATCTAGGTGATTGTTAAAATTGACCCATTTCCTCCTAATCAGAATTTCTCACTTCGCAGATGATTTAGCCAAGCTGTACATTAAGGAGATTGTACGGCTACATGGAGTGCCTATGGAGATTGTGTCAGATCGAGACATGCGATCTACGTCCTTTTTCTGGACTCGAATCCAGGAAGCAATGGGAGTGAAACTAAAGTTCAGTATGGCGTTCCACCCACAAACTGATGGGCAAACAGAACAGGTAAATCAAATATTAGAAGATATGTTGCAAGCGTGTGTGCTCGATTTTAAGGACAGTTGGGATGACTGTCTTTCTTATGCTGAGTTTGCTTATAACAACAGCTTTCAAGCGAGCATTGGCATGGCTCCCTGCGAAGCACTATACGGACGCCCATGTTGAGCACCACATTGTTGGGTAGAAGTTAACGAGAAGAGTCTGATTGGCCAAGACTTGGTTCATGCGACCTCAGAGAAGATTGATATTACCAGGCGTCGACTCCTTGTAGCCCAGAATAGACAGAAGAGTTACACCAATACAAGACGGAGACAGCTAGAGTTTGAAGTTGGGGACCATGTATTCTTGAAGGTTTCCCCAAAGAGGGGAGTCCTTCGATTTAGTAAGAAGGGAAAACTCACGTCATGATTTATTGGCACATTCCAGATTCTAGACCAAGTGGGTGTGGTAGCATACCACCTTGCTTTGCCCACACCACTCGTAGGCGTGCAAAACGTATTTTACGTATCGATGCTGAAGAAATACATTCCTGATCCTACTCACATCCTTAAATGGGAACAAGTACAGCTAAGTGAAGATGCTACATATATACTTCGACCAACACGTATTCTAGATAGGAAGGAACAGGTGCTACGAAGCAAAGTAATCCCCCTCATGAAGGTATTGTGGACTCACCATACCGAGGAAGAGGCTACTTCGGAAACAGAAGCCAAGGTCCGTAAGAACTACCCTCAAATCCTCGAGGAGTACGAAAAGGGACTAATTTTGGGGATGAAACTTTTCTTTAAGAGGGGTAGATTGTAACGTCTCGAAAAAAACTGTACCAAGACCCGAGTACCACCTCAGGCAGAAATCCCTAGGGACCGTATTCAGTAGAAATTAGACGAAAATTAATTAAGTACTAAACTAAATTAATCAATGGATTTAGCTTGAACCACTATTTATACAAACAGCAAGACCCAAAACCATAAAAATCACTGACTCAACACTACTTAAAAACCTTGGAGAAATCTCAAAAGCCGGTTGGTCTCGGAAGCTGTAACGACCTGTAAATTTTCGTACATTGGGTCGAGTACCACCTCGACCAGAAATCACGTAGGATTAAATCCTTTAGAAATTTAACAAAGTTAACTAAGTACTAAACTCAATTAGCCATGAAATCCGTTGGAATCGCTTTAAATACGATCTGCAAGACCCAAAACTTGTAAAACAAGTGACTCTAGTTTACCCTAAAGTTTAGAGCCAAACTCATTACCCTACGCTTCCTGAATGAAACGAAACTTCAGATTAGGTCTAGATCGCACATTGGGAGTCCGATTAACACGAAAGGAACTAGGGGAAAAGGAACCGGGCTTGACAATCATCTCAAAAATCGCCCGACCGATGTCCCACGGCCATTTGTTTGATCCGGAGCGAGGAGTGTGAAAAACACTATTCCCATCCTAATAAAAATATCGGGAATAGTGATCCGGCATCGTTCGGTTACACGTCGTCAAGATAAGCAACCCGACCGTGTAAGTGAGAATCAGACCAAATTACACCCTCGGATTAAGAAAAATTTCAGGAACATTTACATGTACTTAGAATTTCTGATCGTGGCCCACTGACCGTTGAACTGAAAGTAGTCCGCCACGTGCGATCTGGGAATCCGATCAAGACGAAAACGTAATTCCACGTAGATCCATAGATGGTGAGCTTAAGTCTGACGTTTGGCTCAAGGAGGGCCACCAGAACCTCTCTTTTGAGCTAGAAAAGTGGCGAAATGCCTATATAAGCAGTCACCCTTGAACCTGAGTCTATTTTGGGAATGTTTTTTGCTATAAAAGGGGCTTAGAACAGCCCCTCTCACAGCCATACGAATTTGGGAACAAAACCCTAGAGAGAGAGAGAGAAAAGAGAGAGAAAAGTTTAGAATTTGTTGCTGATCTTCCTCCTACTGCTTTGGGTTGTCGCACGGCCTACACCACCTCGTTCTAGGTGTTTTCCCAGCGGTATCCGTCCCATTTGAAGGTAAGAAACCCTAACCCTAGGTCTGATTTAAGGTAGGATCGTTGTGGGTTATGTAAAGGCTAACCGATTCCGCTCTTTAGGCTAGAAAACTCCCATATACGGAAGCTCTACTACCCTTGCTGATTCGTTGGAATTCCAAGGGCAAAGGTGAGGACTTTAAGTGTATAAGTTACGGTTTTCAACGCTTTCAATGTCAGATAATGATAGATTCATGATCTGCATGCAATTGTACATGTACAAAGTACTTTCCGTTTCCTGTTTCGATTAACGTTGTAGAAATTGGAATTTCACATACTCTAAGTATACGTAGAAATACCGTATACGTATTTTTTTTGGAAAAATGTTTGACATGTTTATTTAATGTATGATTATATGATATATGGATAAAATACTAATTTGGCGAAAGGAATCGCTGAAATACATGTTCATGTGTAAATGCTACGTATGTTGAAATAGTGTATTCTAGAAATACCGTCACGTATTTTTTTGGAAAAATGTATGACATGTTTATTTAATGTATGATTATACAATATATGTATAAAAGGGCCAAAAGGAATCGCTGAAACACATGTTCGCTTGTAAATGCCTAGTATGTTGAAATTGTGTATTCTAGAAATACCGTATATGTGTGAATTTTGAAAATACAATTGTAATGATTATTTGCTGTATGATTATGATATACATGGGTAAAATACTCACGTGGCGAAGGATGACCCTAACACATATTTTGCTAACATACATCATGTATGTTGGAATAGTGTATTCTAAGTGTTTGTGTAGATGCTTGTGTGTGTAAATACTTGTGTATTAGTGCCTTAGAAAGGTGCTGATATGGAATTCCTGACTCCCTTAGAGACATGTAGGATCTCCTCCATGCGGTGGTTCGCTAGAACCACTCCCTTGTAATGTGTACGTAATTGTATCCCTATGTGGATAGTGCTTTACTACATGCTTCACAACATGCTTTACAACATGCTTTACATCATGTTTTACTTCATGCTTTATAACATGCCTGCTAACATGCTTGTATTGCTTGTTTATCATGCTTTACTCCACATGCTATTGATGAAAACTGTTTGAGTTTGGGACTATGTCTATAGTCCAAACATTCGGTACCAGACTTGCGGTTGTGGCTGAGATTCATATCGCCACAACGGACGTGTCTGGCGAACCTGAGTTGTACTTCGGTTGGCGATAGTGGTTGGCCACACGGAGTGCTTTTGCGCTTCATATCGCTCAACTTGTGGTGCGCTCGAGCTAGTCAGGCTCGTCAAGTAAACCGAAATGTATTGTGTGTTCACCATGTTTAGTCGCTACTGCTTGAACCTAGGGTACCAAACTTACCAGTGGCGATCCTGTTTAACCATGGTACCTCGATCCGCTAAGTCGCATGAGCCGGGCATGGTGGTATGGGACACCGTGGTCGAGCTGTCGGCCTACGCTGGGGCCATGTGCCTCCCCATAGTGACCATTGCGCAACCAAAACTCGTGAGTCAAATACGGTGGTATGGGACACTATATTCGAGCTGTCGATACATACGGAGAGGCCGAGAGTTGAGACCCGTGCTCGTGTCGACGGCGACGAGTCCTCCGTAGTATCATCGAGTGTACTCCAAGAGTCTACGTGATTGGCGACGAGTCTTTCACAAAGAACTAGAGTATGAGTTGAGCCGAGCACGGTGAGACCCGTACTGAGCCGACGGCTAGTGATTGAGCCGAGTACGGTGAGACCGTACTCGAGCCGACGGCCGACAAGAATTGAGCCTCATACGGTGAGATCTCAGTATCCGCGCTGACGGTGACGAGCCTTTGCGATGCCTTCACTACGTTTCTCAAACCATAATATCGTATGAGATTAACTAGGATTGACGACCCTAGAATGGATCATGTTTGGGAATGATACAAGGGAGGTACCTTAGTTTCCCAATCTTCTTTGGTTGAAATGGACTAATAAAAACTTGGTAATCATGAGCATCATCGCACCGCATGTGCTTTGTAGATGTGGCGCACCGAGGGAGTAAGCATTCGCGAACGTAAGATGATGTCGCTGAGGGTGGTTTGGCAAGGGCATACAGCATCATGTCATATCATTTTTACACTTAACAAGAGTAGTTAGAAATGTTTGATTTGTATTGCTTTATCATTACTGCTTGATTGATTTGATAATATGTTAACCTATGCTTTATTGTTCCAAGGAAAGTTAGCTACTCACTCCCACGTTACGGGACGGTGTTTGCAACACCCACCAGACTCTGTCACAGGTGTAGATGGCGCCTCGGTTCAGGAGCCGGAGCCCGACTTCGAGGAGGATCGAGGATGAGTTCTCCTTTATGCAAGACTGACGACGGCTACGCTTAGGCCGCATCGCGGGGATTCCAGGGCTTATCTACGGAATTGTATTTTGATTTTTGACTTAGAAACAATACATGTATATTAGTACTCAGTTAGTACTCATACTCTGGAGTTCATAAAATTTTGTTACTTTACATATTTGAATATAAAAATTTCAGTCTTCCGCTTGCCTTTATACAATTGAACTGGAGTATGATTTACTGTTTTGGTATAATCTCATTCATGTTTATTGCTCTAACTCAGACAACATTTAACCATCATTGTGCATGTTGCATAAGTGATGCGTTGGAACTCGGGAGTTGAGTTCATACTCGACCCCTGATTTTCAGGGCGTTACAGAAGCACATTGAAACTCCATATCGGACCTGGACCGCACATCAAAAGTTCGATGACCGCGAAACTATAGGGATATGTCCATCTTATTAGGTTTGACAACCATCGCAGGAATCGAGCCCAAATAGTATCTAGAAACGCACAACTTGAGCCCTACGTAAAGTGTATGAGAAACGCGAATATCTTTAGAAAATGAAATAGAACTTAAATAAATTGGGCAATTCTCTTGTGAACGAAATTGAGGATTTCAGACCGTCAGTTTCTGACCAAACTTCACCTAGGGAAAAAAGAAATTTCATTGCTCATATCCGTATATTGACGGCCCCGATCGAGTAAGCACGACCGTTGATTTGGCGCAGGTCTTTCACGGTCAATTGGCTTATCTAAACACGCTGAAATCGCATCCTGGCCTAGATCCATTGTCAAGAAACTTACTTTGTGATGTAGGTGAGTAATGGACCTCCAGATGGGCCCCATTAGTCAAAAATAGTCGCCCTTTAGATAGAAACCAAGTATATCATGGCCCTGGGGCCATTTACATCAGATCTGAGCCTATATAAGGCCCTCAAACCACCCCATCTCTCCCTCATACGAATTTGCTCCAAACCTTAAGGGGGAGAGAGAGAGAGAGAGAGAGAGAGAGAGAGAGAGAGAAGGACAGAGAGAAGGAGAGAAAAGAAGAAAGAGAAAAGAGGGAGTTTGAGAGATCATTACCGGGATTCTCCCCACTACTCCACGTGCTGATTCACCTCTCCACCATCGCTACACGAGCCATTTTAAGTATGATTTGGGTAAGAAATCCTAACCCTAATCTTGATTTAGAGGTCAAAGTAGAGTAATCGACGAGATAGCTTGTGGATCTTTGTCGGCCTGACGATGTTATGTGGTCAATCATGAAATCTGCGCCACTCATCTAACTTGTGGGCCACCCAAGGCCACTCTCTCTATTTTAAATTGATGTCTTCTAATACAAATGGGTCATGCAGCTTTTATTCTTGGGGTCAGATTATGATTCCTGATCACCTGATGGTCAGATTATTCCATATCTAATCATCAACATGCCGATTGATTTGTTACCCGATTTAGGGCAAATCCGACAGTTATTTCTACCATTAATGGTCCATACTTTTCATTTGAATGAACGATCATGGGCTTGAACAGATGGATTATCTCAGAACTGTTCATCGACGATCCAAGAGTAACTTGGATGGATTTAATGACTAGTTTTGATGATCAGTTCCATCATTGCATGATGCCAGGCCTAAATCGAATGATCTACCTTGAATCCCGTAATTGATCTATAATTCCAACGGTCAGATTTTAAGATCCAAAAACACAAGTGTTTCAGACACTCTCCTCACTAGTTTTACGTGCCCTAAAGACCCTATAAGTAGAGATCTAACCACTAATCCTATGCTTAGAGGGGCAAATGGCTCGATCTACGAATGAAGATCCTTCTACTGGTTGGATTTAGACTAAAATGAACGTGAACATTTGCTTAACTTAGGTTTGTATTTATACCAAATTAGGTTACACGGTAACACTCGAGTACTGAAAAGTACGGGGTGTTACATAAGCTCTTGGTTTTTAATATGTTTCCAGACTAGATCCTCTTGAGGTTTCCCTTGATTCAAGAAATGGTTAGGGATTCCTTGAGGGGTGGCAGTTTGTCCATTCCTCCAACTAAAGTTCGGATGATTTCTCCAACTAAGTGTGTTAGAGATGGGTCCATTGAAAGGTCTTTGGTAGTTGTTCATGGCATTCGATTGCTCATTCAGTACCTCTTAAAAAGCAAGTATCATTGGGCAATTTTCAATTGTATGTATGTTGCAAGCACAAATACCGTAAATAACTTCCTTAGCCTTATCCTTCTTAAGTTCCATGGCCTCGACCTTCCTTGCAAGACTGGCCACTTTAGCATTTATATCATCATCCTCTTTCACAAGTATATCCCACCCCTCTCCCTTACTTGAGTAAGCTTAGATGTGGTGCTAGATTTTGGAGAGATGTCCCGTGATTATGCGGTTTCAGCGAGTTTGTCAAAGTAATCCCACACCTCCTTGACGTTTTTGTTCATGAATTCCCCATTACACATTGTCTCGATGAATTGGCGCATGGAAGATGTCAGTCCATTGAGGAAGAAAGTTGTTATGCGCCACGTTTCAAAACTGTGTTGTGGGCATAAACTGACGAGATCCTTGAACCGCTCCCAACATTAGAAGAATGTTTCATCTTCCTTTTGGGCAAAGTTCATGATCGACTTCCTGATGGTGTTCATCTTATGGTATGGAAAGAATTTTTTTATAAATTCCTTCATCATGTCATTCCATGTGCCAATAGATCACGAACATAGTGAGTGCAACCACGTCTTAGCTTTTTCTTTTAAGGAGAAAGGAAAGAATTTCAACCTGACCGTGTCCTCAGACACGTTAGGAAAGTATAAAGTGGCTATAATCTCATCAAATTCTTGCAAGTGCAGGTATGGACTTTCAGATTCAAGTCCAAGGAACTTTAGAAGGAGTTGGATCACTCCAGGCTTGATATCCATGTTTCTTGTATTTCCTGAAAAAACCATACAAGAAGGGCTGCTCACCCCTGCCAGTTGTAAGTAATCTTATAAAGTACGATACGGGGGTGTATGGTGCACCTCATTCTCATCCTGGACTTTCATAACTTGAGGTTGCGGCTGATTCATCGGTTGATTTACACGTTGATTTACAGCCATAACCATAATTAACTCTGAGGATCTCGAGTGGTGTCTAATCCCGTGATGGATAGATAAACCCCCCCCCCCCCCTCAACTAATCCTCCTTTACTCAAAAGACGTCGGGTGTTGTCACAGACCCACTTGGGCATGAAACAATCTCAGCCTTCTATTTCAGATTCTAACCTAAACCTAAAAAAAAATAAAAAAGAAAATAGAAAATAGAAAGAGAGAGAATTAGAAAAAAGTTACCAAATTAGAAATTTCTATATTGGGATCCTACAAAAAAGGAAAGTGAGTTAGTTTCTAAAAAGGAAAAAAGGAAAGCAACCTAGTTTCTAAAAAAAATAAAAAGGAAAGTTTCTAAAAATAGAAAATAAAAAGTTTCTAAAAAAATTAAAGTAGGAAAGTCTCTATCCTAGAATTAGAAAATAGATTCTAAAAACAGAAAATAGAAAGTTTCTAAACATAGAATTAAAAAGCAAAGTTAGTTTCTAAAATAATTCAGAAAATCCTAATCTTAACATAATTCTAAAACTAGTCAATCTCAGAAAAACACAACCGTTAGTCCTCGGTAACGGCACTAAAAACTTGTTCACAACCCCAAGTGTAGGGTCGCGATGTAATAATAATCTCAGCGAGACCGAGGTCGAATCCACAGGGACTAATTTCGTGTGTATTCTAAGAGCAACTAGAAGTAGAACTAGAAGAAGATATACACCTAAATTTGAAAGTGTATAGAGAGTAATTGTGAATTATATAACTAAAACTTGTAAATTCAAAGGTGGGAACTAGGGTTTCCAAGGATCCACTTGTAGTAATCAGGGAGATCTATGCTTGATTCAAGGACACAACTAGAATCGGAATCCTATGCTATCCAGTTGGAAGATATCTCAATAAAATCAAATCTAAACTTCTTTTTACCTAATTCTTAATGGATGAGAGTTGTGAGAACTGGAAGTGATTCCATCACAAAACCATGCCCATGAGACAATGGCTCACAATAGGATATACCAATCTCATAACCAAACATAAGATAATCATGAAAATTACAAGGGATTTCATCATCCAACCATGCCCAAGGGATGATGGTGAACAACAGGATTTCCTAATTTCACAATCTCAACACATGAAAAGAAGATACTCAAAGCTATTGCAGATCTACTGTAATTTGAGTCACAATAAACCATTAAAAACCGAAAGTATTCCTTATGAATCAAACTAAAATCAAAGAGAGTTCAACATAAACATGAATCAAAGCAAAAGAAAATATCCCATCACGCTACAAGCTTCACCTCTTAACCCTAACTAAGAGGTTTAGCTAACCATAGTCATGACTGAAACTAAAACCCTAGAAGAAAGCATGAAAAACTAAGGAAGAAAGAAGAAAAAAAGCTTGGTGACGACTCTCTACCCTTGTGCTTCGCTCCTCCAAACCCTAAATGATTAGATAGATCTCCAGGGATGCCCTGGGGACTCCTATTTATAGTTGTACAACACCTTCTTTCGCACCTTTTTGGAAAAATCCAAAAACTGCCTCAAATTTACGCACTCCGTGTAACTTCACGCAATTCGTTTGATGACATCGAATAGGCTTTGATGCCATCAAAGGTGTCTTTTATACATATTTTTTCCGTGCTTTTGTAGCTTCATCCGGACTCTGCGACCTTCTATGTCATTGAACATACCTTCAATGTAATCAAAGAGGCCTTCATTGTCATCGAGCATTGTTCGAGGAATCAATAATATGTCCAAAATAGTCCAGAGTTATTTTAATTTCTTCAATAAATTCGATGCCATCGAAGAGACCTTCGATGTCATCGAGTAGATCTTCGATATCATCGAGAAGTGCTTCGAGTAATCGAATATGGTGCCCAATATGTCCAGCTAGTTTTGCCGAAATTTCACAGAAAATTCGATATCATCAAGCAGGTCTTTGATGTCATCGAGCGAAGCTTCAAGTCATCGAACAAGTTCTCAAGTCATCGAAAAACGTTTTCAATTTGTCCTGCGACCAACTCGATTTCCTTCATAAATTTGATGTCATCGACCTGTGTTTGATGTCATCGAATGTGTCCTCAATGTCATCGAACGATGCTCAATGACACAGTCGATGTGTATTATGTACTTGTTCTTTCGGCTTTGTTCCTTCTCCACTTGGTTTTCTTAAATCTTGAGACCTTGAAATCTTCAATCTTTGTCTCCTAAGATCCATTCTTTGTCTTGGTGATCTTTGAGTGTCAAATCCATGATTTTAGCACCTTTTCCAATCCAAGCTCTCAAATTCACCTTGCAACACAAATATGAGTAAAATAGGACATTAAGCAGTATCATATTCATAAAACCAATACATAAATGGGATCCAATATACAATATTTGACCCTCAACAGAATGGCTTCGTTGTCATTTCCCACAAACAACGCTAAACTATTGATGCTAAGATTTGGTCATCCTCACCAGACCGTCAAGTACCTACAAAACCAAATAATAATGGAGACCTTGGCTATAATAGGGGATCCTTCGATGCCAAAGTTAGATCAAGAACTCTAGGTCTAGTAGTAGGGTTTTTTGTACATACCTTTTATTGTGTGTAGAGTTCATATTTATAGCCCTTTGTTGCTCGTTACGTATATGGAAATGAATCTTCCATACAGCCGCATATCACAGAAGGAATCGTCATCGAGATATATGATGTTATCATCGGCACGATCCTCGGTGAAGATCTCGGGGAGTTAATCCTCTTCATACACGAAGGAGATTTCATGGTGGTCGGCTTTCGAGGATATTGTCTCCTTGTGGTCGGCTTCCAATGAGGTTTGTGGTCGACCGTTGATGTCGGCCTCTAAGTCAACCTAGTCGAGGTCCTACAGATCGAACCAAACTATTGGTAATGGTCGGGGCCTATCCTCGGGGTTGAGTCGGTACCCAAAGTCATTTGTTGATTGCGATAACAAGATGTCGGCTGAGGCCGAGGTCACTACTGACGGTCAGTGTTTGAGCCTTCCATGGAGGTCGTGCTAGGCAATTGGGGCCAGCTCATTCCCTTTTCTATGCTTTGCGTTCTCTCTCATCCGGGTTATTCCAGTTTAGTTTTACCCATAATAAGAATCAATATTCCTATAATCATGCTTCATCGATGATCCTGACTTTCGGATCTTGGAATTAACTGTGGGCCAATAAATATTCATCTCAATGCAAAATCACCTATTCAACGAGTGCGTCTTATGAGAGCTAGGGAACATATAAGTGGATTGACCAATGACCAATGTGCCACTACTACCGACCTGATTGGTGTGTTTACATCACTAGGTTATGTGGGTCCCATCATGAGGTATGTGTTATATACCAAGTGTCCTTCCATTTGGCGAGCAAAGGCTTGAGAAAAAAAATAAGACTAAAAGCCTCCTCGGCACAAAAGTTTTGGATCAATATGATATTTTTTTTTCCTCTTAATTTAGGTCAGTGTGACCTTATGAACAAATTGGATGGAAAAGCAACGTTATGGTGGGCCCGATGAATGTTTTAAAGGTGAGAATCATTGTCACACTGCTATTTGTTATGTGGTCCACTTAAGCTTTGGATATGAATTATTTTGGGGCCATTTAACTTTGATCTCTTTTGAACTGCTCGTGCAACTCGGAGGCGGAGGAGCGCTCATCTTCGCACGGCACATACCCACACCAGCCAGAACTGTGGTGTGTGGTACACCAGCCCACCGGCTTCCTAAGAACATGAGCATAGACGCACTTTCCGGGGGAAGGAGACCCGTCCTGTATGTTGGTGTGGCAAGCGAATTGGCTGGTGTACCATGCACTGCCGACTGGGCTGGTGTGTGCACTTGTGAAGACAGCGCTTAAGCTCCTCTAGCTAATAACTGTCGAAACGGTTCAAAAAAGATCGAAGTTATACAGGCCCAAAAATGATATATTTATTATATCTACACCTTTTATCCATTTGGCGAGAGATGATTTTAGAGCTTGATGCAAAAAAAATAATCATATATAAAGCTTAAGTAGACGATACCACGAATAGTAGTGGGAAGAATAATTCTCACGATTAAAACATTTATAAATCTCACTATAATATTTATTTTCCATCCAATCATTTCATGAGATCATACGGACTACAAAGAGTAAAAAAAATATCATATTGATCCAAAACTTGTGTGACCCCCAAAAGGCTTTCAATGGTAGACATTCAATCTCCCATTAGTTTTTGCAGTGTGGCCCACTTGATATTTGGAGCCGTCTTATTTTTTGGCTCAAGCTTTGCAACGAGCTCACCAAATGAACAGATGGTTTAGATATAACATATATCTCATGGTGGGACCCATAGAACTTGGTGATGTAAACACATCAGCTTGTTCGGTGGTGTGTGGTACACCAGCCAATCCGCTTCCAGCGCACCCTACCTTAACAAAAACGGACACGGATGGTGTGTTGGGGATTTTGGCCTACGGAATCACACAATCTAGATCTAGGATAGCAATCCAATGACACTAAGCACACACAAGAGAACACAAATTTAATGTGGAAAACCCTTGCGAGAAAAAACCACGGCACAAAGCGACAGATCTCAACTATGAAAATAGAAATTACAAAGAGAGAGGACTTACCCGATTCGAATAACCTCGAATCTCACCCTTGCTACATCCTTTAGAAACCCTAAAATCCTTTTAAGAACCCTTGGAACTCTTTTAGAAAGCCTTAGAATGCATTCCAATCCCGCATACACCCCTTTATATAAGTTTAAAAAGAAGCAGACTTGGAATAGGAAATAAATTCCATAAAATCTGCATTTTCGTAATCGCATTTGCAGAACTCTTCGATGTCATCGAAGGTGTCTCGATGACAGCTTCGATATCATCGACGGTCCTTCGATGATATCGAAACAGGACCAAAACTGTCCAGCGACCAGGGGTGAAAAATCCAACAATTATCGATGTCATCGAAGGTCTCTCGATGACAGCCTCGATATCATCGACGGTCTGTCGATATCATCGACAGACCAACAGACAGATTTAAGACATCTGTCGATATCATCTAAAACCCTGTCGATATCATCGACAGACCACCAGACAGATTTAAGACATCTGTCCATAACATAGTGTTGATGTGTTCGGCGGTGTGGGGCCCAACGTGATGCATGTGATTTATATCGATACTATCCATCGTTCTTTCCTGCTCAGTTGGACATGAACCCAACATAAAAGCATTTCCAAATCTCAATTGTACCACACCACAGAAACAGTAGGTATAGTGACATCTACTGCTGAAACCTTTATGAGGCCATCCCTAATGCTTACTTATCATCTAACCTGTTAAATGAAGGGGAAACACAAATATAAAGCCCAATCCAAAATTTTTGTAGTTCCTGAGTTGTTTTCAATGATGAGGTTCAATCACCACCGTTTCCTATGGTGGTCCACTTGAGATCTGCCCAAAAATGAGGGGCAAAATGGATGAACGACGTGGATATTTAAAAAAAAAAAAATTAAAAAAAAAAAACAACAACAACACGTTATGAGAGCGCCCAACACATGGACACAACACAGCTGGGGTGATGTTGGTAGCACCGTCTGATTTACGTCCAACAAAAACCTTTAGGCCCTGTTTGGGCAACAGGATTAGAAGGGATTAGGTGGGATTGGATTCATCTGGTTCGGTGCCAATTCCACTCCATGTTTGGCAAAGCTCGGAATTAGATCGGATGGAATTACATTGGTCCCGTGTCAATTTCACTCAATGCTAGCAAGTTGTCCCAGGTCCCCCCTGATTTGTGGGCTATATCCACACCGTCCACCATTGTTTGAGATTATTTTAGAGCATTGCCAAAAATCAGGTAATCTAAAGCTCAAGTGGACCCACCACCTGAAAGCAATGGGATTGAATACTTAGTCGTTGAAAACTTCTTTGGGGCCGGAGTTTTGATCTACCTCATTTTTTGCCCATACCATAAAATGAGGTTACAAAACAAATGAACTGTTTAGATATAATACATATGTGTTATTGATAATTTCAAATGATGGTGGGTATATCTATTTAATATACCACCGTATTACCAACAAAGCAGAGCATTAATCTAATCCTATGGAATCAGGGGACAATCCCTGCCATGGGTAATAATGATGTCTTTTTGAGTACAATCCCACCTAATCCCTTCTAATCCAGTTGCCCAAACAGGGCCAGGGTCAATTTTGGCGGTGGGATTAGAAGGGATTAGGTGGGATGGGACTCAAAAAAACATAGTCATTGCTCATGGCAGGGGTTGTCCCCTGCTAGCATGGGATAAAATTAATGCCCTGCTTTGTTGATAATATGGTGGTACATTGAACGAATATACTCACCATCATTTGAAATTATTGATACTAACACGCATGTGTTATATCTAACTGTTCATCCGTTTCGTAACCTCATTTTATGGCATGGACCTAAAAATGAGATAGATCCAAAACTTATGTAGCACCAAAGAAGTTTCCAACGGTAAGTATTCAATCCCCGTTGCTTTCTATGGTGGGGTCCACTTGAGCATTAGATTTACCTGATTTTTTGGTCCATGCTCAAAAATAATCTAGATAAATGGGTGGATGGTGTGTGCATATAGCCCACACATCATGTTGGGACCTACACAACTTTCCAAACATCGAGTGAAATTGGCACACCACCCAATGCAATTTCATTTAATGTAATTCCAAGCATTTCCATTCTTCCCAAACATGAGTGGAATTTGCACAAGACCAGATGAATCCCATCCCCACCTAATCCCTTCTAATCCCACTGCCCCATCCCCGTGGCTGGTGCTAAGTGGTCTGTGGGCCCCACCATGATGTATGTGTTTCATTCATTCCGTTCATCCATTTTTAAAGATCATTTTAGGGCTTCAGCCTAAAAATTAGAGGGATATAAATATTAGGTGGACCACACCACAGGAAAACAATAGTGATTGGATATCCATCATTTAAATCCTCCTAAGGCCCACTGTACTGTTTATCTGACATCTAATCTGTTGATTAGGTCATAAAGACCCAGATGAAGGGAAAAAAACAAAGATCAGCTAGATCCAATACTTTTATGGCTCCCAAAAAGTTTTTAATGGTCGACACTTATTCAACACTATTTCCTGTAATGTGGTCCACTTGAGATTGGTATATACCTCATTTTTTGTGTAATACCATAAAATGATCTACAAAAATAGATGAACAGAATGGATGAAACACATATATCATGGTGGGGCCCACGGACCACCGAACATCAGCCATTGGCCGGTGGCAGGAGGAGTAGCCAATCCGTTTCCTCCAAACGACCCTTAGGGCCCGTTTGGCCGGGTGGATTGGAAGGGAGTGAATGGTATTAGGGTGGATGGCGTGGATTTTTAGGTAATGATGGTGTTGTCAGTGGATTGTCTTGAGAGATACTTGGGATTGCTATATCATCCGGATTGATACATCATTTTATGCACGTGACCAAATGAGATTAAAGCTTCGATCCCTTCCAATCCTACGGGAACCAAACAATAGGCTAATTTGAACGGATTAGGATGGATTGGATGGAATTTAAAGGTAATGATGGTGTTGTTTTCGATTGTCGAAGATCCATCGGATTGGATGACCTTATCAACATTTTTTGTTTGGCATGCGGCCATTCCCGGGATTTACCATCCAATCCCTTCCACTACCATCTAATCCCTTCCAATCCAACCGGCCAAACGGGCCCTTAGCTGGAACTGTAGGGACGCGGATTTCCTGATTTCCTGCTAAAGCCTTTCGTAGGAACTTCCTACGCAAGATTGCTGGGTGGGGCCACTGCAATATTTTTGAGAAATACACTCCGTTCATCCGTTTTAGGAGATTATTTTATGACACGTATGAGATTGGATCCAAAACTCAAGTGAGCCACGGGAGAGGAAACAATGGAAATTTGGTGAGCACAGTTGAAACATTCCTATGGATGAAAGTTTTGTATCAAGATAATTTTTTCGGTTCTTTCACTTTATCTTATTGAGAGTGACCTCATAAACGGTTTGGATGGCCCATAAACATCAGAATGGAGCCCAGGAAGGTTTCGACGGTAAAAATTTCTTTCCCCAATTTTCCCTCTTGTGTGACTCAATTTAGTTTTCTATCCACCTCATTTTTTATTTGACGTCCTACAATGAGCTGTAAAAGCGTATGGACGGAGTGGATTGAACAAAAACATCACGGTGGGCCCCACCCAGCATCCTTGCGCAGGAAGTTCCTGCGAAAGGCTTCCGCAGGAAATCCGCGTCCGAACCGTAGGACCCGTGCGGCTGCAGCGCCGTCTTAGCTTAGGGGGAGCGAATTACGTGCGCTCCGGCCCCACCTTCGGCCCTGACCATGGCCCCACAATTATATACGTGTAATATATCCACGCCGTCCATCCGTTTTTCCAGCTCATTTGAGGGCATTATCTAAAAAATGAAGCAGATAGAATCTTCGGTAGACTACACTACAAGAAACAGTTACGATTGAACTAAACACTTCCTAGGGCCCAGAATAATGTCTATTTTCCATCCAATTGGTTGATAAGGTCACGTAGACATAGATGAATGGAAAAGAAAATATCAGCATGATCCAAAACTTTGATGGCCCATAAAAGTTTTTTAATGGTCAACCACCGCTGTTTCCTGTAGTGTGGTCCGTCTGATATGTGGATCTGATTAGTTTTTTCCTCTCATGTCCGAAAATGATCTGAAGAAACGGATTGATGGAATATATATAATTCACATGCATCAAAAACGGATTGATGGAATATATATACTTCAACTGCGTCAAGGTAAGCCCCGTGTTCAGGGTCGCACCATGTTGAGTGAAGCTAATCCGCTCCCTGCGTTATACGCCCGAACGGTTTTGCATTGGGCAGTCAATCGCCGGGCCTAGGTACGTCTCAGCCCGGACTTTGAACTGTTTCGGGCCGGGCCGGCGGTCGGGCTAACTCAAAATCTGATTTGTCAGCCAGCCCAGGCCGAGCTGACGAGCCCCGCATTTTATCGAAGCTGTTAGAACAAGCTAGGGTAAGGTCTGATTTCCCAGAGACCCATACACCAGTGCCAAGGTTACGGGAGCGGATTGGATAATGAACACTTCAGTAGCCAAAACGCTACTGAAGTGACGTGGTGAAATACAATTGGTTGTTTATCAAGAGCTGTTCCCATACAATTAATGCTCTTTTCCTGAGAGTTCCGTTAGACGTCTCTCTCCGTTTACCGGTGCACGGACTCGACCACAAAATGTAAAGTTTATTTTCAAGTCATATTTTTTCTTTGCTCCCCCATTGAAGTGACGTCACCACTTTCCATGGGTGCCACCATAATGTTAGTATTGTATCCACGCCGTCCATCCATTTCGTGATATCATTTTAGGGTATAATCCAAAGAGCGAGAAAGATCTAAGTTTCAAGTGCACTCCACTGTAGAAAACAATGGAGATTGAACGCCTACCATTAAAATCTCTTTGGGTCATAGAAGCTTTTGATCAATTAATATTTATACTTTACCTTATTCCATGTCTTTTTTAACTTATAAAAAGTTTGGATCTCAAATAAACATCATGGTTGGCTCCAGGAATGTTTCAACGGTGGCCGTCACCTCCCACTGTTTTCTGTGGTGGGGTCCACTTAAGCTTTGAATCTGCCTAATTCTTTTGCTTACTCCCTAAAATGATCTCTCCAAATGGATGGATGGTGTGGATACAACATATACATCATGGTGGGCCAAAAAACTTGGTGACGTAACATCCGCCTGGGTCAGAAGCCAACCCGGTTCCGTTTCCAATAGCGGCCAAAGCCATCCGCATGAACATCCTACGATGGAAAGCTAGGTGGGGGCACACAATGATTATCTGTGAGAAATCCATTCGGTTCATATTCTTTACATATCATCTGATAATGCAGGCCCAAAAAGAGACAGAAGTAAAACTCAAGTGGTCCGTACGGCTGGAAACAGTAAGTGGGGGAATTTCTATGGTTGAAAATTTCCTGAGTCCATCATAATGTATATATATCATCCATATGGTTCATGAGGTCAATCCTAATGGGATGAACTGAAATTATAAAAACATTAACATAATCCAAAACTTTTGTGGCCACTTGAATATTTCAACGGTGGAAGCTTAATCCTCACCTTTTCCTATCGTGTGGCCCACTAGAAGTTTGGATCAATATCATTGCTAGGTGTATGTTGTAACATAATTCAGAAAAACTGATGACTGGGATAGATTTATCAAAAACATGACGGTGGGTGCCACTTAGACCTGTTACTACTTTTAATTAATACTCATGTGACCGCATTTTTATAATTTGCAGGGTGGACTTTTAATTCTTTAAATTAAATAGAGTTGGGACGCAGGTTGGCTACTGAACCAGACGGTAACTAGTTTAGATACCGATGTCACGTCACCGCATTCTTTGAGGCCCACCATAATGTATGGGTTGTATCCACACCATCCATCCATTTGAAGAGATCATTTTAGGGAGTGAGCAAAAGAATTAGGCAGATCCAAAGTTCAAGTAGACCCCACCACAGAAAACAGTGGGAGGTGACAGCTACGGTTGAAACCTTCATAGGGCCGACCATGACGTTTATTTGAGATACAACCTTTTTATAAGTTGGAAAAGACCCGGAACAAGGTAAAGCATAAATATTAGGTTGATCCAGAGCTTCTGTGGCCCAAAGAGGTTTTAATGGTAGGCATTCAATTTCTATTGTTTTCTATAGCGGGGTGCACTTGAAATTTGGATCTTTCTCACTCTTTGGATTATGCCCTAAAATAATATCACGAAATGGATGGACGGTGTGGATACAACACATACTGGTGGCGCCCATGGAAAGTGGTGACATCACTTCATTGGGAGAGTGAAGAAAAGAAATGAGTTGGAAATAACGTTTACCCCTTATCTGGTCGAGTGCGTGCACCGTCAAACGGAGAGAGCCGTCTAACGGAAATCCAGATTAAAGAGCATTAATTGTGAGGGAATACGCTCTTGGTAACAACCAATTGAATTTCACCACGTCACTTCAGCAGCGTTTTGGCTACTGAAGCGTTCAGTATCCAATCCGCTCCCCAAGGTTACGCCCTGCTGCACCGACAGTGTACGTTAGCTAGCTCTCGGGAACGGATTGGCTACTCTAAGGTGGTCGGTGCTATATGGGCCACACCATGATGTATGTGTTTCATCCATGCCATCCATCTGTCTTTATAGATCATTTTACATTATAAGTCCAAAACTGAGGTCTATCCAAATCTCAATTGGACCACATTACAGGATACATTGTTGAATAAGGGTCGACCATTAAAAACATTATGGGGCCATAAAAGTTTTGGATCAAGCTGATATTTGTTTTTTCTCTTCATCTGGACCTGTGTGGCCTAATCAACAGATTGGATGGAAAATAAACAGTATATTGGGCCATAGGAGGATTTTAATGGTTGATATCCAATTACTATTGTTTTCATGTGGCGTGGTCCACCTGAGATTTATATCACTCTCATTTTTGGTATGAAGCAATAAAATAATATTTAAAAATGGATGAAAGGAATGGATGAAACAAATACATCATAGTGGGGCCCACAGAGCACCGAACACCAGCCACGGGGCTGGTTTCAGGGGGAGCAGCCAATCCGTTTCCCTAGCTCTCGGAGTCCGCCGTTATCACGACAAACGGAATATATCATCCGTTCCGCAAGACGTTTTGGATAGAGAAAGTTAGGACTGTATACCCCCTCCCTTTACCCACCGTTTTTTCCAAACGCTCCCAAACTTTATTTTTTAAACTAAACCATCTTCACTGACACACTTGCAGACGAAAATACCCTTGTTTTATATAGCTACGGATTATAACCGTAGCTATTTGAAAACATGATATAGCAACGGATATTGGTCAATGGCATTTTCGTCTGTAAATAGTATGAATGGTTTAGTTTAGGAAAGTAAAGTTTGAGAGGGCATAAAAAAGACAGTGGTTAAAAGGTAGGGTATACAGTTGTAAATTTCTCATTTGATAAAAGGAAATTATAAGGTATTACCTAAGTACCGTACCTCAACGTACTTCACAATCTTTTCCACCGATCTGTGGTATCTATAGTAAATCCGATCCATTAAAAATGATTAAATCATTATAAAAATCACATATCTTGAAAAATAGGATAATATAAAAATTAGGTGGCCCACAAATTCACATAATTAACAGCCGACTATCTGATCCAACATACAGTTTTGCCTTCTATCATCGAATGTACTACTGATATTTCCCCAAGTTACTTTTCATGATGGTTATGCCCGTTTCAACGGCTAGGATTTTAAAAAAGTGAACGTATTAGTAGAAAATGCCCAGTACGGTAAGCTTACGGAGCGCGGAAAATGGTCTGCACTAATCCTTTCCATTGGATAAAACTACAAAGAGAATTAAAACTAGAGAAAATGGCCAATGTAGACAAAACCTTTTATCCACCGGTTTCTATGAAGGAATACAAACTTAAGTTACCAACTTAAACTAGCACGTGCGGACAGCGACTTTGAGGACGAAACTACCCCTCCTTTTCATTACGAAGACGAGCGCTGACGCTCCTCCAACTGAGAGTTGTACGAACGGCTTAAAAGAGATCAAAGTTACATGGCCCCACAGCTATATATTTATTATATCCACAACGTTCATCCATATTTCGAGATCATTTCGGAGCATTATCCAAAAAAAAAAAAAAAAAATCATATCCAAAGATCAACTGGACCACACCACAGAGCAGCGGAAATTTGATTTTCACCGTTAAAAATTTTGTAGGGCCCACCATAACATTTATTTTCCATCCAATCTATTCATAAGGTCACAAAGGCCTGGATGAAGAGGAAAAACAAATTTCATAATGATCCAAAACTTCTATAACCCCTAAAAGGGTTTCAATGGTAGACGTTCAATTCCCCACTGTCTTTTACAGTGTGGTCCACTTGATAGTTAGATCTGTCTTATTTTTTGTCTCAAGCCTTAATATGAGCTCGTCAAATAGATGGACGGTTTGGATATAACACAAACCTCATGGTGGGGCCCACAGAAGCAACGAAAATTTCACTAGAAAAAAAAAAAAAAAAAAACAATCGGGGATGAATTCGCGGGTTCCGCAATTCCATGGCTGCTCGCTGTAGCATTTGGGGATGGACCGTGGAATCCGATTCAAACAAATGGCTATGGCTATGGATTATAACCGTAGCTATAACTGTATCCTGTGTACTTTTCTTTTTAATTTTTAATTATTTTTTTTTTACATTTAGAATTTTATTCTACCTACATTTTTCTCTAACACATATTTATATAAATATGTATATAAAAATTTCTTATTTTTTATAAATAAGCATATAAAAAAAAAAATTCTCTCCTTTTTTCATTTCTTTCCTTATTCATATAACAAGAATATCTTCTAAACCAAAATTAGTTACTTGACGTACCATATATGATTTTAGGGCTGAAAGTTGGGCAGGTTCAACCCGACCAACCTGTGACCCACCCGACATTGGGTTGGACTTGGGCATGATGTATCGGGTTTGGTCTTGGAGAGAGATGAAGACAACGCCTGACCCAAATTCTGTGACCGACAATAATACCTGGCCTTGACAGTGATTTATATAAACAGAAACCTTGCACTGTATTGATTTTTTTGAAGTATGCATAGTGATTTATGTCAAATAACATGTTTTCATCTTTTTCCAATAAACCATTGCATCTGGATAACTTTTAGCATGGAGGAATTTCGGAAAGTAGAAATTGAGGGGGACATGAACTGAAAATTGAGCGAGGGTTTAAAGGGTTATATATACCCTGCAGCTTAGTTCAATTGGCCCCAGGTGCCACTTATTAGCTGAAATGGCCCTTTGGGCCCACGTATCGCAAATCGGGCTGCAACCTACGAATTGAGCTAGAAATTGATTGAGGGAACCTACAAATTAAGCGAGGCAACCCACGATTTGAGCGAGGGAACCTAAAAATTGAGCGAGGCAAGCCAGGAATTGAGCGAGGCAAGCTAGAAATCGAGCAAGGGAACCTAGGAAATGACTAAGGGAACATAGGATTAGAGCGAGGGAATCTAAGGATTGAGCGAGACAAGCTAGCAATTGATAGAGGGAACCTACAAATTAAGCGAGACAACCTAGGAATTGAGCGAGGGAAGCTAGGAATTGAGCGAGGGAACATGGTATTTGAGCGAGGGAAGCTAGGAATTGAGCGAGGGAACATGGTATTTGAGCGAGGGAACCTACGGATTGAGGGAAGCAAGCTAGAAATTGAGCAAGGGAACCTACAAATTCAGCGAGGAAGCTTGGAAATGAGCGAGGGAAGCTAGGAATTGAGCGAGGGAACTTAGGGATTGAGCGAAGCAAGCTAAAAATTGAGCGAGGGAAGCTAGAAATTGAGCGAGGCAACCTAGGAATTGAGCGAGGGAAGCTAGAAATTGAGCGAGGGAACCTAGGAAATGAGCGAGGGAACCTAGGGATTGAGCGAGGGAACCTACAAATTAAGCGAGACAAGCTAGGAATTGAGTGAGGGAACCTACAAATTAAGCGAGGCAACCTACGAATTGAGCAAGGGAAGCTAGGAATTGAGTGAGGGAAGCTAGGAATTTAGCGAGGGAACCGATAAATTTAGCAAGGGAAGCTAGGAATTGAGCGAGGGAAGATAGGAATTGAGTGAGGTAACCTAGGAAATGACCGAGGGAACATAGGATTTAAGCGAGGGAACCTAGGGATTAAGCAAGGCAAGCTAGGAATTGAGTGAGCGAACCTACAAATTAAGCGAGGCAACCTACGAATTTAGCGAGGGAAGTTAGAAATTGAGCGAGGGAACCTAGGAAATGAACGAGGGAACCTAGGGATTAAGCGAGGCAAGCTAGGAATTGAGCGAGGGAACCTATGAATTAAGCGAGACAGCCTAGGAATTGAGCGAGGGAAGCTAGAAATTCAGTGAGGCAACTAAAAAATTGAGCGAGAGAACCCAGGAATTGAGCGAGGGAAACTAGAAATTGAGCAAGGCAACATATAAATTGAGCGACGGAACCTGTGGTTTCTCTTCTGCTATTTGTGTTTTCTAGATGAAAATGCCATTTTGTAAATGGGAGATGGATGTACAGATGGTGGCATGGGAGTCCATTTCCTTTATGTGGTTTATCTTCTCACTTCCTATATGGATTTTGTTTTCAAATTATAGGATGAGAGTTTTACTGTGCTGCTATTCTTTTGACATGGTGCAATGTTGTCACAGGAAGTTCATTCTCATGGGCGCCAAGTTGTCATAGGAAATTCATCCTCATGGGCCTAAGTCATGGACTTGACTAAATTTATGGTAATCTTGTACATTATAGAGATTTTGCAAAGTACTAATGATGTACATGTTACTTATATAAGGCATTATATTGAATGGACAGTCAAATTTTGGTGTAAATTTGGACTTCATGTGCCTAATGCCTATCATGACTATGTAATTAAAAGTTTTATGCACAACAGTATATTAAAAGCTTTCAATTACAAAGAGGAGCCAGACTTAGATGCAGCCTTGAAAAGGCCAATTTTTTAAATTCATATGCAATGTGTTTCTAAAATTTATCATCATCACCAGAAAAAGGTAATTTCTTTCTTTTTGCCATTGTCTAATATTTTATTTTCCCTTGAACAGCTTTTACCCTGCTTTCATAGCTAGCTAGTTTCAAGTTAAAATCCATATACACTGTAATGAATATTTTATATCGCACAAAATCTTCTCTCTATGGGAAATAAAAGAAGAACGTTAACATGTCGGTTCAAATGCGATTCTAATTCCGTGTGCTATTTATGCTCAGTTTCGATGAATAATTTGCATTATTTGGTTGCAGCAATGATAATCCTCTCAACCAAATGGAACAAGATTGGAACGTCAAGCTGATCATTTTAACAGGTGGTGTACCTCAATATCATTGAGGGCCTGAACTTGCTGAAGGACTCTGAAATACCGATGTTGATGCCTTTTACTACTACACAACCCACCAAAGATCGACTGAAGAAACCAGTCCAATGACAATCATTGGCAACAGGGAGATCATTGACATTAACCAAGGTATGTTAGCTGCTTAAACTGGTGTTTAAAAAAAAAAAAAAAAAAAAAAAAGGATACATGTGGGTCACCTTTTCTTTTCCTTTTCCTTTTCCGTTTTTTCATTTTACTTTTTGATAAGAAAGACTTTCTCTGTGGCTACAGATTTTCGGTGGCCACGATCTCTATAGCTACGGATTTAATCTATAGCAAAGTTTTAAAGAGCTACGTGACCAATGGCTATGGTCGTACTGTGGGGTAACCATATTTAGCTACAGCTTTTATCAGTAGCTTTAGACCAATTTTCTAGTAGTGTAGCAAAAGCCAACGATTTAACGGTGTCCAGTAAAACTGTCAGTAAAGATCCTGACCACCGGTAAAGCCTTTACCGACTGAAGCTTTACCGACTGACAGGTGACCGTGGGCAAAGGATTTGCCGGCGGTTTTATGGGCCTTTGCCGACAGTTTTGACCGCCAGTAAAGACCAGTTTTCTTGTAGTGTGACCTGCTTGCTGATGTGTGTAGGAGTTGCAAGTACACTTATCAAAAAGTTCATATAAATACCATTGACAGTAGTTTTTCTTTTGTTTCCCCTCATGTTAGATTCTACATTATTTCACTTCCATTTTGTTTAATTCTTGCAGGGGAAACTAGTGATCAATACGTTGCAGTTCAACATGTCTGTGCTGACTCCTTACGTTTTTATGAGGAGGTTCCTAAAGGCAACTTAATACCATGACAAGAAGGTGAGATAACATTTTCTCCACACAGGCAATCACATTGCTTAACTCCGGATTCTAGTACAATGGTTTTGATAAGAATTTCCCTATCAAACAGCTTGAACTCCTTTCCTTTTTCATGATCGAGCTTTGCCTCATCGAGTATGAAATGCTCAAGTTCCAATTTGTCATTGTTAGCCATTCACTTACAATCTATATCGCCAAAGTGCACTCTCAGAGGGTTCAGGCATTGGACCAAGACGAGTGAATGTTATACTAGCTACAAGGAAGATCAACTGCTGTGAGTTCTTTTTCTCAATTACCTTTTCTTTTCCTTCTAAAGTCTCGTAACTAAGAGGCTTGCTGCTCTAAGCCTGCATATGCCCCCCTCCTCATAGATGTCATAGCCCCAATTATCTGATACATGCTAGTTTCCAACACATCCACCTAACACGCTGCCACACATGGCGACATGACAAGAGTATATGCTTAAGCGGGGCGCTCAATCTGTTGGTTGGCTCGCTGAATTTCTACATTGCCTCGCTGAATTTCAAGGTTCCCTCGCTCAATTTCTAACTTCCCTCGCTCAATTCCTAGGTTGCCTCGCTCAAATCCTAGGTTTCCTCGTTGAATTTCTACCTTGCCTCACTTAATTTGTAGGTTTCCTCGCTCAATTTCTAGCTTCCTTCGCTCAATTTCTAGGTTGCCTCATTCAATTGATAGGTTGTCTCGCTCAATTTCTAGGTTCCCTCGCTCAATTTGTAGCTTTCCTCACTCAATTCCTAGGTTCCCTCGGTTGCCTCGCTCAAATCCTACGTTGCCTCGCTGAATTCCTACGTTGCCTCGCTCAAATCCTAGGTTGCCTCACTCAATTCCTAGGTTCCCTCAGTCAATTGCTAGGTTGCCTCACACAATTCCTAGGTTGCCTTGCTCAATTTCTAGCTTCCCTCGCTCAATTCCTATGTTGCCTCGCTCAATTCCTACCTTGCCTCACTCAATTTCTAGGTTCCCTCGCTCAATTTCTAGCTTCCCTCACTCAAATCCTAGGTTGTCTCGTTGAATTTCTAGGTTCCCTCGCTTAATTTCTAGCTTCCCTCGCTCAATTCCTAGGATTTCTCGCTGAATTTCTACGTTGCCTCGTTCATTTCCTAGGTTCCCTCGCTCAATTCCTACGTTGCCTTGCTCAAATCCTAGGTTGCCTCACTCAATTTCTAGGTTCCCTCGCACAATTTGTAGCTTCTTTCGCTCAAATCCTAGGTTGCCTCACTCAATTTCTAGGTTCCCTCGCTCAAATTCTAAGTTCCCTCACTCAATTTCTAACTTCCCTCGCTCAATTCCTAGGTTGCCTCGCTCAAATCCTAAGTTTCCTCGCAAAATTTTTACCTTGCCTTGCTCAATTTCTAGGTTCCCTCGCTCAATTTCTAGCTTCCCTCGCTCAAATCCCAGATTGCCTCGCTGAATTTCTAGGTTCCCTCGCTTAATTTCTAGCTTTCCTCGCTCAATTCATAAGATTCTTCGCTGAATTTCTACGTTGCCTCGCTCATTTCCTAGGTTCCCTTGCTCAATTCATAGGATTCTTCGCTGAATTTCTACGTTGCCTCGCTCATTTCCTAGGTTAGCTCGCTCAATTCCTATGTTGCCTCACTCAAATCCTAGGTTGTCTCGCTGAATTTCTAGGTTCCCTCGCTCAATTTCTAACTTCCCCCGCTCAATTCCTAGGTTGCCTAGCTCAAATCGTAGGTTCCCTCGCTCATTTTCTAGCTTCCCTCACTCAATTTCTAGCTTCCTTCGCTCAATTTATACATTCACTCGCTGAACTCCTACCTTGCCTCTCAATTTATAGGTTCCCTGGCTCAATTCCTACCTTGCCTCGCTCAATTTTCAATTTGCCCACTCAATTTCATGTTTGCCCCGCTCAATTTCTAATTTGACCGCGAAGTGATTGAAATTGACAGCAAAGTGAATGAAATGTATTTTCGACCATCGACCTGATGGAATCTTGGAAAATAACTAGGTTGGTTGGCTAAAGTAGCTTCTCCTACCCCAAAATCATATCTGGTACATCAAGTAACTAATTTTAGTTTAAAAGATATTCATGTTAAATGAATAAAGAAATAAATGAAAAAAAAAAAGAGAATTTTTTTTTGATATATATATATATATATATATATATATATATATATATATATATATATATATTAGAGAAAAATGTAGGTAGAATAAAGTTCTCCATGTAAAAAAAAATAAATAAATAAATAAATAAAATGATACGGATATGGCTATAGCTACGGTTATAATCCGTAGCCATAAATCGAAGTTGGAATCACGGAATCCACGACAGCGACTTGCGGTGGAATCGTGGGAGCTGCGATTGATCACCAGGCTTTGGTTATAGCTACAGTTATAATCCGTAGCCATAGAAAACCCGTACCCAAAATTCCTTTTTTTTTTTTTTGGTTTTTTAATTTTTCTTTTGCTGTTGTAATCCCCACCGCCTTTTGTGGGTCCCATCATGAGGTCTGTGTTAAATCCAAACCGTCCATCTATTTGGCGAGCTCATATTCAGGCTTGAGACGAAAAATAAGATAGATCTAACTATCAAGTAGACCACACTGTAAAAGGCAATGGGGAATTGAACGTCTACCATTGAAACCCTCTTAGAGGTTATAGAAGTTTTGGATCATTATGAAATTTGTTTTTCTTCTTCATCCATGTCTTCGTGACCTATGAATGAACTTAGACAGGTCTTTGTGACCTATGAATGAACTTAGATGGGGAGGATTTCTCACAAGGGCCCCAAAAAGTTTTTAATGGTTGACGCTCATTCAACACTGTTTCTTGTAATGTGGTATACTTGAGATTTGCATATACCTCATTTTTGGTCGCATACCATAAAATGATATGGAAAGATATATTGACGGCATGGATGAATAGAATACATTATGGCGGGGCCCACAGGCCACCGACCATCCGCGATTGGCTGGTGGCCGGGGAGTACCCAATCCGTTTCCGTGAAAGGAGGGTAGTTTCGTCCTCAAAGTCGCTGTCCGCACGTGCTAGTCTAAGTTGGTAACTTAAGTTTGTATTCCTTCATAAAAACCGCTGGGTAAAAGGTTTTGTCTACAGTGGTCATTTTCTCTTAAAACTAAAACTCGCAGACCTGGGAGAAGCTGTGGTTGTAACCTTCACATACGACCTTTTCTTTTCCTCCAAAGTATCATATTTGTAGAATATCCGTACAACGTAGCCGCATCATATTAATAATTTATTATAAAAATCAAGGAAATCAGGTTGTTGTGTGGGCCACACCACTAGAATGAATCTACACCATCGACTGTTGAAAATTTTCATTGTATCACAATAGATGAGCTGAACAGCTTAATATGGATACTCAGAGATCATCATGGTGTGGACCACCTTTTGCACGGATCGGATATGCTGCAACTATCCCAAATCGGCAGAAACGAAACGGTTGAATTGAAATTTCACATGCAACAGCTGTACATGATCATCTCTCAGCGACGAGACCAGAGGCTTTAAAACCGCCCGTGCACCTACTACTTTACTCCCACTTGCGTTTTATTTAACAATAATAAAAAAGACATCCACCCAACATATATTCAACTGAAAATCGTAGTAATCATTGCGTAGTTGTACGGTCTACAAACATTTTCCACGTGGCATCATCGCTTGGCGCCACGTACGTATTTTGACACGTGGACACTCATAATTTCGGATTTATTAATTGATTGGTTTTATTATGGTGGGAGCATTTTAGTCGTTGGCCACAAATGTTTCGACATTCAATCCACCAACATTGATAGGTCGAGTGTGTAATAAAATACCCTGGTTTAAGAGGAGTTATTTGATACTCTGATAAAGCATGACACTTGATACACAGGTACCAAGAAAATCCGCATCATATGTATAAACTCAAATTAAAACTGAACAAGTTATGTAAACTATAACCAAACATTTTGTTTGGTTTGGTTGAAATAGGATGATATCTTTCATTTATGACTGTCTATAAAATCTCAGCCAATTCATTAGGGATGATAGAGAAGGTACAATTATTGGCTCCCCTCTCATTAGACAGGGATAATAATTTAGTCAGTTTGATTTAATTTATGACACGTGTGCAAACTCTGAGAAGCTGCGAAGTACATGCGTATCATCCATCACACTTGTGAGAGTATTAAATATTTCCCTCCCTTTATTTTTTTTTTTAGCAGGGAATGATAGAAGTTGATGCGAGGGCAAAGACGTGCGCTGGTCCTACTGGAATAGCATAGCTATGAAGCATGTAAGAAGATCGTAACCCCCTTCCGGAAGATAGCTGATCACCCGGGCTGTATAATAGCTTTGTATGCGCAGCCCCATCCTTCTTGCCTGTTATCACTTGCTTAGGACATCCATATCATGTAAATACTGGGCCCACTGTGAGGATCTGCTTTCTCAATAATCAGGCTAATCCTATCATTAGGTGGGCCACGCTTGCAAGTGGAGTCAAACCATTAACATTCTTTGATTCTGATGATGTGGCCTGTACAATGGCTAGATCAGCCTGGATTTTTTTTTCGGACATTTTCATCGTGGAGTACACTACTTAGATGGATTGGATGTTTCTAAAGATGACACGTTGGCAAGAAAGATGGGGCAGCATACTAACCTAGCACACTGTAGGCGTGGACACCCTTTGTGATGTGATGTGGCAACGTCATAGGAACTTAGACATGAGCGTGCACCGTCATTAAAGTTTTGGTACCACTTTCCAAAAAAACAAAACAAAATAAAAAGTTTTGGTGCCTCAGGGCTTTCCTGAAGTTCCTCAATTTATGCTCTGGTTGGGTGTGAGGGTTCATACTCATGTCTCAAAAAGTGTAAACGTGGCATATATTTAGATGGACTGTGAATGATCTAACTCTCCAACCAGTGGACATCTAAGGATCGTCAAAATGAAAATTAGCATATAGGGTTTAGGTACCATGCGCTCGAGCTCACGATAAGCTCCCGTGAGGTCGAGCTGTGTGGGCCCCACCGTGATGCATGTTGATCATCAATACCGTGCATTTGATGGGTCCCCTTTAAATTATAGGATATCCCAAAAATCAGCCGTATACGAACTCAGGTGGGCCATACCATCTAAAATCATGTTAAGACATGCTAAAAACATATAAAAGCACTTGGTGGGGCCCACCTGAGTTTTGAGTGCTCCTGAAACTTGGTTTCTTGAATAGGGTGTGCGAACCCTCATCCAAGTGGGACACACAATGGATGGGCTAGATTTTGAGAATACATCTCGGTGGGCCCAAATTGTTTTATTTTTTCTTGAATTTATTATATTATAGAATTTATATATATATATATATATATATATATATATATATATATATATATGCGAAAAGGTATAATGAGCTCAAGTGTATTACTGTCGTCCATGAGGTCGAGCTGTGTGGGCCCCACCGTGATGCATTTCGAACATCAACACCGTCCACCAGATGCATCATTCCATCGTGGTCCTGGACGGACCAAAATCAAGTCAATCTATTACTTTTGTGGGCCACACCACATACAAAAGTGCAGAGGAGTCATGCACCATTAAAACATTCATAACCATTTTTGAGGGCCCACCGAGATGTGGTTTGCAAATCCAAAAACGGCCATATCCATTATGTGTGTCCCACTTGAATGAGGGTTGAGACCAAGTTTCGGTGCATGGAAACCTCGGTGGACCCACCAAGTGCTTTTATATATTTTTGGCATGTATTCACATGATTTTAGATGGTATGGCCCACACGAGTTAGTATATAGGCTGATTTTGTGGGCGTGAGGGTCGTCCGGGCCCACGATGGAATGGTGCATCTAGTGGACGGTGTTGATGTTCGAAAGGCATCACGGTTATATCTTTTGGCATGTATTCATGATTCATGGACGCCGTAATACGCTGGAATGCTCATTATACCTTTTCCCTATATATATATATATATATATATATATATATATATATATATATATATATATATATATATATATATATATATACACACACACACACACACACACACACACACACACACACACACACACGAAAAAGGTACTATGCGCTCAAGCGGATGGGAATGTCCCATGAGGTCGAGTTGTATGGGTCCCACCGTGATGCATTTCAAACATCTACCCCATCAGTCAGATGCACCATTCCATCGTGGGCCTAGGTCTTAAAAATCAAGTCAATCCGTGACTTGTGTGGGCCACACCACATACAGAAGTGGAGAGGGGCCGTGCACCATTAAAACATTCATAACCATTTTTGAGGGGCCCCGAGATGTGGTTTGCAAATTCAGCCCATCCATTATGTGTGTCCCACTTGAATGAGGGTTCAGACCAAGTTTCAGGCGCATGCAAAACTCCGGTGGGCCCCACTAAGTGCTTTTATATGTTTTAACGGTGTCTTCACATGATTTTAGATGTATGGCCCACCCGAGTTCCGTATGCGGCTGATTTTTGGGATATCCCATAATTTAAAGAGGACCCATCAAATGTACAATGTTGATGGTCGACACGTATCACAGTGGGGCCCACACAACTCGACCTCACGATCAGCTTATCGTCAGCTCGAGCGCATTGTAATTTTTCCCATATATATATATATATATATATATATATATATATATATATATATATATATATATATATATATATATCTCGGTGGGCCCTCAAAAATAGTTATGAATGTTTTAATGGTGTACGACACTTCTGTATGTGGTGTGGTCCACACAAGTCACGGATTGACTTGATTTTTGGGACCTAGGCCCACGATGGAATGGTGCATCTGACTGATGGGGTAGATGTTCGAAACGCATCACGGTGGGCCCACACAGCTCAACCTCATGGGACGGAGCCGTGAGCTCGAGTGCATTGTACCTTTTCCCACATATATATATATATATATATATATATGACATTCTTCCGATTTTATTTTAGGAGTGTGGCTGATCTCCTGCGAGGTCGAAGGTGTTGGACAGTTTAATTAGAGTAACATAATTTTCATGCGTATAGATTCAGGTGCTTGTGCAGGGAGAATCACAATCCATTGTAGCACCAAACAATCCCTACGACACAAAAGCATGCTAAAGATGTATGCCTGTGGGAGAAAGAGAGTTATAGCAGTCCTGGGAATTTGTTCGGTGTTTCAGAGTTGTAATCTTCTCATTAGTTACAGCTACAGGATACTACCACGCCTTGGGGTTAGATGAGATTTTGGAGAGCTACAGTAATTACGAGCTTAGCTAGCGTCGTACTTCTGTCCATGGTAGGCTTAGTGCATGCGGGAGAAATAGAAGGGTCTTTGCATGCTAAAAAGCTATCCAGTTATAGAGGTCTATCCTATTATGCGGATGCCTGAATTCTTCTTAGTCCAGGAGATGCAGGCAGGGTTTTGTCGGTCCAACTTAAAGAGCGCGGGTTTTCTTAAGAGTAGAGCAGTTTTCTGTTGGTCCCGGACTGTTGGATTGATGGTGTCTATCTGTTCGATTGATGGACTTCAACTCGGTTATGTGATTTTGCAAAAGTCAAGGTATTTAGGCATAGTTACGATTATGGCTTAGAGAGACAAGTGTTTTATTTAAAAGGGCAAATGTTTCACACGGTGAGATGGTTTTCTGTACTTACAAGTACTTGGGAAGGGTTTTTTCTCAAGGGTTGGGAATTTTCTTAGGGTGTGCATTATAAAGGGAGATCGGGTTGCTTCTGTAATCGAAAAGGTGAATAGTGTAACTCTAAGATTTCAATTATAGTGGAAATCTCCGCCACTTTGTGCCGTGGTTTTTTCTTGCAAGGGTTTTCCATGTTAAATCTTGTGTTTGCGATTGCTTGATTGGTTGTTTTTCATTTTAATTCTTTTATCTTCGTTGAAGGTGCTTCTACAAAGTGGATAATTGTTAATGAAATTGCACGTAGTATAGAATAATCTACCGTGGTTATCTTGATGGAGCAATAGAATGAAAGTTATATCATGAGGGGTGATTAGAACCAAAGAAATTTTTTCTACCAATTAAACACACAATTTCTTACTTAAACTAATATGCCAATTTAAAATAAGTAAAGCAGTTTAATACTAAGTCTTCTAAGCCAACGGTGGGTCTAATCACATACACTACAATAGATGCAACGTGCAAAGCAATTAGTCTATAAATGATAGTGTACATGTGTTTGTGGGGATGTGCTAACTATTAAATCATAACATTCATATAATCAAGCATACATATAATTCACTAATTAAGCACATAAACATAATTAAACAACTAGTCAAATTACAATCCCAAACATAAGCATGTATAGTGGTTCGGTTTCCCTACTTCACTCCCTATGATGCACTTAATATATAAGTGTACCGAATTTCACTATCTGAGGTTTTAAATTAGGTTTACCTTTAACCTTTATAGAACTACACAAGGACCTAGTGTATACTCCTTCAAGAGCCTCCTGTAACAGATTTTAGTTGGTTTTCTATTAGCTAACTAACAACCTCAGTCCTAATTCAAGGATTTACGTTTAATTTTACTAGATTCTCCCAAGGAGACTAACATGTACACACCTATATCCGGTGAATTCGGCCTTACACAATATCCTAAGTCCTACAAAAGAACCATCAAGTTTGGGTTATAAACTTTTACCATCAATCCTACATAAGGAAATGGAGTATGGAATCTCTAAATGATAATTATTTGTCGAATTGAGCTCCTTTAATGCGTTGTGTTTGAGTCGCTTCTTCAAAACTCTCCCATACTTGAATTAGCTCATCAATTTCTCTCCTAATCGTTAATGCCGATGTGCTACTAATGCTTCAGCTCTAAGATCAAACACCTTACATGCGGTACACTATATAAGTGAGTAAGGTGATGGGAGGTGGGTAGAATCTCCTATAATTAATAGAAAGTTGAACTCTTAGGGGATTCTCCTTGATGGACATTCTAAAGGTTGATGGACACTAGGATTTGTCAATAAAATCAATGTTTAAACTTTAAATAATGATCTTCTTGTATATGAGCTTGGAATACTCATTATAATGAACAATCACTAAGAAGAGAGCATGAATCTCATTGACGCTCTTCACTAACATGTCATTGACGTAGACCTCCATGGATCATTCGATTTGTAAAGCTAACATTTTATTTACTAGTCACTGAAACGTAGCTCTAGCATTCTTCAGTCCGAAGGGCATGACCCTGTAGTTGTAGAGGCCCTTGTCTGTGACAAAGGTCGTTTTCTGTTTGTCAGACGGGTGCATCACTATTTGATTATAGCCCGAGTATGCGTCCATGAAGCTTAAGAGTTTGTGCCTAGCCGTAATGTCGACTAGCTAATCGATCCTTGGGAGAGGAAAACTGTCCTTAGGGCGGGCCTTATTCAAGTCGGTATAGTCGACGCAAACTCGCCACTTCCCGTTAGACTTCCTCACTAGGATAATGTTCATGATCCAGTCGGGGTAGTAGACTTCCTCAATGAATCCGGCGTCCAAGAGTTTGTCAACTTCTTCGGCAATTACTGCATACCACTCCGACTTAAACTCTCTCCTTTTCTGCCTGACCGGTCTGCAGTCAAGATCTAATTTCAACTTGTGAACTATCACCTCGGGGCTAATAACTGACATATCTTGATGGGACCAGACAAACACGTCGGCATTTTGTCAGAGGAGGCTCATTATTTGCTCGCGGTGGTCGGAGGTCAGTAATGATCCAATCTAAACCGTTCTAGTCGGGTCAGCCTCGTTGAGGGGGATAGTCAGGAGATTTTCTGTCACACCCCAAACCTGAAAATCGAATTCACAGGAATCCCGATTGTTGAATTCGGTGCCGATAGCCTCCATAGTGCCCCATTCTTGGTTTCCAGCACCCATATGTCAGGTTCCGCAAGGATCCTACAAGGAGGATTTTTCAACGTGCATTTATCTCGTAAGAGGCATAACCACAAGTTTACCCAAATCACAAAGGTAACATCATCATCACATCTCCACTAATATAAACATTTGAATACAATGTTGAAATGGAAATACATATGTTAAAATCAAAACTCCAAAAGTCAGCTAAATACTCCAAGCTCCACGCTGCTACAACCTATCATCTCCTGCACGCATCTATCATGCATAAGCTTATAGAAAGCTTAGAGGGTGGTGAAAGTGTATGCGCAAGATAAGTGCCAAGCACACAAATACAACGTCACAATCATACAATGTCAGAAATACAGGTAAGATCATGAATCATATGATATCAGAGTAAGCGGAAATACTGACAAGTCCATGAATCAAACAATATCAGAGTACACAATACAATTCAGCTATGCAAATGAGGAGTCATAAAGAACCAATTATCAGATGTCGTATTTAGACCATATAAATGCAGAAACATAGTAACCCAAAATACTATATGTCGCGGATGTAATGCAATATGCGGTGCGAATGAAATGACCATGTTGGAGTGTGAAGTTGGAATGATAGTATGTAGTATCGCAGGCTATGAGGTCCATCACAAGGGACTTCTATCCAAACTAGTCACATACCTAAATTTGCATAGTCAGACTCAATGTGTTAAACTCCTTATCTCGGGTTAGTCGTGCGCCCCAACCGAAATCCTGGTCATTGCGAAGGCACACATAACAAATAGTTTCACACCACCAGCCTAAGTGGATAGTGAATGAATGAATATGCAACTCATGTCCAATATGTCCACATATCAGTACTGTTCAACTCTGGGATCATCGTCGGGGTCTAGTACACTCTACACTAGCTTGCCACCCCATTAAGCGCACAACTGGGTAAGTGGAAAAGACCCTATTATCCGCCTGGCCAATAGTCAGCCAATATCTACCCGACATGTCAATAGCGAACCCATTCACAAGCTAGTCAAACTCAGCCTAGCTATGCCTACTCCCTCAGGCGGGTAAGGCCACACCCCCTCCCAACCGACCACGACATAGTGGGAGACGTGATCTACTGGTATACAGCCCTCGTGAGCTTATATATATCTACTCGGTCTCAACGTTGGGGCATCCTCTGGTACCAAGAGAGTTTAGGGATTTTCACTCAGGGCCATCTATGGCAGCCCGATGCTAATAACGTATTTACGGTGTCCCATCTAGTCATCCATGATATGTCTGTGGAGGCTACAACCCTGATGTTGCTAAGGTGTACAGTAATCACAACACATAATGCCAGATGCGTGAGTCATACAATCCAGTCATGCACCAATCCTGCGCATGCCGTGTGCTCATGTGAGACAATCTCTGCCTATCAGGGAGTCTCATAACAACCTGCCCAATAATATATGCAATGGTCAACTACACCTCATAACAAACATACAGGTGATGCGTATAAGCATGTATCATGATGCTATATTGTCACATACTCATAATCGGTATCAATAACCGGCATCGACAATCGGCCTCGATAATGTGGACATTTAACCAACATTGCCTCCAAGGAAAGGCCCACATAGAGCCTAACATATAGTGGACCCATGGCCTCACACAAGGGCCTAATATACAACACCATGGGCCTCACTCAAGAGTTTAATATACATCACGATGGTCCTCTCACATGGGCCTAATATACAACACAACGGGCTCCATCGCCTGACCCTCAAATGCACCACAATGGGCCTCATCACATAGGCCTTACATACATTATATAGGCCTCAAATACATCAAGTCGAGGCCGAATGTGTTGGGGGCCTTGCACAAAATCTTAGGATCTAGCCCTCTAGAACAAACCAGAATTATGGATAATAAAGCAATGAAATAAATCAAAGCATCAACCACACACCACACAAGAGATTTTTATGTGGAAAACCCTTAAAGGGGTAAAAACCATGAAACCTCATCCAGATCAACAATCCACTATGAAGTAGAACATTACAACCTTCTTCACTCACGCAGGAGTGGATAAACAATAAGAGAAACAAAGAAAATGGAGAGATCTAACCGATTACGTGGACGTGGAAGCGCTGAGATATCAAGTGCACAGTAGATCTCCTCTACGAGTAGAACCTCCCTTCCACAAGCTTCCTCTCTCTCTTTCTCCCTTTCTCTCACCCCTTTGATAGCCCTAAACCCTTTAGTAAACCCTTGTAAAGCTTTAGAAAACCCTCTTATCGTGCCTAGAAACCCCTAGGTACCTCCTATTTATAGTTTTAAGAAACTCATTTCCGCATTCCAGTTGCATAAGGACTTACGAAATGAAATCCGCGCAAAATCGCGGAACGAATCTGCATAACTACGACTGGTCGTGTCAGGTCTACGACCGATCGAGCACACCCACGACCGGTCGAGCATCTCCTTCGATCGGTCGAGCACCTCGGGAAAAAAATAATCCAACGTCACTGGACTTTGAGTCGAGCCACAACTCGACTCTACGACTGGTTGTGCACCAGCCCTCGACCGATCGAGCGAGGTTCATTACCGGTCGAGCATGGGATAAAAAATTCTATCAAATCTCCCCCCTTTTGTCCCAGGGGGGATTCACCTTCTTCAAGCCAGCCAGGTTTCTACAAACCTCAAACTTGCCCTTGAGCAAAGCCTTGGTCATCATGTCTAACCCATTATCATTCGTGTGGACCTTTTCAAGCTGTAATATCTTCTGTTCCAAAGTATCCCTGATCCAGTGATACCGAATCTCTATGTGCTTTGACTTAGAATGCCGACTTGGATTCTTGCTCAAGTGTATAGCACTCTGACTATCGCAATAGACCACGTGCTCCTCCTGCTTCAGGCTAAGTTCCTGTAGGAACCTTTTCATCTAAAGCATCTCTTTACATGCTTTTGTGACTGCAATGTACTAGACCTCTGTCGTTGACAATGCTACGACTTTCTGTAGCTTGCTCTGCCAAGAAACCTCTCCCCCTGCAAACGTGAACATGAACCCCGATGTAGACTTCTTGGAGTCTATGTCACCTGCCATATTTGCATCTGTATAGCCCTCTAACATAGGTTTTCCATCACCATAACATAGGCTCAATCTCGATGAGCCTCTTAGATACCGCAATATCCACTTCACCGCTACCCAATGTTCTTTGCCAGGATTGGCAAGATACCGGCTGACAACACCAACCGCATATGCTATGTCTGGATGTGTACATACCATAGCATACATCAAACTTCCTACAATTGACGCGTAGTGTATCTTCTGCATCTCTTCCACCTCTGCCTTCGTCTTGGGATACTGTCTGTCGCTCAATCAGAAGTGACCATCCATTGGAGTACTAACCGGCTTCACTGCATTTATATTGAACCGCTCTAGGACTTTCTTAATATATTGCTCTTATAACAGTAAAAACTTCCTACTATTTTTGTCACGGGTTATCTCCATTCCTAGGATCCGTTTAGCCGGGCCCAAGTCTTTCATCGCAAAAGACTTGCCCAACTCCTGTTTCAGCATGTCGATCTTCTTGATGTCTTTTCCCATGATGAACATGTCATCAACGTATAACAGCATAACTAAGAAATCACCATCTGAGAACTTGCGCGTGAACATATAGTGGTCCGACTCCGTTCTGTCATACCCATGTTTCAACATAAACGAGTCGAACTTCTTGTACCATTGCCGTGAAGCTTGTTTCAGCCCATGCAAGCTCTTCCTCAACCTACACACCATATGCTCTTTGCCCTTGACTTCGAACTCCTCTGGTTGATGCATGTAGATCTCTTCTTCCAGGTCACCATGGAGGAAAGTAGTTTTAACATATAACTGCTCTATCTCCAGATCCATGCTAGCTGCCAACCTAAGTAACACCTGTATGGATGTCATCTTCACCACTGGTGAGAATATCTCTTCGAAGTCTATGCCTTTCCTCTGACCAAACCCTTTCACCACAAGTCTGGCTTTAACCTTCTTTACGAACACCCGCGAACAGCTTTGCCCCTTGTGCTTTCGGTGACCATTCATAGGTTGGTTCTTATGCAACCTTCTTTGCATAGAACACCTTTATGCTCTTATAGGGCCTCGGAAAAGCTTTCTCCCCATGCCATCATAATGTACTCATGCGGTGAGTACCTCTTAGACAAATTGCCCCGTTTGACCTCCTATGTCAGTGGATAGTGGGGGTGCTGGTTCTCGAAGGAACTCCTCGTCCTCTCGCACCTTTTTGTACTCCCCATCATCGCACCACGGGAGGAATAACCGGATCCATGATTCCCGAATCTAAACTGGTTCTTTTCTAGCTTACCAATGTCTTCTATGCGACGATGAGTAATCAAATTTTTCATCACCATACCCTAAGAACACACAACCGAGCTTAGACCTCTCGTCCTTTGATACGTGAAAGATGCCCCCGCATCCAAACACCCCGAGATGACCGTCGTCTAGTTGGTACTTCTCCATTTGGCTATGGAGCCTCGTTTATCAAATAACTCGTCGTGTGCATTGCTTCTCCCCATAACGTCTTGGGCCATCATGGGATAACATGCATCCGATTCCCTCATAATGATAATGTCGGCTACACCATTATGTCATGCGTAAGCGACTAGTCCTCTGTTCCATCGACTCCCACGATCCTTCCGATCAAATTCCGGCAATCCCGGACCTAAAGATGCGCACCTCCTCAGACGAGACTTGCATGCCAAAGTGCCTCGCTCAAAACCAAGTGGATCAAGTGAGAGCCGCGCTGCCGCGACTCACGCACCGACCCGATACCCGGGCTAGAAGATTCATCTTGGGCTTTGAGGAAAATGCCGCGCATTGCAGATCCCAAGAGAACTCCATAAGTGTCCCATTAAATCTACAAGCACCCATCCCCCTTTTACATCACCCTCACCTAAAGTACTTCCCATCCCATCATCATCGGGCACCATAAGGGAGGAATAGATGCGTGTGATGTTAGGTTGGATCCATGTCCTCTAGCTTAATTTTTATTCATCATCTCTTTCCCGAACTAACCGATTATATTAGTGGATATGTGATGTTCTTTGTGAAATGGGTAATCTCGTTATGCCGAGTTAAATGTACAAAAAAAATCCTCTGTAGGATCCCAGGGATTGGAATCGCGATGGGCGCACAGAATGGGCTCTACGACGAGCTTCTGATCTCGGATTCTCGGATCCGACACGGGTTTGGGCCACGGTTGGTATCGAGCATAACTTGGGAATCGAAGATAACATCACATATTTTTCATCACTTTATGATTGTTGAGAATCATGGTTAGATCCCCAAGTTAATAACTTAGAGAATTTCTAACATAGCTCCCTACGATCTTCATATAAGATTAGCTGCATAGTATTACCTCTGATACGGGATCCTGGGTTTGAGGTCATCATAAACGTGAAGGCCGAGAATGCATTATCCCCATCCATAACAGCCTGTATTGGTTATATCGAGGTTTAAATTTCGAGACTAAATTTTTATTAGGTGGGTAGAGCTATAAGGATCCTAGTCTCTAGTTCCATCCACATCCCTCCGGCAATCCTCGGGACCTAAAGCCAACATTCTCCATTCGAGACATGCCAAAGTCGGCTCGATGGAGACATGTTTATCAAATATCGCCCGAGGAAAACGCCGTGCACGTGTGCATCAATCATGCTTCTCCATCCCATAACGTCATTGAGAAATCACCTAAAGTTTGCATGGGATAACATGCATCCGATTCCCTCAATAATGGTGCTTGATTCATTCATGCTCGACTACACCATTATGTTGGGGGTCTTGTTGCATCAGGAAATGGTGAACCTGTCTGTTCATGTCGTATACCCATCGTTGAGCTTGGGGACTTCAGATTATAGTACTCATGAAAGTCGCCAATGTATTCACGGATTCACCATTGTTCAGTGCATATGCACTTTAATGTATTCACCACCATGTTATGCGGTTTAATGTCTCTCTCGACTATAGCATGAAACAATTTAAACACACCAAAGACCTCGTCCTTGGATTTCAAAGCATAAACCAAAACCCTCCTAAATGCATCATCTATAAAAGTGATAAAATATAATGCCCCACCCAAGGTTTTTGTCCTCATAGGACCACAAACATCAGAATAAACCAAATCTAATGCATGCACTTTATTAACATGAGAAACAGATTTAATAAATGAAACTCTATGCTGTTTCCCTGATAAACATTCAAGATATGTTTTGAGAGGTGTACCTGTCACGTCCGGAAGGAGCTGCTTCCTCGCTAGTAGCTGAAGTCCTTTTTCACTAATGTGGCCTAGACGCCTATGCCACATGTCAATAGCTGAATCTTCTACTGCGTTCAACCCACCCTTGCATATACTGACACTTGCCTTGTAAAGAGTGTAATACTTCTTTCCTCTGGCCACGATCAATGAACCCTTGATGAGCTTCCATCGCCCACTAGCAAATCGACTTTCATAGCCATCATCATCCAACCTTCTCGTCGACATCAAGTTGAAGCGAAGGTCTGAGATATGCCTCACATCCTTGAGAACCAATGTGCACCCCACATCAGTCTTCACACAAATATCACTGACTCCTACGATCTTCGATACACCAGAATTTTCCATCTTCACGGTCCTATAGTCACCTGACTTGTAGCTTGGGAAGAAGTCTCTGCGTGGAGTCGCATAAAAAGAAGCTCCCGAGTCTATTACTCAGTCGGTGTCCTGACTCGTAGCCATGAGACAAACATCGTGATCTGCTGAAAGAATAACTACAACATCGTCATCTGAAGCAACTGCAGTTGAATCTGATTCATCTTCCTTCCCTTTTCCTTTTTTGTCGTTCTTCTTACCACGGCATTCATGCTTATAGTAGCCCTTCTTACCATAGTTCCAGTAATTACTCGACTTGCCTCTTGATTTATCTCGGGCCTTCCCACCCTTCTTGTTCTTTCCTCTCCCCCTTTCCTGTGTTACAAGGGCCTCTTGCTGAGTAGACCCCTGAGACTTCCTCCTTGTCTCCTCCTTAAAGAGACAACTAATTACCTGTTCTATGGATATCTTTCCGTCTGGCGTAGAGTTACTTAGAGACACCACTAATGTCTCCCAACTGTTAGGCAATGAACTAAGCAATAATAAAGCCTGCAATTCATCGTCCAGGACCATCTTCATAGAGGAGAGTTGGTTCACTATATTACTGACCTCATTCATGTGCTTGGCCACAGAACCACCATCCTTGAACTTGAGATTCACAAGTCGCCTTATCAGAAAATTTTTATTACCAGTTGTCTTCCTCTCATACAGCCCTTCTAATTTCAACCATAGGCTAGCGGCTAAGGTTTCTGTAGACACGTGGTGGAACATAGAATCATCCAACCATTGTCTAATAAACCCCACCGCCTTCCAGTCCATCCTCTTCCAATCATTATCAGATATATCCTTGGATTTTGCTGATATGACTAAAATTGGAGAATATAGGTCCTTGCAATAAAGTAAGTCCTCCATCTTAGCCTTCCATATGGTCCATTTAGAACCATTGAGGCTGATCATCCTTGATGAGCCACCTTCCATAATTCAAAACCGATCCTACCCGTTTAATGAACTTAGCTCTTATACCACTTTGTTGGGGGCCTTGCACAAAATCTTAGGATCTATCCCTCCAGAATAAACCAGAATTATGGATAATAAATCAATGAAATAAATCAAAGCATCAACCACACACCACATAAGAGATTTTTACGTGAAAAACCCTCAAAGAGGTAAAAACCATAGGACCTTGTCCAGATCAATAATCCACTATGAAGTAAAATGTTATAACCTTCTTCACTCACGCAGGAGTGGACAAACAATAAGAAAAACAAAGAAAATGGAGATATCTAACCAATTATGAGGACGTGAAAGCGCTGAGATATCAAGTGCATAGTAGATCTCCTTTACGAGCAGAACCTCCCTTCCACAAGCTTCCTCTCTCTCTTTCTCCCTTTCTCTCACCCCTTTGATAGCCCTAAATCCTTTAGCAAACCCTTGTAAAGCTTTAGGAAACCCTCTTGTCGTGCCTAGAAAGCCCTAGGTACCTCCTATTTATAGTTTTAAGAAACTCCTTTCCGCATCCCAGTTGCGAAAGGACTTGCGAAACGAAATCCGTGCAAAATCGCAGAATGAATCTGCGTAACTACGACTGGTCGTGTCAAGTCTATGACCAGTCGAGCACCTCCTTCGATCGGTTGAGCACCCCGGAGAAAAAATAGTCCAACCTCGCTAGACTTTGAGTCGATCTACGAGTCAACTCCACGACTGGTCGTGCACCAGCCCTCGACCGGTCGAGCGAGGCCCACGACCGGTCGAGCACGGGACATAAAATTCCATCAGAATGCTCATCAGAATGGGCCTCAAATACGGGCCGCATATACATCACGATGGGCCTCGGCAATTAGCCTCATATCCGGCCTCAACAATCGGCCTCTATATCTGGCCTCGACAATCGGAGTCGGTCTCGACAATCGGAATTGGCCTCAATAATCAGAATCGACCTTGATAATAATCGAAATCGACCTCGATAATTGGCCTCGACAATTGGAATCGGCATCGACAATCGAAATCGGCCTCGGTAGTTAGAATCGGCCTCGGTAGTCGGCATCGACAGTCGGAATCGACCTTGACAATCGGAATCGGCAATCGGCCTAACAAAGGGCCTAAGGGAAGGTCATAATGTGGACATTTAACCATCATTACCCATCAATGTGGACCTTTAACCAACATTGCTCCCAAGGAATGACGCTCATAAGGTCGATCGTATAATGGGTCCACGGTCTCATACAAGGGTCTAATACACATCATCATGGGCCTCGCTTATGGGGTATATACGCATCACATTGGGCCTTACTCATGGGCATATATATATATATATATATATATATATATATATATATATATAACATTGGGCCATATCAAATGGGTCGAATCAAATGGGTCGATTCAAATGGACCGATTCAAATGGACCGAATTGAATGGGCTGAATTTAATAGGCTGAATCAATGAGTCAAATGGGTTGATTCAAATACACCATTCATCCATCTATAGAGATCATTTTAGAGCATTAACCTAACAATGAATCAGATCAAAAGATCATCTAGACCATACCACAAATAGCAGTGGTGATAATGATTGCCACAGTAAAAAAATAAAATTAGAGGGCCCACCATAGCATTTATTCCCCATCCAGACTGTTCATAAGGTCATGAAGACCTGAACAATGTGGAAAACAAATATCATGTAGGTTTAGAACTTCTGTAACCCAAAAGGGGTTTCAATGGTAGGCATTCAATTCCTCTGTTTTTGCAGTGTGGTCCACTTGATATTAGATCTATCTTTTTTTTTAGTCTTAAGCCTTAAAACGAGCTTGCCAAAGGATGGATGGTTTGGATGAAACACATCCACACATGGGACCCACAGAACTTGCTGACGTTAGTCAATAGATGGGTCCCACCATCTGGATGGCTTGGATATCACATCCACAACATGGAGGGGACCCACCATTTAAATGGATGGACGGCTAGGATGTAAGGTGGATCCCATGTGCAAAGAACACATACATCAGAGGTGGGTCCACACTTGTGGACCCACAACATTGGGGAAAGCTGATATTTGTGGTTACCTACGTCCAGCAGCGTCTGCTGCTGGACGGTGCATGTTCTGCACCAGAAGACGGTGGGGCCCACCACATTGGATGGTTGGGATACCCCATATACTTCGCAGGTGGGTACCACGTGGGGCCCACCATCAATTATTATATTTTATAATATATAGATATATAAGTATATATTTTATTTTATTATTTATATATTATTATTATTATTATTATTATTATTATTATTATTATTATTGAAACTGGCTGCAATATCCAGCGTCCAGATGGACGGCTGGATGAAATGCATACTCATTAAGTGGATGAAATCCACTTCAACGTGGGTCCCACAGAAATATTGTGTGTGTGTGTGTGTGTGTATATATATATATATACTATATAATATTTTATACATTATATATATAAGAAGGTGGGGTGTTTAGATCCACCGTCCAGACCTATCTGGACCGTACAAATCACATATGCTAAAGGTGGGTCCACGTGGTGTGGCCCACCATATATATATATTTATATTATAATATATCACATTATATAATAGTGTGTATATATATATATATATATATATATATATATATATATATATATATATATATATATAAAATACATATGCATACACGTGTGTGTGTGTGAGAGAGAGAGAGTGAGGGGTGACAGCGTCCAGGCCCATCCTTTTTTTTTTTTGTTATCTTGTTAGTATACACCCATGTCAGTACACACACTTCATGTTAGCCACCCTCTCACTATGGATTGATACCAAGACCTCAAGTGTTGAAATGAGGTATCTCCACTGAGTCTGCCAACTGAGCTATGGACCTAGGTGTGGCCAGGCCCTGGACAGCAGATGCACTTCACAGTGGAGTCCCACTGTCCAAGATGGATGGTGCGGATGAAACACAAATTAGTGGGGCCCTCTTCATCAAAACGGATAGAGAGAGAGAGAGACGGTGATGGAGGGGCCCCGCCACCATGGGCCCCTCATAATTATAACACATACATCATAATGGGTCCCACCTACAAGTGGGCCCTCAAATGCAAATTGATGGTAGATCACCCACCTATCGGCTTCCTTCTTTAGCTCCTTAGACTCGTAGTCGCCTTAGCTTCAATCTCGATGGAAGATGATGAAGTTTTGATGCTTGAGATGTGAGATGAGAGGGTGGGAAAGTGGGCCACACTTAGTTTTTAGAAGAGAGAGCTCGGATGTTGGAGCTCTCATGGAAGTTGGGAATTGCTAGAGAGAGAGAGAGAGAGAGAGAGAGAGAGAGAGAGAGAGAGAGGAATGATGGATTGATATGGGATGGATGTTGTAAGGAAGGGGAATGAGAAAGCATGGGTTTATTTGAATTTTTTGTAAAATAGGGATGGGTAGGGAGAGAGAGAGTTGACTTGGGAAAAAGGAGGGATGGGTGTTGGTATTTGAGATAAGGTGAGGTGGCATTGAGGTATGGTGGTTTACTTGACTTGATTTGATGTGACATGTTGTAGAGATTCTCTCAGAATTCGCAACGCGCAACATTTCTTCGAAATGAACGAGGGCCCACATCTCCTGGCCCGAGTATCGGATTGGTGCGCGAGTCATGGCGTTGGAACCACAACAATAGCGCGGTCGCTAGGGTACAAGTTTCGGGTCAAGATGACTTCGGTATGCAGGGCTCCGCTTAGGATCGCGCGCAAACATCGGATACAGATCAAGGGTTGCTAGAATTCGACCGAGAGGCGCGCAGAAGCCTACGGAACGGTATGGACTATGGTACGGGCCTTACATCTTCTATTAGAGAACTTCTCTCTGACGAGTCTTCCCTCGGGTCGAGCAAATTGATCACTAAGGTCTATAGAAGAGTCTTTTTCCTCAGTGCAATCGAGTAGCATTGTCGAGCTTCGCACTGATCTCCTCGGAGATAGCCTACCCTGTTCTCAGTAGAAAACTTCATCATGATGTGGTATGTGGATACCACGGCTCTCATGGAGTTGAGAGACGGTCGCTCGAGGATGACGTTGTAGGTCGAGGGGCAGTTTGCCACTAAGAAATCAACCATCATGGTGATATGATTCTTTCCTTCCCCAGCGGTGATAGGTAGTAGAATAGCACCTTCGAAGATGACTTTGTCCCTTGTAAAGCCGTGCAGTGGGGTTTTAATAGGTCGGAGACGTGACTTGTCGACTCCCATCTTATCGAACACCTCGAAGAAGAGTATGTCGGTCGAGCTACATGTGTCCACGAGAATGCGGTACACCTTTCAATTAGCTATGGTCATAGCTACAACTAGAGCATCGTCGTGTAGGTGCTGGATGCCACGGGCGTCCTCCTCAGAGAATGTTAAGCTGCATGGGTGCATTTGTTGCTCTTTAGATGGCCTACTGGCAAGATGGACATAATTGCTCAGGTCGATGCTCTGAGCATGAGCCTTTCGAGCTCAGTTTGAATCACCACCGTCGCTGCCTCCCCGGTTCCGAGATCATTGTCTTTGTCCTATAAGAGCCGACTTGGCCTGAAGCTGAGAAGATGAATTTTCAGGTTGTGCTGTCCAGTGGGCTCAGGGATGACAACGGTAGTATTGGGAAGTGTTTTCTTTATTCCTTTTGCTAATTTTCTTTTTTCTGGTAAAGCAGGAACGTCTTTGATGTCATTCCCACAGACGACGCCAAATGTTGATGCAAGAATCTGGAGTGCCCTCCTCCGACCTCCTCGCACCTGCACAGGAAGAAGACAAAGGAGACCCTGACTAGAGCAGGGGACCCTCCGATGCCAAAGTCAAGCTAGGAATTTGGGTCTAGTCGTGTTGAGAGACTTAGGGTGAGAGATTTTTTGTACCTCCCTCTCTTGATGGTCCACTTATTTATAGTGTTTATAGGGTAGGGCAATTCGTTAATTTAAGCACGATCTTAGCCCTTGGGCGGGACAGTTACGTAAGAGGTGAGCGCTGAAAGTTATTTTCGAATCATGTGTTACTGAGGGGGATCTTAAGCCGAATTGATCTAAACCGAGCTCTGCTGATCGACAGGAGATGATTCGAGCTGAGCTCTGCCGGTCGACCGAGGACATCCTGAGTTGAACTAATCCGAGCCGACCTCTACCAGTCAACCAAAGATGACCTGAGTTGAGCTAATTAGGACTAAATCAATTCGAGCTGTAGCTCGAAACTGATCCTTCGTTGGGTCTATCTGTTCTCGATGGTCACTTGGTCTTACCGAATTATCCAATCTTTGGTGGGCGCAAGCATGCTGAAACTTGGAGTCATGCCCTGCCAAAGACTACCCACAGGAGCGAATGCCAATTTCCATTCGTGAGGTGATGCGGGAACGAATCGAGTATTTGTCAAGATGAGCTGACTTTGAAAGTGGTCGGATTGCATTTTCCCATAACGTGTGTGTGTGTGTGTGTGTGTGTGTGTGTGTGTGTGTGTGTGTGTGGGAAATGGTTCTATGCGGTCAAGCTCATGGGAACTTCCCATGAGGTCGAGCTGTGTAGGCCCCACCGTGATGTGGGTCAAACATCAACACTCTGCATTTGATGGGTCCACTTTAGTTTATGGGATACCCCAAAAATTAGCCATATATGAAACTCAACTGGGCCATACCATCTAAAACGATGTGAAGACATGCCTAAAACGTATAAAAGCACTTAGTGGGGCCCACCTGAGTTTTGGATGCTTCTAAAACTTGGTTCGACACCTCATCCATGTGGGACACACATAATGGATGGGCTGGATTTGTGAGCCACACCTCGGTGGGCACAACAAATGACTATGAATGTTTTAATGGGAGGGTAACCCCTCTTAACTTTTATTTATGGTGTGGCCCACAAAAGTCATCGATTGACATGATTTTTAAGCCTGAGGCCCACCATGGAATGCTGCATCTGACTGATGGGGTAGATGTTTAACACCCATCATAGTGGTACCCACACAGCTCGACCACATAGAACCATTCCTTATATATATATATATATATATATATATATATATATATATATATATATATATATATATATATATGGAAATGGTACTACTCATTAGAGGTGGGCATGATCCAACTCGATCCGGCCAACTCGACTCGTCCGACTCATTCAGATCTGACTTGACCTGAACCGAATGGGTGAGTCGGTCCAAATCGAGTTGGCTTCGCTTAATCCGAACTCAAACCGAGTCGAGTTTGAGTTACCCAGTAACTTAACCCGACTCGACCCGACTCTCTAACCCTACCCGCCGCGCTCTACCCTAACCCGATCCCAAGCTCTCTCTCTCCCTTCCTCATTATCCTCTTCCAAGCCCGGTAACCACCCACCTCCATCACCGTCCTCCTCCTCATCCTCTCTCTCCTATGCACTCCCTCCCCTCTCATCCTCCTCCTCTTCCAAGCCCGGTAACCACTCACCACCATCACCCTCCTCCTCCTCCTCCTCCTCCTCTACTCCTCTCCACTCCCTCCCTCCCTCATCTCTCAATCCGACTCGATGCCAACTTGACCCAACTCAATACTTTTGACTGGATCGGACTCGATCCGGATCAATCTAAGCCAGAGCAAACTCGGATCGAGTCAAGCATGCTGGACTCGGTCTCGAGTTGGATCGAGTTTTGGTCAAGCCTATTTTAAAGCCGAATCGAGTTGAATTAGCCCTAACTCAGTCCGACTCGACTCGTTGCCCAGCTCTACTACTCATGCTTGTTTCGAGCTCAGGACAGGCAGATGCTCTGAGAGGCAGCCATTATGTATAGATTTTATCCACACCATCCATCTATTTTATTTTATTTTCATATTATTTTACATTATTAATCCAAACATAAGACTCATTTAACGCTCAAGTCCACCATACCACAGGAAGCAGAAGTGCTAATGACGCTAATTATTGAAACCATCTTATGGCCCACCGTGGTGTTTATTTGCCATCCAGCATGTTGATGCGGTCATATACACATGTAGGAAGTTTTTTTTTTTTTTTAAACAAATATCATCTAGATCCAAAACTTTTATGGCCCCCAACAAATTTTCAACGATAGGAATTTAATACCCACTATGTGGTCCATTTGAGCCATGTATCTTCCTTATTTATATGCTCACAATCTAAAATGATATGAAAAAATGAATGGACGGTGTGGATGAAATCAATACATCAAGGCGACCACTCGAAGCCTAGCCTGTCCCGAGCTCCCAACAGGCGGGGTTGTACCTAATCTACCCAATCCGCACCCGTTTCCTGGTCGGCTGGATAGACCATGGCCCATCTGATGGAAAGAAAGGATCTCAACATGAGTGTAAGTTAGCGTGGGGATGGATAGGGCTCAGTGAATCCCTCCATGCAGAACACTCAATGAAGGGTTATTTGAGCACGTGTGGGAGCTTAGTATCTCTGGCCTTTGGTGGGTATGACGAGTTACCTAACGTATCATCGGTAGTTAAAGATATGGAGCCCTAATACGTCAGCAACAGTAGACTACCTCTGTCACACTGATAAACACCCTTAATGTTGTCATCATATCGCTCAAACTGTCCTTCGGTTGTAATGATTACTTGCTGTAAATTTATGGCACCCCATACCGTCTAATTTCTGGGGCCAGCCATTGTTGTAAATTTAGTGTTGGATGTTATGGGAAAATCTAACTCAACAAATTAAGTCCGCTACCTACCTCGGAGTTCGGAAAGGAAGCCCTAGAGGACTGTGGCTAGCGAACAAGTGGGGCCAGGTCCACTCTCGATCTGAGCCGAAGCCCACCTCAGCTTCTAGCTATCTTATTCAGTAACTCTACGAAAGAGTCATGCCTACACGCTAATCAAGTTTCGAGGCTTGAGGTTGGAAGTATCTCAGTTTCGGATCCGAGGTCGAGGCTGCACGTATACATTCCGGATGCCAAACTAAGAAACTGCCATACGCGAACATGACCGGATATCTCGCCCGTATATATGCTCCTCTAAGACACGATATTCTACATAATCCCTAAATTGTAGTCAAAATCTCCATGATCACAGAATCCAATTGATTGAGTAAATCGTGCTGAGATTAACGGACGCAGATCATTTGATGTGCAGGTATAAATATAAGGGGATCTCATTGCTACAGGTATGTAAGATCTTACACCTTCTTTCTACATTCAACTTCGACCCAGATTCCCTTGACCTGACTTAGGCATCGGAGGGTCCCCCGGCTTAGCCAGGGTCTCCTTTGCTCACCCTTTGTGCAGGATCAGAGTTCGTCGCAGTACAGAGTGGAGGGTGATCCAGATTTTGACTTCAACATTTTTTGGCGCCATCTGAGGGAAACTAATATGAAAGGTCAGGTTCCTATTCTTAAGCATAATGGCAAGAGGAAAGAAGAAGGTGGTAGCTGCGGAACCAGAGCAGACCCGTTCCTCTACACTACTTCACGCCGAATCAGCTCCAGGGCCTTTCCAGCGTTCTCGCAATCGAGCAAGCAAGTATCGAGCTTTGTAAAGTGAGATACAAGCCTTACACGACGAGATTAACCAGATGAAGCAGTAATGAGAGCCACAACGATGTCCCGGTCAGGAAGACCCTGTTCCTGAAATAGTTGGTCCGGTAGTGCAAGCCCATTCCGTACCGAGGAGTATAAGACCTAAGGGGTCTCAACGTCAACCCACTCGGGCACCAGCTTCGGTTCAGAACCCTCTCCCGACCCAAATTTGAGCTCTAGCCTGGAGTATAGCGACTCAGGCTCCGACAAATGCCTCAGTGACCTCGGCCCTGGCATCGACGGATCTCCGTCATGAGTTAGAAAGGAGAGGAGGAAGGAGAACTCCTGAGGTAGAAAACACACAAGAAATGGTAGCTGAAAATAAAGATCTGTGGGAGACACGGTTTGCAGAGCTCAACAAAAAAAAATTCTTATGCTAGAAAAGAAGTAACAACCATCATCAGTTTCTGCCGCTGTTCAAGCAATGATGAAGAGACTGAGCCTCCCTTCACCTCTATAATCATGAACGAGGTGATGCCGCAAAGGTTTCGGATACCTCCTGTCATCCAATACGAAGTTACAAAGGTTGTGAACCAACCTCCTAAAGCGAAATAAGCACAAGGAAAGAGCAATAGACCGGACCAACCTACAAAAACGAAACGGTCCCCCCGTAACCAGTCATCCATAATATCAAATAAATCATTTTCTTCTTTGGTAAATCTGGGTTTGACGACCCATCCGAGCATGTAGAAGTTTATCATTCGTAGATGCAAATTTAGACAGCGATAGACGCAATGATGTGTAGGAGGTTTTCGATCACACTCATAGGATTCGCTCAGAGTTGGTACCGTAAACTTAAACCCGGTTCCATTGGGTCCTTTGCAGAACTTAGCTGACTATTCTTTACCTAATTCATAAGCGGTAAGAAGAGTCAGAAGCCGAATACTCATCTGTTCACCATCAAATAAAAACCTAAGGAGTCATTGAAGGACTACATAACTCATATTAATGAGGAAGAATTACATGTGGAAGACTACGAAGACAATATGACACTCTCTGCCATGTTCAGTGGTCTAAAAGAGGGCAAGTTCACCTTCTCCATTGGAAAGAATCCTCCGAAGATGTTAGTTGACCTCGTTGCCAAATATCAAAAGTATACTAACACCGAGGAATTCTCCAACTCCCACAAAAATGTTCAAGTGACTGAGCCTACTGGTAAAGGGAAGAGGCCAAGGAATGAAGAACCTCGACCATCCAGTAAAGGACCAGATGACCATGCTACTCACGATCGTCATCCGAGCAGAAAGTCAGAGGGTAAATTCCATTCCTACACCCCCTCAACACATCCACTGAGCAAATTTTATTAGACATCAGAGGGCACAAGCTTCTGAATTGGCCTGTTTGTATGAGGACCAACCCAGATCATCGAGACAAATATAAATATTGTCATTTCCATCGAGATCACGTCCACAACATAGCTGACTGCGTGGATCTCAAAGATGAGATCGAGGCCCTTATCTGAAAGGGTCATCTCCGCCGATATACTAAGGAGGAGAAATAGCTCAGAAAGAAGAGCGAGAGCAGCCAAATAACACCATGGTAGAGCCAGCTGAAATTCGTACCATCTTCGGTGGCTCATTTGATGAAGGAGATTCGAATAGGGCTCAGAAAGCCCATTCTTGAAAGTAAGACTCGGAACACTACATCCACATGACCGAGCGACCGAGCAAAGAACTCCGAGTCAACCCATGCAGTATGACCTTCTTGGAAGATGATGCCCGTGGAATCCACATCTGCACGATGACGCCTTAGTGGTCACTATGACCATAGCCAACCATAAGGTGTACCGCATCCTGGTCGACACTGGAAGCTCGGCAGATGTGATCTACTCCGAGGCTTCCAAAAGGATGAGAATTTCAAGGTCGTGCCTCAAACCTGTGAAGACCCCCCTACATGGCTTTGCCGGAGAAAGGGTGATCTTTGAGGGAACCATCTTCCTCCCTGTGACAGCGGGAGAAGGACAACATCAAGTCACCCTTATGGTAGACTTTCTTGTTGTCAATGTGACTCGGTACACAACGTCATTCTGGGCAGACCTTCTCTTAATGCAATGAGGGTGGTCGTCTCCACCTATCATCTAATGATGAAATTTCCCACTGAGGGTGGAATAGGATACCTCCGAGGTGATCAGTGCGAGGCTCGGAGATGTTATGCGATAGTAGTGAAAAAAGGATCTGTGAAGCAAACGCTCACCATCAATGTTCTAGATCCCAGAGAACCCGCAGATGACTCATCTATGGAAGACATGGAGAAAGTACCGCTTGATGAGGCAAATCCGAGTAGAACTATCTAGCTCGGAACATCGTTGAATCTTGAGCAGCGGTTCGAGATGCTAGCCTTCCTATGACAGCATAGAGATGTCTTTGCATGGTTGCATAAGGACATGCCCGGGATCTCTCCGGATGTCATGGTTCACAGGCTGAATGTAGACCCAGATCATAAACCTGTAAAACAGAAGAGAAGACCGTTTGATGCCGAATGATATGAAGCCATAGCCGATGAAGTCTCAGTACTGCTCAGTGCTGACTTCATAGAGGAAGTACACTACCCCGATTGGATCGCAAACGTGGTCCTTGTCAAGAAAGCCAATGAGAAATGGCAGGTCCGCATAGATTATTTGAATCTGAGCAGGGCCTGTCCGAAGGATAACTTCCCATTACCTCGGATCGATCAGCTGGTGGACAACAATGCGGGGCATGAACTGCTCTCCTTCTGGGACGCTTATTCCGGATACAACCAAATCGTGATGTATCCCCCAGATAGGCAGAAGACTACCTTCATCACTGATAAGGGACTCTACTATTACCGGCTCATGCCATTTGGCTAGAAGAACGCTGGGCCACATATCAGAGGATGGTGAATCAGATGTTCGCTAAGCAGATTGGGTACAATATGGAGGTTTACGTCGACGACATGCTTGTTAAAAGTGTTAAAGCGTCTGATCACTTAGCAGATCTCGGAGAAACCTTCGCCATTCTCCGAGAGTATCAAATGAATTTGAATCCCGTGAAGTGCACTTTCAGAGTTGGCTTTGGTAAATTCATCAGTTTTCAAGTCAGTTAGAGGGGCATCGAAGCGAACCCCGATAAGATTAGGGCACTCATTGACATGAGCTCACCTCGGACCATCAAGGAGATATAATACCTCACCAGACGAGTAGCAGCGCTCAGACGATTCATATCCAGAGCTACGGAAAAATGCCTCCCCTTCTTTCAACAGTTGAAGGGTCATAAGAAGGCGGAGTGGACATCGAAATGTAAGCAGGCTTTTCAGCAACTGAAATAGTATTTAGGTTTGCCCCTTACTATTTAAGCCCGAAGAAGGCGAGCCCCTGTCCTTATATCTCGCAGTCTCGGCCTCAGCCGTTAGCTCAGACTTAATTAGAGAAATAGGGGGTAAGCAGTATCCTGTATACTATGTGAGTAAAGCCATGGTACCTGTCGAGATAAGGTATCCGGCTCTAGAAAGGTTAGAGCTCTATCTCGTTGTCTCGACTCGAAGGTTACGTCCGTACTTCCGAGCCCATTCCATCGTCGTCTTAACCGATTCTCCCCTCAAACAAGTCCTCCAGAGGCCAGAGGTATCGGGACGGCTAACCAAGTGGGCAATCGAACTCAGGGAGTTCAATATCTAATTCTGCCCAAGGACAGCGATCAAGGGCCAAGCTGTGGCTGACTTCATCGTAGAATTCACCACCTCAGACAGAGAAGGGATCAGTGCCGAAGTGGAGACGACTCCTTCGCCTGTTCCTCAAAGTAATTAAGGGACAGATCAAGAGATAGTGTCGAAGCCAAGATGGGTTATCTATGTGGATGGGTCATCCAATGCCAAGCGTGCCAGAGCAGGAATTGTCCTAGTTGCGCCTGATTCTACACCTATTCAGTATGCGATCAGACTCAGCTTCAAGGCCTCTAACAATGAGGCGGAATATGAGGCTCTGCTGGCCGGACTCAGACTGGTGACCAGTCTAGGGGTCCAGTCTCTCAAGGTAAGGTGTAATTCTTAGCTAGTAGTGAATCATATCTCCATCGAATATGAGGCTAAGAAAACTAGGATGGTTGCTTACCTATCCAAAGCAAGAAAACTGATAGAAAGGTTCTAGAGCTGCACTATCAGTCAGATTCCTAGGACGGAAAATTCCTAGGCCGACGCCCTAGCAAAACTAGCCTTAACTATGGAAGGAGGATCCCGCGAGTCATTCCCATGGAGTTCATAGAACATCTGAGCATTGATCAAACAGAGAAGAAAGCGGTCAATCCAGTCGACGATGCTCTGAGCTGGATGAGTCCCATTTATAACTACCTTACATCCGGTGAGGTCCCCTCAAATAGGTTGGAAGCCAGGCGCCTAATGTTCACTCCCCAAGTATAGGGTTGTGATGTAGTAATAACTCGGTAAGACCGAGGTCGAATCCACAGGGACTGAAACCTGCACGTTATCTGAAAATAACTAGAACTAGAACTAGAATAAGATGCAATCTAAATCAAATAAATATGAAGGAATAATGGTGAAAATATTAATCTAAAACTAGTGAATTTTAAAGGTAGGGAAACTAGGGATTCAGAGGATCCACTTGTAGAGATCAGGGAGATCTTATGCCTGCTTCAAAGACCATGAAGATATAATTGAACTTACTTGATATAATTTCCACGAGATGAAAGGTATATGAATTAGAATGGATTCCATCACCAAACCATGCCCAGGAGACAAAGCAAACAACAAAATTAAACTAATTACCAACCAATCAACATGTCATGAAGGTTAGGAAGAATAAGTCATCGACCATGCCATAGGAGACGATGGTGAACAAGTGGGCCGACGTCATAAACATAAAGAAGAAAAGAACATGCTCAAAGCCATTGCAGACCCATTGTAATTTCAGTCACAATAGACCATTAAAGATTGAAAACATTCCCTTAATAAAATTAAATCAAAATCCATTCAGTTTAAACAAAAGGCACAAGCTTAGACTCATCCCGTCATGCTACAAGCTTCACCTCTTAGCCCTAGCTAAGAGGTTTAGCCACACATGAGTGGACTAGATCTCTTAAACAAAAGAAAATAAAAAATAAAAATAAAAATAAAAGAAAAAGAAAAGAAAACAATCTACTCCCTCTTCTCTCTCTTCACGTGAGATTCCAAGTCTCCACGGCTCCTCCCACGGCTCTCTCTCTCTCTCTCTCCTTTTATAACAGCCAGGAGATCCATCCAGGTTCTTTGGAGACCTATCGGATAATGAAAAGTCGGAGAAGACTAGCTCTCCACGAAGAGGTTTATGCAATCTGCTACTAGCAACGATATGACATCTGGCGTCATCGTGTATTGCGTTTTGGAAGCCAAATTGCGGCCGTACATGCATGAACCAAGCCATTCAGACTCCTTGGTTGAAGTAGAGGTCCACCTATACACCCTTTGGACGGATCGGATCGTTGATCTGACAGAAGAAACGATCGCAGCAGGGCTCACAGCGGCCGATTTTCACGGACGCTTGCGAATGGAGATCGCTAACGTTGCTGGTGGGGTCCACTTCGATGTATTATGGATAAATCCAAGCCATTCAATGAATTCCTCTCGAAAAATCAGTCAGAAATGCCTATTTTTAGATAGCTTTTGATGCGGTCCACCTGTTTGTTTGCTCTGCCGTCCAACCTGCTTTTGATCGATTGAAAACTAATCCTTGCTTGTATTTTGAAAGTCTGACCTCTAGGTCTTGATTATGTGAGCTTTGGGGATCTAATGGACGGTCCGGATTGAATTCTTAATCATCGGTGGTGGCCCACAAAAAGGATCGCAGGTCCCTGTTTCGCAGTCCCTTCGAAACAGAGTTACGCTTTGATGATTGGTGGGTCCCAGATAGATTATGTATGGCAAATCCGATCCGTCCATTATTTTTATGACGTAAAGCTGAAACGACATTAAGGAGTGACTAGATTGATTGATTTCGGTGTGGCCTAGAAATGAAAACGTTGCATTAAATCGTCCGTCTTACATTTTACGGTGAAGATTACCTGGGTGCATGCATGGGACCCAGATAACAGGTAGGATACGGTCGGTTTTACTCCTTGAATGTAATCAACGGTTCGGATCATCAACCTGGACGATGATTATGGCCCACCTGCACTCAACCGCAAGTCTAGCTCGTGATGAAGCGAAGTTAAGCTTGAGTCGGTCGACGGGTGACCGTCTTTCTTGGCTCTCGTGCGTGTGGGTGAACGTGGATGGGGTGCACACACTCTAAGTGGGACCCCCTAGGGTGTTATTTCAGTAAATCCAAACCGTCCATTCAGTGCGTCATTCCTTTTAAATGGTTAAGACCAAAGCTTAATCATTTTCAGATGATAGGCGGGCCCCAATTTGATAATTCATGGGCTGATCTGTCCGTTGGGCTGCTTCTGCAAGGATCCAACGGCCAAAATTCGACGTGTACGGTTAATTTATGGTCCTGAAGCCATGTATGGAGTTTTGAGCCAAGCGGATGGTTAGAACCCCGTGATCTTGCATTCTGCACTAGTTTCGGGCCTCTTTAATGTGAACGGCTTGATTTCCTCGGATCCCTGGTATGTAAATTCTTCAATATTGGTCTTCTGGAGTCCGTCCCTTGCCTGTAGTGTCATCAGAGCATTAAATCCATGCTTTAGGCACCCTTTGTCAGCCCAAGCTCCTAAAGTCACTTTGTAACACAAACACGTTTAAAATAGTCTGTTAAACAATATCATGTTCGTAAATGCAGGCAATAACTAGGGTCTGCTATGCAATATTTGACCCTCAACACCTAAGAGTCAGAGCGGCACATTATGTGATCTTGGACGGGATCCTATACAAGAAAGGACACTCGCAGCCCTATCTCAAGTGTCTCCGACCCGGGGAGGCAGATTATGTGATTCGAGAGATTCACGAAGGCATCTGTGGAAACCATTCTTGTGGTTGAGCCCTGACTCTGAAAATACTTCGCTAAGGATATTTTTGGCCGACCATCAAGGAGGATTCGAAGAACTATGTTCAAAGATGTGACAAATGTCAATTGTACGCGGCTGTGCCGAGACAACCTGCAGAAGAAATGACTCCCATTAGCGGTCCGTGGCCGTTTGCCCAATAGGGGATCGACATCATCGGACTCTGCCCACAGGGAAAGGTCAAGTCAAGTTCGCCATTGTCATAGTAGACTACTTCACCAAGTGGGCCGAAGCCGAACCCGTTGCGAAGATCACAGAATAGAAGGCGATCGATTTTGTATGGAAAAATATCATCTGCCGATTCAGAATCCCACGCACCATCGTGTCTGATAATGGCAGGCAGTTTGATAACGACAAGTTTCAAGGCTTGTGTCAGGGGCTCGGCATTACAAACGCGTATTCTTCACCTCGGCACCCGCAATCCAATGGATAGGTGGAAGCAGTCAATAAGGTCATCAAATACCATCTCAAAATAAGACTAAAAAAGCGAAGGGTAACTGGGTCGAGGAGCTTCCATTCATCCTCTGGGCTTACAGGACTACGGTTCAGTCGTCCACTGGGGAGACCCCATTCTCGCTTTCCTACGGTTCGGAAGCAATGGTACCAGTCAAAATTGGCCTTCCTACAGCTCGGGTTAGAAATTATCAGGATAATGAAAACGTCAAACAGACCGTAGCTAACCTGAATCTACTTGAAGAGGCCAGAGACATCTCTAGACTCTGGGTCGCTGCTCGACATCAACAGGTGGCACGATTCTACAATTCCAAAGTAAAGACCAGGCAGTTCCGTTTAGGGGACCTAGTCCTTCACCGAGTCTTTCAGAACATCACAGCGTCGGGGGCCGGCACGCTCGGGCCTAATTGGGAAGGGTTGTACTGTGTGGTCCAATCGACCAAACTTAGCTCCTACCACTTAAAAGACCTCGAGGGCCGTCAGCTCCCCCACCCCTGGAACACCAAGCACCTGCAAGTCTACTACCCTTAATGTAACAGCCTTTAAGGCCCCAAATAAATGTGTGCCTCCGAGTGACTAGCCTTTAAGGCTCCCAATAAAATTCACATTGCTATAAATCTACACGAGCAGATTATCTACTAATAAAAAGTTGCCTCTCATAAGCAGGGTCCATTTTAATGAACTGATCCCTTAAAGAAGGGGTCAGTACGTTATCCCACAAAAGTTCTACAGGGTATCCCCTCATGTTCAGGGGAAAAGCCCATGGAATACCCTACTCCCAGACAAAGGAGTCGGTTCATCGTCCAACTAACGAGACCACTAGAAGTTGCTCGCCAATCGTGGGAGGAACCGATCCCCTAGGGGTTTGATTATAATAATGGTAACACCACAGTTTTACGAAACGACATTGAAATGAGCTGACCCATCTGGGAGTCGGCTCAGCAATGCCCCGAAATGAACTAACCTGTCAATAAATCGATTCGGCAGTTAACAATCAACACACTTGAACAATTCATATACCCACAATCACCATTAATGCGAAAGGGCAGAGTTACAAAAGAAAAGAAAGACAAGATATAAAATTATTAGTCCCTCTGAGCAGAGGGACTAGCTACAAAACTAGGGGGATGAGCGTTAAGAACGTCCTCGACGACGAGGGCATCTTGGGCAGTCTCCGTAGGAGGGATGCTATCGAGCACGTCTGCAACTACGGGCTCAGCGGGACCAGCAGTTTCTACCATGAGAGCGTCGAGGTTTAGAGTCAGATAAAGCTTTTCAACCTCTGTCAAACAAGCGTCAAAGCTTGTGTCATAACTAAAATAGTACAACTTGTCCAGCTCTTAGGCCCTTTCAGCAGAATCCTTGTATTTCGCCACTTTCGCGGCCGCCTATAAGACCGCTTGAGCCTCCAGCTCTGCCCGTAAGGAAGCCTTCTTCGCGGATGCAATGGTTTCGAGGACCTCCCGCTATTGAACTAAGCGACTTTCTGCCATCTGCCGCTCCGACTCGAGGTCCTCCTTTGCCGACTCGATCCCCGACTCAACTTCCAAGGCCCTAAACTCCAGGTCTTTGTTAGCCCGACGCAAGCTCCTGACCTCGGGCTCGGCCACGTCCAATCGACCTTGGAGTTTGTTAATTTCACCTTGGAGCACAAGTTCTCTTGCCCGACCTTCCGCAGAAGCCTTCCTCAGTTCCTCCTGCTCCAAGGCTGAAGCCTCCAGCTTCTTCTCAAGCTCGACCCGTTGTGCATTTTTCTCCGCTCTCTCCCCCTCAAATCTGGCCCGCCCCACTTCTTGTTTCACTTTCTCGAACACGAATTCAGTTCGCTCCACTTCAAGTCGCTCCATCTCCTTCAGCCTCTCCTTCACCTCTATCATCATCGGCAACGACTGGTAGATTACAGCAGCATATTCGTTCACGAATTTGACATGGCGGCGGGAGAGCGTATCGGTAATCCGCGCCTCCGGAACTACTTAGCTGCCTAGGGATTTAGCTGAGCCATCTAAAAACCAGGAGGCAGAACCCTTGAAGAGGGTGCGGAAGCTTCTCCCCTCGGAGAGGGTGTGGAAGCTTCTCCCCTTGGAGAAGATGCGAAAGCCCTCCTTGCAGAGGGTGTGGAAGCTCCCCCCCTTGGAGAGGGTACGGAAGCTCCTCTAACCCCGCTAGCCGCAGAAGCTTGGGCTGCCGCCTCAGGTGCATTTGCATGACTGACCCGAACTTTAGCGTAACCTAGTGCGAGCTCATCTTTAGTAAGGGGGATCGTAGGTCACGAAGATGCAATCACATCGAGAGTCTCCCCTACCACCTCCCTCCACGACCTAGAAGGACCCACCTGGGGGGCTTTCTCCTCCGCAGAAGGCGACGAAATAGTGACAGGCTCGACTCAGGCAGGAGCTCCAACCTCCGGAGCCTCAGGAGCCCAGGCAAGAGCTCCAACCTGCAAAACCTCAGGAACGGGGGTCGAAGTAACGAGAGGTGCAGCCTCCGAAAGGGCTTCAGTGGGTCCAATCTCAGCTTAGGCAGCCTTGATTTCAACTTCAAGAGCCTTCCTCTTCCTCGTCACCGCTTGCACCCTCAGTTCGGAGGAGAGGACGACATCCATCGGAGGACGTGGAGGCCTCCTCCTCTTTGAACCACTGACCTCCATCCCTATAAAAAAGAAGGAATAAAAATCAGCCCAGTGTGGCCAACTGAACAATCCCCGATATCTCTAACCCCACCTACTTAGGGCAAAGAGAGTGGGTTGAACTCTATAGAAGCTGAAAAACACCAGATTCTCGGGGTTAATGAGCCCGAACCAGGTACAACGATCCACGGGGATCACTTGGACCTGGTCGACCTGATGCTTATGGAAGGCAGAAAGATCGGGAGCCCCTTTCGGTTGAACTGCAAGCGGAAATAAATGATAAGACTGGGCACAAGAAAAAACTGAATACGCAATACGACTAAAAGAAAAGTCCGACGACCTGGATTGGCGAACTTGGTGGGGACTCAAGTCTGCAGCTGATCTAATTAAGAGGCTGGGGCCTCCCATTCGCCCGAAGTCCAGAACCACTTCCCCTTCTAGTCTTTATTGGAAGAGGGAAGCTGTGTTATTAGGCCTGGGATACATGGAGGCCTAACCGAGAAGTACCACCAAGTTTTGTCTGTGGTATCATATTTGGCCATGTACAAGAAAAAAATTCCCCTGGCATCAGTCTCTGGTTCCCTGCCTGATGTCAGAGGATAAAGGTGGAGGCCAGAGTCCTCCAAGAATTCGGAACCAGCTGCCCTGGCGCGATTCCTAGCTGTGATGTTAGCTCACGCAAGAAAGGATGGAGGGGCAATTAGAGCCCACACTGGAGGGCGCAGATGAAGACAGCGATCTCCCCCTCAGCCGATGACCTGCTTGGTCCGTGGGGGCTGGGGCTCGGATGTGGACAAAGATGGGGATATGATAATCTTTGTGGATTTGAGCCATTTGAGACTCAATCATAACCGACCCCCCAGGGACCATTGGCTTAGCTCTACCTCCTCTAGGGCCTGCTTTCGACTGCCCTGTGGGGTCTCGGAGAGCTATCTTTACTCCTTTTCCTCAACTTTTGGCCCTCTGACTTACGGATCCCAGTGCCGGAGCTAGGTTGTAGAGGGGTACTACCTCAAGAGGGCTTTCGGACTCTCCGGATCCTGAAGCGGTGGTCTTTCGTTCATCCTCTGAACCATCTCCCCGGACCGAACTCATCTCGTCAGAGTCGCTCGACATAAAAGAAAAGTGCGCTAAGTGTTGGAAGACTCACAACAATACGACTGATACCCCTTGGTGAGAGTTGTTCTAGCTCTAAGATCTTCTACTGGAATCCCTTTTCTGGCAAAGGGCGATTTTCGAAAAAGATTCAGAAAGGAGAAATGCGGAAGAATGAAATGCGAGAAGTATGGGAACGAAGGAAAAATGGATTTGTATAGCCACCTCATCGTTCGACGCCATCATTATGAACAACTAAACCGAGGGCTGATATGACTAGGCATCAGCGCCATGAGACACGTGGAAGGGCGAGATACGTTCGAGCCCACGCTTCAAGGTCAGAATCTTCCTGGCATTTAATACCATGTAATGTCGCAGGCGCCTTTCCGATCCTCTAGCACACGTGGCGCCGTCCCTCTCGCCCCATCATCTGCAAAGCGTAACTGTCACTATGCATCCTCTACTAAGAGGACGGGAACTGAAGGGACGTAGCCGTCATGCCACATGCGAGATCGCAGAAGAGCGAATTGCATTAATTGTGCCCTGATCATCTCAATCGACAGCAGAGATACGAGTGTCGTTTCATTTCCCTAGGTATTTACTCTCTAAGTCCAAGCTCGGACTAAAAGAGTAGGGGGCTTCTGTTATGGGAAAATCCAACTCAACGAACTAAGTCAGCTACCTACCTTGGAGTTCAAAAAGGAAACCCCAGAGGACTGTGACTAGTGAACAAGTGGGGCCAGGTTCACCCTCGATCCGAGCCGAAGCCCGCCTCAGCTTCTAACCATCTTATTCAGTAACTCTACGAAAGAGTCATGCCTACACGCTAATCAAGTTCTGAGGCTTGAGGTCGGAAGTATCTCAATTCCGGATTCGAGGCCGAGGCTGCACGTATACATTCCGGATGCCAAACTAAGAAACTACCATACGCGAACATGACCGGATATCTCGCCTGTATATACGCTCCTCTAAGACACGATATTCTACATAATCCCTAAATTGTGGTCAAAATCTCCACGATCATAGAATCCAATTGATTGAGTAAATCGTGCCGAGATTAACGGACGCAGATCATCCGATGTGTAGGTATAAATATAAGGGGATCTCATCGCTACAGGTACGTAAGATCTTACACCCTCTCTCTACATTCAACTTAGACCTAGATTCCCTTGACCCGACTTAGGCATCGGATGGTCCCCCGGCTTAGCCAGGGTCTCCTTTGCTCACCCTTTATGCAGGATCAGGGTTCATTGCAGCACGGAGTGGAGGGTGATCCAGATTTTGACCTCAACATTGGATATGGTCCTAAATACGGAGTAGATCCAAATTTCAAGTGGACCACACTATAGGAAATAGTGGTTATTGACCATAAATAACTTTCTGTTGGCCACGAAAGTTTTAGGTCAAGCTCATAAAGCTCATATATGTGTTTTCCTACTTCATGGTCTATGATCCCTTATCAATATGTTGAATGACAAATAGACATTACAGTGGGCCCTAGGATTTTTGTAATGGTGGGTGAGAGGGTGTTTGATTACCATTATTTTCTGTGGTGTGAACTATTGATACAAAAATCTGGTTAGCCTTCTCTGGACATTCGTGTACCTGCACATGGAACCGACAAAGGAGACCTTAGCTAACACAAGGGACCCTCCGATGCCTAACTCAGGTAGAGAATCTGGATTTGGTTGAACAAGGGGTTTTAGGTTAAAGATTGTGCGTACTGTTCACCATTAGTGGGACTCCTATTTATAGGTGAGGGGAGGTGGTGGTGTAAAGGAGATTTTTCTATTTAGTAGGGTGTATTGTAGTCGGATTTAGATCTCATATGTGTCGCGAAGATCTCCCGAGATTCTCGACTAGGATCTCGGGTGGATCTGTATTACGATTAATTTCTTATATCTTTGGCTAGGATCTTGGATAGACGTTGTTAGGATTAGGTCGAAACTAGCAAAAGAATAGTTGTGCCGACTTGGGGTCATGCCGACCTAGGGTTATGCCGACTTGGATCCTTTGACAAGCAATGGTTGAGTTCCCTTTGGCATAAGGTTGATCAGTGGGTTTTTTTTTTTTTTTTTTTTTTACCTATTGATGAGAGATAGAGCTCGACCCAGGCTCTGGTCTTCCAACCTACTGACGAGAGACCAATCTCGACCTCAATTCTTACTCAATCTGGGGTCAGAGGTTGAGTCTTTAGTCACATCTATTGTTGTCCGACTTGGTGAAGTGCGCAAAGTCCCAACATGACCTTATTTCTTTGGTTAGTCCATTTCCCTCACAACATGTACCACTTGAGACTTGAACATAGTACATTATTGGGATCATGTTCTAAAATGAGTTGGAAAACTGATGAACATTGTTATGAGAAAATATAGTCTGACCACCTTCAAGGATAGCTCGGCCTGATCACCTTCAAGGTCAGCTCGGCCCGACGAACGTTTGTCCTTGAAACACTTTACCTAGGAAAATTGGCATGAAGCCGACGCCCGATCCCACGAACATAGCCCTCAGCAAGATGTGGTCCCAAGTTCCTGTTCTCTCGCACTCACCAGAAACTGGATGACCTGACAAGGCTAAGGGGCCATCGAGAATGGCTAGATCTGATAAGAGATCAGGTCTGAGCCATAGTTCAGACTGATTTAGTCTTGACTGGATCAGGTCGGGTCATCTTCGACCGAACAATAGAGCCCGGCTCTGATAAGCTTGGTCTGAGTTGTCCTTGGCCGATCGACAGAGCTCGGCTCGGATTGTCTTAGGTCGACCGAGGGAGCTCGACCAGATTAGCTTGGCACAAGACCCCCTCCCAGTAACACACGACGAAAGTAATCGCCCGACGCACGATTCCAAGGTAACTACTAACATTCACCACTAGCGCACATCTTGCCTAACGGCTGAGATAGTGCCTGTAATCATGGGCCATGTGGCCCTACGAACACTATAAATATAGGAATAACTGTTAAGCACATGTGGGCAGAATGTCTCACCTTCTAGCTTGACTTTGGCATCAAAGAGTCTCCTACTCTATTAAGGGTCTCATTTGTCTTCTTCCTGTGCAGATGCATGAACGTCTAGACCTCGAGGAGGGTAAGCCAGATTTTTGCATCAACAAACATAATAGATATACAACATATACAGCAAGGTGGGCGCATGGCGAGGGACTCACCCGATTACCCTAAACTCGCTTAATCTGCGCCGACTGATAATCCTATGTGTTGCTATCAAATGGACTCACTTAATCTGCGCCGACTGATAATCCTATGTGTTGCCATCAAATGGATGGTAAAAGATTAAGCGATCCGCATCTTATGGAGTGTGCTCGATCTACGGTGGATGTCACAATTTGTACAATCTGGACGGACGACAGGTAGGTTGAACTTACTGTGGATGAGTCATTGAGGAATGAGGAATCGTACACAATTTTATTTTTTTTGTATTCAACACATGTGACCCAGGAATACAAGCGCAAGTTCCAAGCGACTCATCAGGTAGGTCCCATTGTGTAGGTTTACAGGTCCTGATGGGGGTGTTGCCACCCAGCTGAGTGGTGAAAAGCTCTGTGAGCCCCACCATGATGTATATGTTTTATCCACACCGTCCATCCATTTGACCAGCTTATTTTAGGGCATGAACTCAAAAATGAAGCTGATCCCAAACTCAAGTGGACCTAGCCACAAGAAAGAGTGGGGATTGATCGCCTACCATTCATCAAATAAACATTGTGGTGGGCCCTTAAGAAGTTTCCAATGGGAAGCATTTAATCCCCACTGTTTCCTGTGGTGTAATCCACTTAGATTTAAATCTACCTCATTTTTTAGCTAAAGCCCTTAAATAAAACAGCAAAATGGATGTACGGCCTTGATAAAACACATACACCACCACATAGCTTTTCCACCACCTGGCTGGGTGGTGCTCGGGTCACCGCATAATCCGCTCGGGATAAGGATTCGGCTACTCTTTAGTTGGGCGATTTAAAAAGTGACGACCCAGAGAAATTTGACCAACCCATTCATACGACGTGCACATCTATCCTACCTGAAAAGCGGGCCACCACTATTTTGTGCCCGAACGTGTACATGGTGTGCCACACTACACAAAATCATAGTCTGCCCGTTCGGCAATGTAGATGGCCTCAGGATGTAGGCCCACCATGGATCGAACCTCTAGTCTTTAAAGATGATTCTAACCATTAAAAAAAAATGAAATCTAGCATAAACAAACGTCCATTCATTGATCTTATTTTACAATGGGTTTAGAATTGAGTGTGAAAATTTATGCATTTCCAAGTCTTATCATGCTGTACCCATCCCTTGAACGGCTTGGATCATCCATACGGATGGTTCAACCAGTCAACTACGAATTCACTTCAGTAGTCCGTGGATTACCAGACGGGGTCAGCATTATACAGCAATGTTAGTCAACAAGAACTACCGCCTCCAATATCGGTCCTATAACAAAGTTTCGGCATTGAGGATGTCGCGTTGAGGCGCAAACCCACAATGTCAATTAAGTGGGGCCCACTTGATTGGTCGAATCATAGCTATTGACTCCGACTCATTCGCCAGACATTATCCGGCAACCTGCCATGTCTTTTGCGCTTGATGCAGGACGGTTTAAACATTATCGAATCATAAAGAATCATAAAGATGTATTTGTCGTATACCTTCATCTTTGATAGACCTGGAAGGGTCATACATCCTTTTCAACCTGACCATCAATACGTATGCAACCAGGCATCCAACATCTAAAAGCAAGGTAGATGGTAGACATATGCCATCCAAGCCATTCATCATGTGATCCTCATGAGGGTAAAGATATATGACAAAAATCAACATGATCCAAAACTAGGGTAGGCCACACCGCTTGAGTTTAAAGGTTTTACTCGTGATTTTTACATTGTCACGGAGAGTGCAGTCATATGTGTATTGTTCCTTTACCAAAAGTAAATAATGGGCCATGGGCTCCACACATCACCTATTCAACTGTTCTTTCACCAAAAGTAGAGAATGGGTATGTTCATTAAAAAAACGTGGGGAGCAAATATCACCTGTCATATATTACCACATGCCCAAGAAGGGAGGGAGCAGTAACATCTGTGTGTTGTTCTTTAACCAAAATTAAAAGAAAGAGCCATGGGCTGCAAACATCACCTATTCATCAACTGTTCTTTCACCAAAAGTAGAGAATGGGTGTGATCGTTAAAAAAAATAGGGTGCAAATATGACATGCCATGTATCACCACATGCCCAAAAAGGGAGGGTGCAGTAATATCTGTGTATTGTTCTTTTACCAAAATTAAAAGAAAGAACCATGGGCTGCAAACATCACCTATTCATCAACTGTTCTTTTACCAAAAGTAGAGAACGGGTGTGTTCATTAAAAAACTTGGGTGCAAATATCACCTGTCATCCAAAACTAGGGTGGCCCACTTTAGTTTCAGAAATTTATAATATTTTGTTATATACAGTGAGAATAAGGTTGCGAAACTGATGGCCAATGTGGATGTGAGGTATAGGTCAAAAGTTCACGCGTTGCACGAGCTACCTACAACAGGTGTAGAGAGTTGAGAATTTCAGGCCTGTCATCTCCATACCTGGGCTGGAATACTAGGCCATGGGGCTAGGCTCGGGCCTAAAATTTAAGCCCGTTTAACAAATAGAATCGCCTGGCTACATAAAGGGCACTTTTGTCATATATTATTTCATGCGTGATGGGATGCATAATCATCATGGACTTGGGCTCGGCTGGAGTCGTTTCACATGATCATCACAGGCCGAGCTTCATGGCTATGCCTGCTGGACGTGGGCCCAGTCTGACATCCGTCTAAGCCCAGACCAGGCCCATGGAAGTCTATAGCATAAATGTTTTAGGCCCGGGCGCAACATGGTGAGTATTTCAGCCCAAGCCCAGTACAGATGGGCCCAATAAAAAGGTACATTGGCTAGCCCGACCCATTGATTAGAGAGCTCTACATGCGTTGTGTGGTTTCACCCGAGAAAATTACACGTTCGCTCATAAGTTAATTTTGGACGCGTGGGGTCTTTATTCATTGGAATTGGATTTTTTCAAACCCAAACCTTTTATATAGCAAGGATTCTTTTGGATGGGGAGATCGACTTTCAAACTCTCTCCGATTGAATACTTTAACCCTTTGATGAGATTATACAAAGAGTATGTTGACCGTCCATTTTTTCAGAAATTAAAAGAGACGAATTTCAAAGATTTAAAATAATTCAATGTAAAGATTTTATTTGTTATTCGTCATCATGTAAACGGTTCGGATGATTGGAAGATTACACAAATTCAATTGCTAAACGTCAAAGTATCATATGGTAATATATGAGGATTATTCCACGAGTTTCGCTAATTCCACCGCAGGAGCCGTATGCATCTAGAAGGGGCACGTGTCACAATGTGGCATGTGTTTGGGGTCGCCCATCATTATCTAACCAGTGTTGTGTGTATGTTATCTAACATAATCATCAGGTGGTGTGTGACCCACCGTGATGAAATGCCACATGACACCAAAAAACTTAAATGGGCCACAACAAGTGAATGTATAGGTTGTAAGAGTTATTGTATAGTGTTCTCTTTTGTGTGTCCCATTTGAGATTTGAATCGGGATGATCCTGAGTATGAACGGTGAAATTGAGAATACCTAGCAAATTCACGGTTTGGATTTCATGTAGATGTCATAAGGGGGCCCACATAACTCAGATGTACAGGATGATAAGCGATGAGTCCGGAGAGATCGTTCGAATGCCAAAGTGCAATAATTCATGGACGCATATTGCCTGCCACACCCGACCGCAGGAAGTTCCTGCTAGACGGGGACTACAGTGATGTTGGAGATAAATCTACTCCGTCCATCCGTTTTGCAAGATCATGTTAGGGCATAAGCCCCAAAATTGAGACAGATCCAAAACTCAAGTGGACCAGACCACAAGAAAAAGTGGTGAGAGAAATGCCTACCGTTAAAACTTTCCTATGTCCACCATGATGTTAATATTCCATCTAAACCGTTAATAAAGTCATTCCCACTGGGATGAACTGAAAATACAAAATTTTTAGCCTTATCCAAAATTTCCATGGCCCCACAAATGTTTCAACGGTTGATGCTCAACCTCTGCTGTTTCCTATCATGTGGTCCACTTAAGTTTCGGATCTCCCTTATTGTTTGATGCATGTCCTAACATGAGCTGGAAAAACAGATGGACCGGGTGGATTCTCACAAACATCACAGTGGGCCCCACCTAGCCGGAGTTTCCTCCGGCCGGGCAGCAGGCAATCCGCAATTTATGGAAGAGCAAAAAGCCCATGTTAGTTTTGCACCATTTAAAGACCGGTAGTGACTAGTAGTTGAATTCAAAGGACAGATATTCGGCATTCTTCCGACTTGATTTCAGGAATGTGACTTATCTACTGTGAGGCTGAAGGCTTTGGACGGTTTAACTGGAATTAAATAATTTCCAGGCGTACAAATTCAAGTGCTTGTGCATGGAATATCATGCTCCACCAGTGCACCAAACAATCCCTATGACACGAAAGCACACTTAAGATGTGTGTGTGCGGGAGAAAGAGGAGAAAGAGGAGAGTCTTTGCATCGTGAAACTCAAGGACAACGTTGTTTCGTATTATAAAAAAAGAAAAAAGCTAAGCAGGAGGTCTATACCGTGGTGGCTATGAATAGCACGTGCAAACAAGTCAAGGGGGTCCACAATCTAGTGAGGCTAGTTTTGAATATCATTGGGTCGTATGGTTCCAAGCTAGCGTTCTTTCCACCTCTACCTAAATCCATATACAATGCATTTTAAATTTGGCTAGGAAAAGAAAATGAAAGACTTGCGTACCATGCCATCTTTTGTGCCAACATGACACTTGTCCAGGACATCAACACCATGAAAATTGTAAGCTCCGTCGAGTCATGATCCTAACAAAAAGACATCATTTTCTCACTAAAAGCCATGTTACAAAAAAGAAATTCATAAACAAGCCATTAGATAAAAATTCGAATTAGTTTAGACGATAGGAAAAGAAAAAAAATAAATAAATTATGATAATTATTCAATGATGATTTTTAAAGATTTTTTTTTATAATTATGGATTACCATAAATTTTATTAATGGAAGTCTTGTTTAAATAATAAGTAGAGTCCAAATAATCTTTTAATTGTAAACGTGACATGACATTTCATGCATGAAAATTTAATTATGATATTTAGGCAAAAATTACATCGTTAAATCTAATACTTCTTTGTTATCCAAACTAGGTGATGCATCCCGTTATTGAGAAAGCCATCTACTTTCTTTTATTTTCTTCTCTTCTCCTTGGTAAACCGAACCGGCGACGAAAAGAAAAATGATTACCCACAAAGTAATATTCAAATGAAACTTTTGAATATATTCGTTTAACCAAGGGTGTTTGGATGGGCTTATCTGAATGGACTATGTGGTTATATATTTTGTTGTTCATCAAATATATTATTTGAAAAAGTATATTTGACTCTTATATGTATTAAGTACATTAGTAATACATGTGGCATTTTTATAGATTAATAGTGGTATATTAATTTATTTGTAACAAAAGGTGGTTTTCTCATGGCAAGTCAAATTTCATTTCTCAAATTTCCAATTCCATTTATCTATTGTGGGGTCATAACATCAATTTTAAATCATGACCCTGGATAAATCGAAATTCAACACTAAAATCAAACCAAAAGCAATTGGGTACTAGACCATATCAAAATTTGAAACTTTATATGTCATGCAATTCATTCATTTTGAACAATATATATCTTTCACATCCAACTATAAAAGTAATTTAAAAAAAAAAGTAATTTCTTTATTTTAAAATGGCAGTTTTGAAGAACGTACTTCTATCTTAAAAAAGCATATTCATACTTATATTTGAAAGAAAAAGGGATATATGTGTGTTCTCATGCACTAGCTTAATTAAAGAGGAGTTACATGATACTTGGGCGGTTATAACAATTGATATGCTGACACACATAAATTCTACACAGAGCATACGTTAACTCAAATTAAAATGTGGAACCCATCATTTCAAAGTCACGTTTCCAAAATCAGATTTTTCGATCATTCTTAGTTTCTGATTTAATGGGTACCTGCATGTTGAAATGGGACCATCGTATTTTTATCATTATCCGTCCAATATATGTACGCCAATCTAATAATCAAATACTTAAATAAGAATAATATTTGGCTCATGATACATTTAAACTTACAACCGTAATTTGGGCAGTTGATTGCGACTTACTTATATGCCTTCACCTACACAATTTCTAGGTAATTTTAAGTGCCTGCATGTCTCTATCATGCCTGCATGTCATCCATCGCGTTTTTCTAGGGCACCGATTCTTTCTCAGAATAAAAGTCATTGCTTGCCTGAGGGTGCATTTGGTCGTAGATCCTTTTTCAAAAATAAGGCCAATCAGTACTTTAAAGTAGTTTCTATTTTGTAAGAGAAGCTGATGCATCTTAATTGTCTAGAAGGTGTTGGGAGCAAATAATCGCCGCTGTTAGGCCCACCCCATCTTATCTAAAGCAGGTAACGACAGTCAGTCAAGTGCTGTTATTGAAAGACTAGTTGCTCCTCCCTTCAGGAAAATGACATGATACAAATAAAGATATCCACCTGACTGCACGTGGAAGAGTGTATGGTGGATCGAGACCGTCCACTTTGTAGACCCTGTTGCCGATGGCCCACTGGTATAAAACCACACTAAGTGGATGATCTGATAGGTTCCCTTCAGATGGACGATTAGATGTAGAGATGCTTAAAGGTTGACATTGATTGAGGGAAAGCAAGAGAAAGTGATGGTTTGGGTCATTTGCATGGCGATGGGTTTTTTAACCATGCACCTTTTAAAGCAGATCCCGCAGGGTGGACGGTTCCGATCAACAGTTCCTTTTCCCATGTGTGAGGTGGAAGGGATTCTCTGTCTTAATGCGGCAACGATGTACTTATCACGTCATTTCCTACGTTGATGTTGTTCAACAGGGACTGAAATTGTACTATTGACGCAAAGATGTCACTACTGTTTTTCTTAGATCATGAGAACTTTTTCACGCCCATATTTCGTTTGGATTCAGTGGGATCCACATCACCTATCTGGACCGTCCATTAGGTCCAATGCACTCTTCATAGTCTGCATGGAGAAATTCGTACTGATCGGATGATCAAAACCGTGCAATTAATGGCATACAAAATGGTTGTAGAAGATTTTCTGTAGAAGATAGGCACACTCACCAATGTTTAGAACCATTTGATTACTCAGATTTTTTCCTAAGTAGCGAGATAAGAGGGACCGGACTTAGTGGACGGTTCAGATACAAATCTGAATGCCAACTAGTCCAAATACAACTACGTGCATAAGAAGGGTTCCGTTCACTTGGCTTGCATCGTTATTCTCTCTTATCGCCTGATACGGTTCTTCCTATCCTAATCCTAGCCATATAAATAGGGAGGGAGGGGAGAAATGATAACATACGGCGGCTGTATGGAAAGTTATGATACACCCATTTCTTACCTGCCAACTTAGACACCCCAATATCAAAAACATTACCGTTTGACTTTGATAGACCAGGGTACAGGTTCAAAAATGCACCAGAAAGGCGACCATTGGTCCAGATGGGCAACTGATGGTCCAGATGGAGCCAGGAGTAGCGAAGTGCAATTGTTGCACAAATGCGGTGGCGGTACCATTGTTTCTACACCAAAACATTCTTTTGAGCCTTTTTTAAGCTTTGGTGTCGCATCGGCTCACCATGGAGCTTAGTTTCTTCGAATCTAATTACTTCTGGTGACACACCACTTCCGTTGAAGTTTTGGAGAAATTGAACCTGTGTACGGGTGCTTACATGTATCCCTCTAAGCGCCTATTTAAAGGAGGCCTTATGAGAGTAAATAAGAAGAAAGGAGAGACAAAGAAAGCCTCCGCTCGTTACCTCTGCCATTTAAAAGTTACGAAGCTCGGTTTTTCATCGATTCTCTCAATTTATTTTATTTTTTTCTTTTTCTTTTTTTTTGTTCAATTTTTTCAATTTTATGTCAATTTTAAAGCCAATGCTAGCTATTCAATTGCAACTTTAAAGTTCAATTTCAACTTCAAAGCTAACGCCGTGTTCTCAATTTTTCATTTTTTGAGTTATTATATTTTAACCCCCACTACTCTGAACACCTGAGATAGTATGCTCTACTCTGACATCACATAAAGCATGCTCTACAATTGCCTCTCTTAAGCATCTTTTGTATCAGAATATTTGACTTAAAGGAGTGATTAAAAAAACTCTGTGTTCTTTTTTTTTTTTTTTTCATACTTGTATCGAAAAATCTTTTTTCTATTGTTTTCATTTCATTATCAATTTATTTTTTATAGTTTAGACATTTAAATCTAATTACTATTTTATTGAAATGTACAGCCTGGCAATGTAGAGACTATTTTTCACACGGGCAATAAAAGGGTGCCTAACCTCTTTCTTTTTCGCATCCGAGTCCCTTACCCAGAATCCATGGCGTAAACCCATCCAAGAGTCACTCAAGTCGAGAATTCTTCAGTTTTTCCGATCTCTAGGAGATTCCACGAATTTTGAAGCTTTCATTTTGCCTAATGGCAACTCTTACAGTGCTGACAGGTAATTTTTTTTTAAAAAAAAAACTTTTTAAAAGGTAGTACATAATTAAATCGAGCTAACAAATCAGTCACACTCACCCCGGGACTCAATATCTAAGAATACAAGCATGTTGAATGAGGTGTTACGAACAGTATAAGTATAATTATTAGCTTCTCTTCTCAATCCTTCCGCGAGGTTCAGTTATGGAGGTCTTAGCTATGGGTTTCACTGAATCTGGATAAACTTTGGATCTAGACCTTCATATGCTATTGTCCCTATCAACTAAGCACCTGAAATCATTAACCTTCTCTTCTTAACTCCTCCGTGAGGTTTGGGCATGGAGGTCTTAGCTATGGGTTTCACTAGTTCTAGATAAACCTCGGATCTAGGCCTTCACATGCTATCATCCGTATCAACTAAGTATACAATACTTTTTAAGCTTATGAAAGATATATGCTCCATGGTCAGATCCTGTTACATTAGAAATATGAGTAAATTCTAGTTCTATATGTATCACACACACACACACACATCCATCGTTTGACTCTTTGACCCGGACTCCTAGTGGGCAACCTAGAGGGAAATTTTTTCGTCAACATCCACATAATGGCGACTCCGCTAGGGATGAACCAATAGCCAAAGGCCCGATTTGAAACACCAGGTTGTATGTTTGTGGGGATCCATTCAAACTTCCAATATCGTGTTAGTATATATATCTGCTAGTTTAGTTTACTTTCTTACAACCATTCAGCATTCTAGTCCCATACTAGTCCTATTTGCTTTTCCTGCAAGCATCTAGCATTCCAGTCTTACACTCATCCCTCTTTACATTCTTGTCTTTAACTGCTTTTTTTTTTTCATTTAAAAAATTGAAAAGAAAGACAATAGAACAAAGAAAGGGTAAAAAGCAAAGAAATAGATAAAGATAGGAAGGGAGAGCCAAAAGCAGAAGCAAAGTCAGCTGACCTGACTTAATTGTCAGTAATTAGAAGATCTGAAGAATCGCGCAAGCTTTCCTCTTCTTTCCCTTTTCTATTCCCTGGTCTGTTTTGTTCTCAATCTCTTTCATTGAAAAAGAATAGAAGAGATGAATATTTTGAGCTTGATCATGTTAGAGTTAAACCATCCTACAATCATTACACCCAAAAGGCAGCTAAGGGTCTGACGCCCTGCAAAGTCATCCTATCAACGTATCATCTGAACACGTTCACAAGCTAACAAGTAGGTCCAAGGGGATTTGTCGAATCCTATCCATGATTCACCCATACAGCAAACCTTCCAACCCACGACAGACCCTTCAATAGCTAGTCTAACTTTCACCTTGAATAAGATAGAGAACTTGATGATCCAATTTTTCCAAATAGTAGCCCAATAGTCTGACCACAGTGGAAAACAACTTCTGTATATGTGGATCTTTCAGAGCATACCATTAACCAGTTCCAACCCATCAATTCTGAGGGAAACCAGGTCCATTTCCAATATCCTACAGCAGCTCAAAGTCCCACCCATCTGCAGCCAAATGCTAGCCAACTAGTGCTTCGCCAAGCATACTCTAGCCAGTCTCAATCCAATTAGTTCCAGCCACCTCCCCCTATTGGGAGTGCTGCCCCATTCCAATTCGGACAACCACATGCACAATCCAATCCAGCTCAAGCTTCACCCTCTACACCCACTCATCATGAGAGATAAGCTCACCCTATGATAGGAAATCCATTCCAAACTCTTCCCATTTCCATGCCTCACTAGCAAAACCCTCTCACAACCAAAACATAGGAGAGGTAGATCATTATGAAGAGGAAGTCGCTTGAGCCTCTCAAGGAGCATGGGTCCCCGTTCAACAATCACAACCATCTGAGATTGATGAACTCTGGAAGCAGCTTAGTTCTATGAGAAATGACCTTTAAAAGCAACATAGAGTGGAACTGCCACCAACTCGATTTAGGGAATTTGTCCCTCCCCCGATGCCAGGTTACCTCCTAACTTTGAAGTTCCTAAGTTCTAGAGATAAGCGAAGGAACAGGATGCCCCACCGCTAATCTGAAAGCTTTTTGCGTGAGCTCAAAGCAGTGGCAAGGCATAATTGTAACCTCATCCGATTGTTCTAAAATTCCCTGAGGGGTGACGTGCTTAGTTGGTACACATCGCTCGATCATCGTAAAATCAGGAGTTGGGAGGACATTTCCCAAGCTTTCATCAATCACTTTACGTGCAACCTAAACGCTGCACCATGAAGGAAAATTTTGACTGCCCTAGAATAAAAAAGTGATGAGGCTCTACTAACTTACGTTGGACGATGGAAAGCCATAACTGCACAAATGAAAACACCCATTGATGAGGAAGAACATATTTCCATGATCGTCAATTCAGCTAATCCAAACATATTTGGAATATCTAGTATCGTATTCATATGTCAACTTCTCACAGCTTATTTGCACAGGAGAACAAGTGGAAGTTGGAATCAAAGCCAACACAATTTCACCATGGCCCAACCAGTCTCCCCCTATGCAAAAAGCTAAGTAAGAAGAGAGGTCGAGGAGATATACCCCTATAAATAGGGATACCTCTACTCCTCTAGGAATCAACCATTCCATTGCTTTAGCGCAAGGGATGATGACGCCTCCTCCGCCGAAACAAAGACAACAACAACAATAACAATAACCACAACAACCTAAGTGGAATCCTCAATATTCCAATCAAAATAGGCAAATAGGTATAGTGCACCCTTAGCGGCAATTCACTCCTTTGGCCCAATGCTACACCGATACCTTGGCTACGTTGGTTCAGAAACAACTTCTGACCCCTATGCAGCCTAAGCCTCCACCAAACCCATTGCATATAAGCTACAAAGAAAATAAATATTGTGCATTTCACAAAGGCAGGGGCACACTACAGAGTGTTGTTTCTCTTTGAAACATGCGATCCAAATCTTGATTGTTCAAAAGGAAATCACAATCACGCCCCCTGACCAGGCAGCTGCTAGCAACAACAATATATTCTAGAATCCTATGCTACAATATTCGATAGATACATGTACATCAGGAACTCTAATAATCAATATCATTCAAAGGGATTACCCCCCCCCCCCCAAAGCCAAACAGTTTCAGAATTATAACCAAGAATTCACCCCTCTTGTCTTGTAAGAGGCATTCCTGGCTCAGGAGAGGATTCCTGCTCCTGTCTACCAGCAATAATGGAACCAACCATTGGTCTTACAAGGGCATTCCCCTCTAACCAATCTAAGCTACAATCAAGGTCCATCTTGGGAACAACAACTATTGATGCTCATGGGAAGAGAACCAGATCAACCTAACTTTTTCATCAATTCAGGCTACAAGCAGATTCCATCTTGAGACTAGCAGCTAGTGGTGCTCTTAGGAAGAGCACCAGAGCCACCCAATTCACCAAATAGTTCAGGCTACAATCAGGATCCATTTTGGTACTAACGACCAATGGTACTCATGAGAAGAGCACCAGATCCACCCAACTCATCTTTCAAACAGGTTACAACCAAGGTCTATCGAGGGACCGACAATCGGTGATGCTTGAAATTGCATGTGGTGGGCCCATGGGCTATGTGAGGAAGCTTGGCGGAGCTTTAGAATGAAGGCTATGTCCTAGAGGAGGTGATTAGGACCAAATAAATTTTTGGTCAATTAAATATACAATTTCTTACTTAAACTAATTTTCAATTAAAGCTAAGGAAAATAATTTAACACTAAGGCTTCCAAGTCATTAGTGGGCCCAATTACATAGTCTACAATAGATATGCTAATGAAGTAATTAGTTTATATATGATAATGTAAATGTGTGTCTGGGATGTGCTAACTATAAACTCTTAGCATTCATCTAATCATGCATACACATAATTCATTAATCAATCACATAAGCATAATTAAACAAGTGCTCAAATGATAATCCTAAATGCAAGCATATATAGTGGTTTGGTTTCCCTATTATACTCCCTACGAACGAACTCAATCTATGAGTGTGCCAGATTTCACTATCAGAGGTTTTAAATCATATTCACCTCTAACCTTTACATTCCTATACACAAACTAGCTCCATCAGAGACTTATGTGGTTTTTTATAGGCTAGCCACGAACCTCGGTCATAGTCTAAGGACCTACGTTTACTTCCATCAGAGGCTCTCACGAATGCTAACACATATGCACTCATATCTGGTGGCCTACACAAGGACTTAATTTAGGTCTTACACAAGAACTTAATTGAGTTTAGCAATCAAACCCTCATACTCAGTGTACATAAACTCTACAAATGATAACCTTACTTGTCGGATTGAACCCCTTTGACACATCGTGCTTGAGTTGATTCTTTAAAACTCTCCCGTTCTTAAATTAGCTCCTCAATTTCTCCCTTGATCATTGATACTGATGCATTATGAATGCTTCAGTTTCAAGATAAAAAACCTTACATGCTATACTCCTTTGTGGTGACCAAGGTGATGAGAGGTTGGGTGAATCTCCTACAACTAATGGAAGGTTGTAATCCTAAGGGATTCACCAATATGGGTATTCTAGAGGATTTAGACAAATAGGTATTCTAGAGGATTTAGACAAATGGGTATACCAATATAGTTGGGTCTAATCTCTAGAAAATGGTGTAGACTAAGTTCATCTTCAACATTGACGTTGGAATCCTCATTAATGTAATAACCCGGATTTTTCCCAACCTGGAATTAGACTTCCTTAGGCGATGGGTCAATCCTAACACCGGTTTAACTTCTCAAACACTCAATTAAAGCCTCAATTCCCTTTTCAAACCATTTTCTTCACAAATCTCACCTTTCACTACCTCGTTCTTTAAATCCTTCTAAGTACTTTCACCTTAGACACTATCTTAAACTAGCTAAGTATTATAGCTTGGATCACCTTATGTACAAACTACAAAGGCCTAGGTACTACCTCAGACAGAAATCTTACAGGACTAAATCCTTTAGAAATGAGACAAAGTAACTAAGTGCTAAACTAGATTAGCTACGAAATCCGCTTGATCCACTTTAAATACGATCTATAAGACCCAAAACTTATAGAATCATTGATGCTAGGTTACCCTAAAATCTAGGATCAATCTCATTACCCGGCTGCTCTCGGGAGCATCCCAAAACTCTGTATCAGATCTGGACCGCACGTCAGAAGTCTGATTAACACGAAGTTAAGGAATTAGGACCGCCTCACTGGGCTTGACAATCATCTCGGAAATCAAATCCAGATAGTGTCCCACGGCTGTTCGTTTGAGTCCGGAGTGAGGGAGTGTAAGAACGCTTGTATTCTTTACAAAATAAATATCTTGAATAGTAATCTGAGACTTGTTACTTGCAGTCATTTTGTAAGCAACCAGACCGTCAGAATCTGACCCAAATACACCCTCGGATCAGGAAAAATTTCATAAACATATCCATGTACTCGGAATCTCTGATCGACTTCCACTGACCGTTGAATTGAAACTGGTCCGCCACGCGTGATCTAGAATCCCGAATGAAACGAAAACTTGACTAAACCTAGATCCAGTGTTAGTGAGCTTAAGTCTGACCTTTGGCTTAAGGAGGCCCACCAGAAGTCTTCCGTTGAGCTGAAACAGAGTCACTTTGGCTATAACCTAAGTATACCTTGACCTGAAGTCTATTTCGGTAACTTTTTAGGCTATATAAGGACCTTAAACTCTCTCCCATTCCAGCCATACGAATTTGGATTTGAGAAGAGAGAAAAGAGAGAAAAAGTGTGGGAGAAGTGGGAGGATCTCCCTGATGTTCTTCCCTGCTGCTACACAAGCCCAACCACTTCATTCCAATCGCTTTCGCGGCGATTCCAGCTCCGTTTCTAGGTAAGGAACCCTAACCCTAATCTGATTTAGAGTGTTGATAATTGTAGGTTATGAAATAGCTAACCTATTTCATTCTATAGGTTGCCAAACTGCCGAATACGGAAGCTTAGCAAACCTATCCACTCCGATACGATTCTACGACAAAAGGTGAGAACTTCAGGTGTATAGGTTACGATTTTCAATGCTTTCAATGTCAGATAATGATAGATTCATGATCTGCATGCAATTGCACATGTACAAAGTGCTTTCTGATTTCTGTTTCGATTAAAGACGTAGAATATGGAATTCAACATATTCTAAGTATTCGTAGAAAATACCGTATACGTATATATTTTGGAAATGTGCTTGACATGATTAGTTGTTGTATGAATATATGTTATATGGATAAAATACTTATTTAGCGAAAGGATTCGCCCTAATACAGGTTATGCTAATATACACTATGTATGTAGAAATAGTGTATTGTAGAAAATACCGTATACGTATATATTTTGAAAATGTGTTTGACATGATTATTTGTTGTATGAATATATGATATATGGATAAAATACTTATTTGGCGAAAGGATTCGCCCTAATACATGTTTGGCTAACATACACTATGTATGTTGAAATAGTGTATGCTAAGTGTTTGTGAAAATGCTTGTGTGAGTAAGTGTTTGGATGATGATGCCTTAGGTGGGTGTTGAGATGAGATTCTCAACTACCTTAGAGACATGTATGATTTCCTCCATGAGGTTGTTTACTTAAACCGCTTACTTGTGCAATATATGTGTTTGTATTCCTATTTATGTAGTGCTTTATAACATGCTTTATGACATACTTGTTAACATGCTTTAATTACTTTGTTTATTATGCTTTACTCCACATGCTATGAATAAGGATTGATTGAGTTTGGGACTATGTTTATAGTCCCGGATAATGGTGGGACTTGAGATCGTGGTTGAGATTCATTTCACCACGTAGGATGTGTTTGACGAACCTGAGTCGTACTTCGGTTGGCGACAGTGGTTAGGCCACACGAAGTGCTTATGCACTTCATGTCGTTTAGTTGATCGTGTGCTCGAGCTAGTCAGGCCCGTCAAGTAACCCGATATGTCTAATGTATGTTCGCCATGTTTGGACGCCACTGCTTGAACCTAGGATACCAAACTTACCAGTGAAATCCTGTTAACCATGGTACCTCGATCCGCTAAGACTCATTAGCCGGGCATGGTGGTATGGGATACCGTGGTCGAGCTGTCGGCCTACGCTGGGGCCATATGCCTCCCCGTAGTGACCATTGAGCAACCAGACTCGTGAGCCGATTATGGTGGTATGGGACACTATATTCGTGCTGTCGGCCTACATTAATAAGGTGATGAGGGAGCGGTGTAACCTTTACGCGTAACAGCCCTAACAGCCCTTTGTAGTGACCTCGAGCATACTTTAAAATTGCGATGAGCCTTAGAGTTTTACCGATGTGTATGGAGTATGAACTAGGCCTGTTTCTGTATAGTGATGAATCGTTAAAGAGGTGATGGGAGAGTGGTGTAACCTTTGTACGTAACCGCCCTAGCAGCCTTTATAGTGTCCTAGAAACACACCATCGTATGAGATTAACTAGGACTGACGACCCTAGAATGGATCATGTTTGGGAATGATATAAGGAAGGTACCTTAATTTCTCAATCCTGCTGTTTGAAATGGACTAATAATAACTCGGTAATCATGCTCATCATGCATTGCATGTGCCTAGAAGATGTGGAGCACTGAGGGATGAAAGCATGCTGCGAACGTAAGATGGTGTCGCACGAGGGAGGGTGTGGTGAGGGCATCCACCATGACTGCATTCATACTTGCATTAATAAGAGTAGTTAGGAGTGTTTAATTGTACTGCTTTATCATTCTTGGTTGAGTGAGTCGATAACATGTTAACCTATGCTTTATTGTTCCACTGAGTTAGCTACTCACTCCCACGTTACGGGACGGTGTTCCGAACACCCACCAGACTTTATCTGATTGCAGATGGTGATGCTATTCCTGAGGCGGAGCCGGACTTTTGTGATGATGAGGGTGTTTTCTCGTATATGTTATTTTTGGCGACTCCATTTGAGCCGTGTCTTGATCAATAGGAATACAGGGATGTTGACTAGATGACACTACACCTTAGGTATATTTTGAAATGTACTTGTAATTATTTAACCTGGTATTGTTATCACACTCTGGAGACTCACCACAGTTTATATATTACATATAGCTATCATAGTCTTCTGCTTGCAATTTAACTGTCTCTGGAGTATGATATGTTGTTTTGGCTTAATCTCACTCATGTTCATTATACGAAAGTAGACAACATTCAATCATCATTCATTTTGTTGCATAAGTGATGCGTTGGAACTCGGGAGTTGAGTTTATGCTCGACCCCCGATTTTCAGGGCATTACAGTTGGTATCAGAGCATGATTTGGATTAAACCGGACCTGGGTTATGGTCACACGATGCACACTAATGCACTCTGACTTAGGAGGGAGCGACGGAACGTAGAAACCAACTTAGGATTTTCCAATTTCGCCGAACGGCGAAACCGACCGAAATTGACCGCTGAGATTGGGCCCGTACACACCCATGATCACGCGAAACGATCCCAAATCATTTTTAGGTCATCTATTAATGATTCTAGATCACAATCCACCTCAGCCCAACCGTTGAAAATCGGTAGAACACGGGATAAACGTGATGAGGATAACTACTCCGAATCCTCGGAGCTTCTCTGGACTCCTCACAGAGACTTCTCGAATCTACGAGAAAAGAAATCAAAAAAATAGAAATAAATTCTAATAAATTCAAAATTAATTAATGAATGATTAAAAACAAAAATGAGTTCACAACCCTTTAATTAGGGACACTAAGTAATGGGAAAGAAATCAGAAACAAACTACAACTAAAACTCCTAGAATTAGCGACTTACTATGAGGTCGTGATGTCTACTAGTGCGCAAGGTTTTCGGCCGAAAATAGTAAGTGTCCTATTTGGCTTCACCAAACCGTTCTCCTAATTATTCTAAGCTCTTTTTGTAATGGGCGTAACTCCTAAAGCCCAACGGATGAAGAGTAATCAAACTAAAACTACTATTTTGAGTAAAACGAAATTTAAACAGGGAAACGACCATCGATCATGGGGTCTTTTACAATTCCAGGCTGCACAACCCGGCATAGCGGGTTGGTTGGCTTCATTAGCTCGTTCTACCCCAAAATCATATATTATACGTCAAATAACTCATTCTGGATTGCAAGATATGTCCATTTTGACCCGCAATGACTCGAAACGGAGTCGGGGGCCTATCCACACCATTCCGGAGGGCCCCAGGGTGGGACCTAGGGTTTTTTGGGGCCTAGGGGATAGGAGGACTCGCCCATGGGGCGGGACCTCATGATATGAACAGTTTGTCGGCGAGGCCCTCGCCCGGTCGGCGAGGCCTCGCCAAATTTTAGATTGGGCCGGGCCCGCGGCTCGGGCCGATCGGGTTTGGGGGTTGTGGGACCCCCCGATGTACCTCCCATCCATCCCTCTCCCAAAGTCCTACTTCCTTCATAAACCCCTCCAAGCCATTTTTTTCTCTCTCCAATTGATTTCTATCTTAAATCACCCTTCCAATCGCATTTCGCCATTTTCGATCATAACCTATACCCCTCCATCATTCACAACAATCCTACCTCCCTACCCTCTCCATTTCTCTCGCATTTGAGTCATTACACCCCCATTTCATGGCTCCCAAAACGTGTAACCTCTCTCAACCCATCCATCTCTCCATTTCCTCCTTTACAAATCCCTGTTCTTTGGGCCTCTACAGCCACTGTTAAGACCCAAGTTCGTGGAGAACCAAAAACTCCAGCCCTCTTTCCCCTTTTTCCTTCACTTCCTATGGCCTTATTGGAGTTGAATACGGCATTTTCCTCCATTTCCACCGTCTTTTTCACAACCTCCGAATGTTGGAATGTTTAAGGCCCTTTCGGCCAACTGCATTAGGTGAGTTTAAGGTGGATAGAATTGTATAAGTAACAATAAATGTACGTGTAGGGTATGGTTCCTAGATTGGTGTATCCCATGTTTTCCAATACCATGTTTGGAGTGTATGCAATTAAAAGTAAATTCCGAAATTTCCTTTCCAAGTACACTTAGAAATTCATTATCCTGGGATTTGGAAATCTCATCTCACACTTTTCGACACAAGGCTCATTTTTCAAAGCCTATACCATTAATTTTAATCCCCTCCCACCCTCCTACCAAACATGCCATTCCCAATCCCTAAGTGAGATTAGCAATGCAAGCCCATTTAATACAACTTAAGACCACTGGCCAAATAGTGTTGAACATTAACCCACCACACTCTGACAGTTTAAGCTTTAGAGTAAATGGTTGTTTGACAAATGGGCCCTTAGAGTTTTGGACCTAAGCGGTGCTCTAGATTTCAAAGGCCCGACATTTTGTGTAGGAAATCCAACAAATTTATAATGTGAACCTTAGGATCTTCTTAGCTAGTATGAACATAGGTGAAATGCTCAGGCATAGTTAAATTCAAGTTCGGGCAATTCAATTGACAACCTTTGACCCTAAGTGATAAAACCCTTCCTTTATTAGAAATGATGTGAAATTATCTAGCGTATGAGTGTGGACTTTGGACTACACCTATAGATTTTCCACTACTCTAAATTAAGACTAGACTACTGGTTAGGCATAAGGAAAGTAAAAGACTAATGAATTTTGTTAAGCCAATTACATTATAGACTTAGTTAGTTGGCTTGATTAGGTTGGAGCGAGACCCATTCCTTTGTTGAATCCCCTTGGTACTCATAGGCTTCTTTAACAACTCTTAGGAGGCGTGTTTAATTGGTAACTATTCACGCTCAGAGGAAACTTATATATCCCTTGGATTTAATGATAGGTCAAATCAATCCACCCTTTAGAATTGCCTTCTCAAGGACTTAGTACAATCGGGAACACGGAGCAGAGAAACTACATATAAGCGAGGTATTCGTGGTTTGAATCGAATTCTCAATCCTGGTAGTGACTAATGAACCTTATACTCTGATCAAGCAGAAGGTCGGGATCGACTAGGATTAAGAAATGATATGACAATTTTCTGTCCTGGCTAGGCAGAAGGTCCATGTATCCGACTCAGACCCACTACACAACATTCCTTCCGTGTTGGCCCGACCACTTGCAACTAAAAGTTTATAACTTCATCTTTGAGGAGTGTAAGAATATATAGCCAATAGGGATACTTTGTCTTTTAGGGCCTAAGAAATTTCTCAAATGGGCAACAAAGAGAGTTAGGGATTAAGTCTCGAACCACAGACCATTCTGGCATGCGTATTGTGCCTATGGACTTAGAAGGATAGGCTGTCCATTAACCTATTTGTCTAGATTCTTCATATACTAAGAGTGTGCAAATTATCTTACAGTATTCAACTAGATATGATTAAAGAGGTAAGTCGGGACCGTGGTAAAGGTCCTCCTTTGGTGGAATTAGGCATCTTAGCTCCTTTCTATAACCATAGGTACTAATGCCATAGCACACATCATCGATGAGAGGGAGACCAATGTATTGATAGACCGCTTCTCATTTCATACCAAAGATAGGTTTAAAATTTCACCTCGTTTTGACATACGGAGCGAGACATAGATCCTTGAGCCTTAGGAAATTAAGTTTTTAAGGGGGTAGAACGTTAAGAACCTAATCTAGTTAAGTCAGTCTATACATTCCTTGATCTGGGTGGTGCAGTAGAAGCGTGGTGGAACCTTGCCCACTGGCCCAGGATCGAAAGAAATTACTCCCAGTTATACACAAGGTTAGGTCATTAAATACGATTTGACTCTTCCTTAGAATGCCAATAATGAAGTCATGGAAACTCGAAATGGATATGAGAAATCTATTGTAGCAAACCATCAGGGTATGACAAATGGATAAAGAAATAAGTTTTAAGGGGGGTAGACTAAAATGAACCAGACTAGTATATGCCCTACCACGCGTAGAAACTCAAAATCAATAAAAAAACTTAGGCAAAAAAATAATTAAATCTTTCTTTATTACCCTTAGCCAATTTCGGGGACGAAATTTTGTTTTAAGGGGGGTAGATTGTAACAGTCCGGATTTTTTCCAACCTGGAATTAGACGTCCTTAGGCGATGGGTCAATCTTAACACTGGTTTAACTTCTCAAACACTCAATTAAAGCCTCAATTCCCTTTTCAAACCATTTTCTTTACAAATCTCACCTTTCACTACCTCGTTCTTTAAATCCTTCTAAGTACTTTCACCCTAGACACTATCTTAAACTAGCCAAATATTATAGCTTGGATCACCTTATGTACAAACTACAAAGGCCTAGGTACTACCTCAAACAGAAATCTTACAGGATTAAATCCTTTAGAAATGAGACAAAGTAACTAAGTGCTAAGCTAGATTAGCCACGAAATCCGCTTGATCCACTTTAAATACGATCTGTAAGACCTAAAACTTGTAGAATCATTAACGTTAAGTTACCCTAAAATCTAGGATCAATCTCATTACTCGGCTGCTTTCGGGAACATCCCGAAACTCCGTATCAGATCTGGACCGCACGTCGGAAGTCTGATTAACACAAAGTTAAGGAATTATGACCGCCTCGCTGGGCTTGACAATCATCTCGGAAATCAAATCCAGACAGTGTCCCACGGCTGTTCGCTTGAGTCCGGAGCGAGGGAGTATAAGAACGCTTGTTTTCTTTACAAAATAAATATCTTGAATAGTAATCTGAGACTTGTTACTTGCGGTCATTTTGTAAGCAACCAGACTGTCCGAATCTGACCCAAATACACCCTCGGATCAGGAAAAATTTCATAAACATATCCATGTACTCGGAATCTTTAATCGACTTTCACTGACCGTTGAATTGAAATTGGTCCGTCACGCGTGATCTGGAATCCCATATGAAACGAAAACTTGACAAAACCTAGATCCAGTGTTAGTGAGATTAAGTCCGACCTTTGGCTCAAGGAGGCCTGCCAGAAGTCTTCCGTTAGGCTGAAACAGAGTCGCTTTGGCTATAACCTAAGTATACCTTGACCTGAAGTATATTTCGGTGACTTTTTAGGCTATATAAGGACCTTAAACCCTCTCCCATTTCAGCCATACGAATTTGGATTTGAGAAGAGAGAAAAGAGAGAGAAAGTGTGGGAGAAGTGGGAGGATCTCCCTGATGTTCTTCCCTGCTGCTACACAAGCCCAACCACTTCATTCCAATCGCTCTCCCGGCGATTCCAGCTCCGTTTCTAGGTAAGAAACCCTAACCCTAATATGATTTGGAGTGTTGATAGTTGTTGGTTTTGAAATAGCTAACTTATTTCATTCTATTGGTTGCCAAACTGCCGAATACGGAAGCTTAACAAACCTATCGACTCCGTTACGATTCTACGACAAAAGGTGAGGACTTTAGGTGTATAGGTTACGGTTTTCAATACTTTTAATGTCAGATAATGATAGATTCATGATCTGCATACAATTGTACATGTACAAAGTGCTTTCTGATTTCTGTTTCGATTAAAGACGTAGAATATGGAATTATACATATTATAGGTATTCGTAGAAAATACCATATACGTATATATTTTGAAAATGTGCTTGACATGATTAGTTGTTGTATAAATATATGTTATATGGATAAAATACTTATTTGGCGAAAGGATTCGCCCTAATATATGTTATGCTAATATACACTATGTATGTAGAAATAGTGTATTGTAGAAAATACCATATACATATATATTTTGGAAATGTGTTTGACATGATTATTTGTTGTATGAATATATGATATATGAATAAAATACTTATTTGGTGAAAGGATTCGCCCTAATACATGTTTGGCTAACATACACTATGTATGTTGAAATAGTGTATGCTAAGTGTTTGGATGATGATGCCTTAGGTGGGTGTTGAGATGGGATTCTCAACTACCTTAGAGACATGTATGATTTCCTCCATGAGGTTGTTTACTTAAACCGCTTACTTGTGCAATATATGTGTTTGTATTCCTATTTATGTAGTGCTTTATAACATGCTTTATGACATACTTGTTAACATGCTTTAATTACTTTGTTTATTATGCTTTACTCCACATGCTATGAATAAGGATTGATTGAGTTTGGGACTATGTTTATAGTCCAGACAATCGGTACCGGACTTGAGATCGTGGTTGAGATTCATTTCGCCACGTAGGATGTGTTTGACGAACCTGAGTCGTATTTCGGTTGGCGACAGTGGTTAGGCCACACGAAGTGCTTATGCACTTCATGTCGTTCAGTTGATCGTGTGCTCGAGCTAGTCAGGCCCGTCAAGTAACCCGATATATCTAATGTATGTTCGCCATGTTTGGACGCTACTGCTTGAATCTAGGGTACTAAACTTACCAGTGAAATCCTGTTAACCATGGTACCTCGATCCGCTAAGACTCATTAGCCGGACATGGTGGTATGGGACACCGTGGTCGAGCTGTCGGCCTACACTGGGGCCACGTACCTCCCCGTAGTGACCAGTGAGCAACCAGACTCGTGAGCCGATTATGGTGGTATGGGACACTATATTCGTGCTGTCGGCCTACATTGATAAGGTGATGGGGAAGCGGTGTAACCTTTATGCGTAACATCCCTGGTAGCCCTTTGTAGTGACCTCGAACATACTCTAAAATTGCTGTGAGCCTTAGAGTTTTACCGCGGTGTATGGAGTATGAACTAGGTCTGTTTCTGTATAGTGATGAATCGTTAAAGAGGTGATGGGGGAGTGGTGTAACCTTTATGCGTAACAGCTCTGGTAGCCTTTGTAGTGTCCTAGAAACATACCATCGTATGAGATTAACCAGGACTGATGACCCTAGAATGGATCATATTTGGGAATGATACAAGGGAGGTACCTTAGTTTCCCAATCCTACTGTTTGAAATGGACTAATAACAACTCGGTAATCATGCTCATCATGCATTGCATGTGCCTGGAAGATGTGGAGCACTGAGGGATGAAAGCATGCCGCGAACGTAAGATGGTGTCGCACGAGGGAGGGTGTGGTGAGGGCATCCACTATGATTGCATTCATACTTGCATTAATAAGAGTAGTTAGGAGTGTTTGATTGTACTGCTTTATTATTACTGCTTGACTGAGTTGATAACATGTTAACCTATGCTTTATTGTTCCACTGAGTTAGCTACTCACTCCCACGTTACAGGACGGTGTTCCGAACACCCACCAGACTTTATCTGATTGCAGATGGCGATGCTATTCCTGAGGCGGGCCGGACTTTTGTGACGATGAAGGTGTTTTCTCGTATATGTTGTTTTTGGCGACTCCATTTGAGCCGTGTCTTGATCGATGGGAATACAGGGATGTTGACTAGATGACACTACACCTTAGGTATGTTTTGAAATGTACTTGTAATTATTTAACCTGGTATTGTTATCACACTCTGGAGACTCACCACAGTTTATATATTACATATAGCTATCACAGTCTTCCCCTTGCAATTTAACTGTCTCTGGAGTATGATATGCTATTTTGGCTTAATCTCACTCATGTTCATTATACGAAAGTAGACAACATTCAATCATTATTCATTTTGTTGCATAAGTGATGCGTTGGAACTCGGGAGTTGAGTTTATGCTCGACCCCCGATTTTCAGGGCATTACAATTAAAGTGGTAAAGCTTAAGAAGATGAATCAAATCTCTTAGGATTAGAGGTTTAGGGTGTGAGATATGAGTGGGGATTCACCTAAGTTTTAATTGCACAAAAAAATCATCGAAATGCCCAAAGACCAAATGTTCCATATAAAGGAATTAAGATCCAACAGTCATAAAATGAGCAGAAACGGCTAGTCTGCGGTCAGACCGAATTCAGGTTCAGTCGCACATAATTAAATAAGAAAGTGACTGGACATATTTTAGCAATTCGGTTGCACCGAACATGGTCTTCGGTCAGACCGAATTTGACATTTGGTTGCAACCAAATTACCTAATTTTTGTCATAGCACGCTGTCCTGTTTTAGCCTATTTTAGTCGGACTGAAGGTGACTTTGGTGGGACCGAACGTTGTTAAATTTGTGGAGTTTTTTTAACAACCTGGGACCTCTAAAGCCAATCTAAGTATTTTCAAATAAAGCTCATGAGATAAGGGATGATTAATAAAGGGTTTACCTATTAGGGTTAAGATCATCTAAAGGTTTTGGTTATTTTGGGTTAAGGGTTAGGGTCACCAAGGCACCTATGTACCTGCTCCTTGCTCCTTGATGCTCCACCTCCGCTTGTGTCTTCAGTCTTCTACTTTCAAGGGCTCAACTGACTCCCTGACATAAGAACTCACACAATTGACAAAACATGTGCACAAATTAGTACACTAATAGTGCTCATGGGAAGAGCACCAGATCCACCATCTTACGTCAACCCTCCAACAGTCACATTATAAGGAGGATACTTCTCTGCATTCAACAGGCCATATAAATCAGCTCCGATAAATCATATCCAATCAAATCACCCGCAACAACCTCTTGTCTTATTAGGGGAAAACCCAACATCTCAACTAGATCAATAAAGGGCTCCTCTAAGCCCAACCTCCACATGCATCCATAAGCTTCCGACCCAACCCCATTTTGGGCCATCTAAGTTATCGATTAAGTAGGCCCCACCGTTTACTTGTTTTGGCCGTAAAATCGATTTGGTTAACTCAACAAATAGGTTGTGCATTAAGGAACCTAGAAGAATTGGATAGCTCAAAGAGAAGGGTCCACGTTGGCATATGATGAGTGAACCCAACATAGATGTTTGACAAACAACGCATGTTGTAGCACACATCACTGATGTTGGTATAGTGTGCAGCTGGAAACTGTCTGTGGGCCCCAAAATGATATATGTGTTTTTACCAAGCCATCCATAGATTTTACCAGCTTATAATTTTAAGGCACAAGTAAAAAATGGGGCCGATCCAAATCTTAGGTGGACCACACCATAGGAAAAAGTGGTAATAAATGCCCCCAATTAAAAACTTTCTGGGACTACAAAAGTTTTGGATTAAGCTTATTTATGTTTTCCCTTTATCCAAGGTTTGTGTGACCTAATCAACAGGTTGGATGGTAAAAAACATTACATTGGGCCTTAAGAAGTTTTTAATGATAGAATTTCAATCACCACTTTTTGTAAGAACGACATTAAATTGAAATCATCGACATCTTGATCGAAATCATTTTCTACTGATGCACTAGACACAACTTAAGGATGAGCTTCTTTATTCTGTGTTTCAGCCACAATACCAGCATAAAAATTGAATAACTCATTAAGTGAATCATGAACCAAAGACACCTCCTTTTGAACACTATCTGTAGGATACATCTTGGCAAAACAAAATCTAACCATTTTCATCTTGTACCGAGGATCAAGAACAGTTGCAATGGCCATTAATAACCCACAATCAGCCAAATACTTGTCAAATTGTAATTTCATCCCAAATGCCATGATTTGGAGAAAATTTGGATATCCATTAGATCATTTTTGTAAAATATCTTTAATCTTACAAACTTCTAGAAGGAACATATTCGCTGTAGGATACTTATTTTCTTAAAAAATCTTGGTACATTGATAAAAGATCTTAAGAAACTTATGTACCTATCTAGTCATTTTCCAATTATCTTTAGAAGGCAATCAGGTGTAACTTCTATCATGATTCGTAAAGTGAAGGAATGCTTGCTGCAATTTTAAGTCTGAATCTAACATTTCATAAGTTGAATTTCAATATGTATATACATCTAACTTTAACATTTTTTGTGATTTCAAATTTAACCATTAGATTATTTCATTCTATATGCTCAACCTTGAAAGTGACCCTGTAATGAATTTAAAACTCTCTTATATATTCTCTATCATTTTATCAATTGTTTTAAATCATTCCACTATAATTAAGTTGAGTATATGGACACAACATCCAACTTGAAATAATTTTCCCCCAAAATATAAATTTCCAACCACCTCGAATGTTTTTCATAAAATTGCAACAACACAATTATTTGTGGTGCATTATGTAAAGTTTTTGCAGAAGCTTTATTTATAATGCCTTGCTCAACAAGACAACTATAAATACAACTAAAAATGTTCATGCCACTATAAGGAGGAGAAAGGTGGTGGAAGTTTAAAATTATCTTGCATAATTTTCATTCTGCATTAACATAATGGATGGTCAATGGCATATAACCCTTTCTTTGATTTGAAGCTGTCCACAAATCCGATGTCAAACTAACTCGCGACATTAATGTTAAAAGAGTCTTCAACTTCATTTTTTCTAGCTCGAGATGGCCTATGGAGAAGAACATAATGAAAAAGGTAAAAATCCAAATAGAATTAATACCCATATAACAAAAAGGCAAAAATTTAAATAGCTATACATTTATTGAAAGTAGCTACACATCATAAGACCATTTCTTCTTCATTTCATTTTTTCTTATTTACTTCTGCTAACCTAAAGCAAACAATTCTTAAAAGATAGTTTTCCAAGAGCACAAAAATATGAATGATCTATTGAAGTCAACATAATCCCTCTTTCATTAGCATATGACACAAAGCTCATTCTTTTGACAACATGAATGATTGAAAATGGAGTGTTATGTGCATTAAAAATCATATAACACTCCATTTTTTAACTAATCCAAATTCGAAGAACATCATAATCGATTATTTTCTCCATAAATTAAAGAAACTTTAAAAGGAGACACCCACATGAGATTTCTTTCTATACAACATAAAGTTAATCTGGAATAGAATATAAACATATGTAAAAGAAAGATTTAAAGAGCATAAACCTTATAATTACACTCCCAAATCGAAGAGCAACGATCCTAACCCTAACCCTAGAGAAGAGAAAATTCACCTTGAGACAGAGAATGAGAGATTTGAGAGAGAGAGAGAGAGAGAGAGAGAGAGAGAGAGAGAGAGAGAACAAGAGATTTGAGGGAGGGAGGGAGGGAGGGAGGGAGGGAGCGACGACTGGGTGAGCGAGTATGTCTAGGAAACCAAAAGGTCAATTTTGACCTTTTGGGGATTTTTTGTGGAGAATCGAAGAGTCGGATTCGATAGTGACCCCTCAAGTACTGAGCTTGGTATTGGTCAGTGTTTTGGGCCCCAATATGATGTATATGTTTTATCCACTCTATCCATCTACTTTACAACATATTTTTGGTGCATAAATCGAAAAATGAGACATATCCAAATCTCAGGTGGACCACACCATGGGACAGTGGTGATTTAATGCCTACCATTACAAATTATTTGGGGGCTACAAAAGTTTTAGATCCAACTAATATTTGTGTTTTCCCTTCATCTAGGTTAGTGTGACCTAATCAACAGGTTGGATGGAAAATAAATATTATAGTGGGCCCCAATTTTTTTTTAATGGTGGGCGTTCAACCATTACTATGTCCTCTAGTGTGGCCCACCATAGACTAGGATCACTCTCATTTTTGGGATCATTCCGAAAAATGATGTCGTAAAGTGAATGGACAAAGTGGATAAAATGTATACATCAAGGTGGGGCCCACACAACTTTTCCAACACCGACCAACTAAATCCAAGTCCACTTAAAGGACTAGTTCCGTCTAGATTTTTCAATGAGGCCTACCTAAATGTATGGGTTATATATCCACGCCACCCATCCATTTTTCCATATCATTTTAGGACATGGGCCTAAAAATGAAGCATTTCTAAATCTCAAGTGGACCATACCACAAGAAATAGTGATCATTGAACGACCACCATCACAACTTTCATAAGGTCTATCGCAATGTTTATTCACCATTCAAATTGTTGTTAATGTCACATAGACGTGGATAAATATGATTGAACATGAAATACTTTGTGTGGGCCATAAAAGTTTTGGATCAATCTGATATTGACATTATGATGATTTCAATGCGGTCATTCAATGATTAATGTTTCTTGTGGTATAGCCCACTTGATATTTGGATCTACTTCATTTTTTGGCCTATGCCATAAAATGAGTTGGAAGAATGGATGGGCGGCATGAATATGCACCATATGCATTGAGGTGGGCCCCACTACAGGAAAACATTATTGATCCAAAACTTTTGTCCCCCAACAAGTTTGGATCCTGTGTTGTGGTCTACTAGAGGTTTGGATCTTCCTTGTTTTTTATCTCATAGCGTAAAATAAGCTGGAAATTTTGATGGACGACTAAATAAAACATATATCATGGTGGGGCCGTCAGAGCTTTGACACCAACTACGTGGCGGGTGTTGAGGTCACCAACTAATTCTAATCATGCTTTAACGTACTGAGTAAATTAACTTTGGGGGCCCGCCATTATGTATATGTATTATCAACACCAGTTCATCCATTCTTACATATCATTGCCAAAAATGAATCATATCCAAAGCTCAAGTGGACCAAACCACAGGAAACAATGTGCATTCATGTATACTATTATGCATCATCTGCATCGTCATGTATGTGTTATCCAGGTTGTCTGTCCGTTTTTACATGTCATTTTAGAAATGATCCCAAAATTGAATCATATCCAAAGCTCAAGTGGATCACACCATAAGAAATAGTGTGCATATAATTTATGAGCCAAATCGCTTCGAGTCAAGCCTAGCCGAGTCGATACTACCTGATTTAAACTTGGTTTGTTTGTTTGTTTTTGTTTTTGTTTTTTTTTTTTTTTTTAAGAGCTCGAGTCTGAGGCTTGGTTTAGTTTGAACTTTTTTTCGAATCAATCCAAACCGAGCTTTTTCAAACCAATCTGAGCCGAGCTTCTGAGCAGACATGGTTTGTGTCCAGCTCTAGTTATAAGGAGAGCGGATTCCGTCAAGGTCAGGGTAACATTGAGTTCAGTCAGACCATGACTATGGGGCCTACCTTATTGTATGTGTTCCATATCCACTCCAAACAACCATTATTCCATAATATATATATATATATATATATATATATATATATATATATATATATATATATATATATTAATGTACCAAAAATGAAGCCGATAGTCTCAAGTGGATCGCACCATAGGAAACAATGGTGATTTAATGCCCACTATTGAAATCTTTCCAGGGCCCACTGTGATCCTTATTTGTCATCCATCCTATTGATAAGTTCACACAGAGATAAATGAAGGGAAACATGAATTTCAGCTTGATCTAAAACTTTTGTGGCCTACAAGAAGTTTCCAATAGTCATTCACCATTGTTTCCTCTAATATGGTCTGCCTTAAATCTAGATCTACTTAAGTTTTGATCCCATGCCATAAAATGAGCTTAAAAAAATGGATATATGACATGGATATACAAATGCATCAAAGTGGACCCCACAGTCACGGCCTGACCGAACTCAGTATTACTCAGACCTGACCAAATCCTATCCCCTTTAAGGTGGGCCGGATGGTGTTGTCAATGATGTATTTGTTTTATCCAAACTGTTCATATATTTTTAGAGCTCATTTCATGGCATGAACCCAAAAAATGAGATAAATCAAAATCTCAAGTGGACCACATCATAGGAAACAGTGTTGATTGGATGTCCACCGTTAAAATCTTCCCGAGACCCACAAAAGTTTTAGATCAAGTTTATGTGTGTTTTCCCTTCATCCATATCCGTGTGACCTAATCAATAGGTTGAACGGAGAATAAACATTACAGTGGGACATGGATGAAGGGAAAACACTTCACAAGCCAAGACGCTACTGAAGTGATGTGGCAAAATGCCATTGGTTAGATGCCAATGGCATGTTCCCTGGGTATAAATGCTACTCCGTTAGATCCGTTAACGGATCTTTCTCCGTTTCCGCCATGCACCCACTCGGCCGTGAAATCGGATTGCCATACTGAGAAAATTCAGTTGGGCTCACTGTGAATTTATGTGATTTATCCACACCTTCCATCTATTTTTCCATCTAATTTTAGGCGTTGAACCCAAAATTGAAGCTTATAAAAATCTCAAGTGGACCATACCACAGGAAACAGTGGAAATAATGACTTCCACTATTGAAACCTTTCTAGGCCCCACAGTGATGTTTATTCTGACGCCCAAGAAATTTTCAACGGTATAAATTTAATTCACATTGTTTCCTTTGGTGTGGTCAATTTTAGCCTTTTATATGCTTAGGTTGTGAGCTAAGGCCACTTTTAGCCTTTTGTATGCTTAGGTTGTGAGCTAAGGCCCTTAAATTATCTTATAAAATGGATGAACAGACTTGATAAAATACATAAATCACGGTTGACCCCACAGAGTTTACTCAGTATGCAATCCGCTTCCCTTGGCCACGTACCAGTAAACTCCACATGCATTTTTTCTGGACGCGGAAGTTCCTCAGAACCTAAGTGAGGCCCACTGTGATGTTTGCGGGAAATCCGCCCCTTTCATTCATTTTTTGAGTTCATTTATCCAAAGCTCAAGTGGGCCGTACTAAAGGAAAATGTAGTTAGGGAAACTCCTAGCATTAAAATCTACCTGGGTTCAACGGTGATGTTTACAAGCCATCCGTACCGTTAAAAACTTCATTCTTACTAGGATGAACTGAAATAAAAAATATTAGTACGACTCAAAACTTCTGTGGCCCATGAATATTTCAACTGTGGATGTTTAAGTTTTTGGTCCACTTGAGCTCTCGAAACGGTTCATTTTTGGCTTCATGTCCTGAATTGAACCCAAAAAACGGATGGGCGGGTAGGATTTCTTACAAACATCACAGTGGGCCCCACCTGAGTTCCAGCACACGAACTTCATGCTAAAGTGGCATAAAATCCACGTCCTTTTTTTTTTTTTTTCCCCCTGAAGAAAAATGATTACCTGTGCATGGCCGAGTGCGTTTACGGCCTAAACGAAAAACATCTTCTACCGGATTTTCGTTGGAAGAACATTTATTGGAAAGAAAGAGCCGATTGGTATCCATCAATGCCATTCTGCCACGTCACTTTTGGCTACTGAAGCGTTCACTATTCAGTATCCAATCCGCTCCCTGTTGTGGGTCGCACGGAGCACCGTCCAATAGCGACGTGGCTACTGGCAGTGTCTGCATGCAAACCGAAATCCACATCCGTCGTAAGAAGGTTGTTGACCTTCCGCTGCCTAAGTTGTCGCGCTAAGCAATTTGGTTATCTAACTATAGCCCCGCATGTAATAGAGTTGGGTTTGGTCCGCCTGCCAGAAGTTTGCTGAGCTAACACATGCGGAGATACGTTCCATTATGGCTGCGAGATCCGAGATCTCAGGTGGACCCCACTGTTTGGATATTCTAGCCTAAAAATAAGACAGTTTACTCGTCCTCGGCTGGATAGACAGTGTGGCCCTTCTGATGGAAAGCTTGGATATCAACACGTGTGCAGGTTAGTGTGGGGATGAATAAGGCTCCGCACATGCGGGCTCAGCGAACCTTTCAAGAAGGCTATAGAGACATCCAAACGGGTTATTTGAGCACGTGTGGGAGGTTCGTATCTCTGGCCTTTGGTGAGTGTGACAAGCCACCTAACGTCTCATCGGGAGTTGAAGATATGGAGCCCTAACACGTCAGCAGGAGCAGCTACCTCTGTCACACTAATCAACGCCCGTAACATTGTCGTTGTACCTGTCAAACGGTACTTCGGTTTCAAAGATTTACTCGCTGTAAATTTAACCCAGACCGTCCGGAGCCCGCGCATGCGCCGAAAACCACGCTGCGGATTAGGTAAACGGATTAGCTACTCCCCTGCCGCCGGCCAATTGCTGGTGGTCAGTGTTCTGTGGGCCCCACCATGATTTATATATTTTACCCATTTAGTTCATCTATTTTCTAGATCATTTTACGTTACGAGACCAAAATTGAGGTATGTCTCAATCTCAAGTGGACTACCTTACAACAAACAGTTTTGAATGAACAGCGTCAATTACCAGCTTTTTGAGGCTATAAAAGTTTTGGATCAAGCTGATCTTTGTTTTTTTTCCTTCATTTGGTCTGTATAACCTAATCAACATATTGGATGCCAAATAAACAGTACAGTGGGCCTTAGGAGGATTTTAATTTTTAAATATCCAGTCACTATTGTTTTCTTGTTGTGTGGTCGACTGAGATTCATATAGCTCTCAATTTTTAGATCAAGCCCTAAAATGATATTTAAAAATGTATGAACAAAGTTGATGAAACACATACATCATGGTAGGGCCCACGGAGCACCGACCATCAGCCACATACATCGTGATAGAGCCCACGGAGCATCGACCATCAGCCACGGGGCTGGTGGAGAGGGAGCAGCCAATCCGTTCGGTGGATCAGGGAGAGAGTTAGTGCATGAGTGGGGTTGTATCCATTCCGTTTATCAGTTTTTTCAGCTTATTGCAAGACATTGTCCTAAATATGAAGTAGATCTAAGTCTCAAGTGGATCACACCACAAGAAATAATGGTCCTTGACCATTAAAAACTTCTTGTGGGCCAGATATTTGTGATTTTCCCTTCATGGAAGTCTGTGTGACTTTATTAACAGGTTGGATGGACTTTATTAACAGGTTGGATGGCAAATAAACGGAACGGTAGCCCCTCTGAAATTTTTTATGGTTGGTGTTCGATTACCACTGTTTATTTATTTATTTATTTATTTATTTATGGTGTGGTCCATTTGGTATTTTGATCTAGACGGATTTGATATAGAACAAATACATCAAGGTGGCCCCATAGATAGAGACTCATCCGCTAAGCTGTTAACCGGAACTCACTGAATCTGCCCCCACTGCAGATATCCTGGTCATCATTGCACTAACGGTAAATGAGTCACCACTGTCAAGGAACGAGGAATCATACACATTTTCCCTTTTTGCACTCAACGTCACAGGAATCTGTGAGCGAGCTCCAAGCCAATCATCAGGTAGTTTCCCTGCAGGTTTAGTGGTCCAGAAAGAGTCGGATTGGGTGGTGGCGTCCCAACACCACCCAGCTGGATGGTGGAAAAGCTGTGAGCCCCACCACATGTGTTTTGACCGAACCGTCCATCCATGTTGCCAGCTCTTTTTAGGGCATAAAGCTCAGTTGGACCATGCCATAGGATACGGTGGGATTGAAAGCCTACCATTGAGAACTTGCTTGAGAGCCCATTGCAATGTTTATTTGCCATCCAACTGTTGACAAAGGAAATACATAAATATCTAAAAACTTCGGTGGGCACATAAAGTTTTCAAGGTAGGCTTTTAATGTGAAATGGTCCACTTGAGCTTTGGATCTATGAAATTTTTGCTCATTTCTAAAATAAGCTTGCAGAATGAATGGACGGCCTAGATAAAACACATGAGCTTTTTCAGCACCTAGCTGGGTGGTGCTGGGTGACCGGCCAATCCACTTGGAAATGGAAACTGATTAGGTGAGACCCGGATCCCCTGAGATTGGTGGGACCCCTAACTATGGGGCTCATATTGATGTATGTGCCTTAAAACCACAACGTCCAACCATTTTCAAATCACATTTCAGGGGATGATCCCAAAATTGAAGTTGACTCAAATCGTAGGTAGTTCACATCACATGAAGCAATCATGATTGGATCCTGTAGACACTCCACCTCAGGTTAATAAACAAATTGAGTTTGAACCAATGGATGGCCAACAAAAACCCTAACCGTAGAGGCCTAAACCCTAATAATCCTAATCTCAAACCCTAAATTCAACTCAATTCAACCCAATTAATCTAATCCTATACCCTAAGAACCTAAAACCCTATAGCCTTGAGTCAACTCGAGAGTCGGCTTACCTAGTCAACTCACTGAGTCAATTCATCTAGTCAACCTACGCAGTTCAAACATTCCAATCAACTCACCCAATTAAGTCGAAAACTAAGCCTGTATCAAAACCAAAAATCAAACCCAATCAAAATACAATGCGCAACAGTAATGCAACACCCTTCACAGCAAAGCCTCCACACGAGTGAGGGAGGTGGCCTACTAAAGGGGGGATCGAAGTGTAGACCGGTGAAAACCTAGTTGATGCCAGCCACATGATACTATCTCTCTTCAAGTTGACATTTCTGAAGCATGAGGGACCCTTCTTTTACAGATTTTAAGTATGCGGCTAATGTGTATTTACCCTAATGTCCATATCCTTATTCATATTTGTCATTTTACCACCTTATCCAACCCATGAGATGATGTCATGTAACAATCTTCAATCCTAACCCTTTAACCACCTTTTTCCTTGGACTTTGCAAGAATTGCAAGAAAATCCGGTTTGAAGGTTATGAATAGTTCCCTCCCCTTCCCATTTCAAGCATCCTAGCATTCAGAAATCACCCAAGCGTCCAAGAATTATTTCCATCCCTCCATTAGAGAGAGAGAGAGAGAGAGAGAGAGAGAGAGAGAGAGAGAGAGAGAGAGAGAGAGAGAGAGAGAGAGTAGCCTTGTTCTAGCCTAGCCAGAGTCTGAATCTCCTAAGTCACCCAAGTCCTAATCCGAGCCACTTAATCTTACCTTTACAACATTACCGTCCATTCAACCATTTAAGTTTCTATCAATTGCATCTAAGAAAGAGCATTAGCATCGCGCAATACTCATTCCCTCCCTAACCCCCTTGCTTTTTAAATATATCATTATTGCATTATATTTCATCGTTTTCTCATATCTAATTGACAGACGTATGCGATGTGGCTTACTAATATAATCATAGCCTGCCCACTATAAACTCAGCTAGTTAATCGCCATTTTTTCGTAAGTATCAACATATCATCGAGCATCTCACACATCACATTTCTATATACTTTATACCCTGCACTCGGTTATTTCGAATGTATGCTCTGTGGCTTGCTGATATAATCAGATCTTGCCCATTAGAATTTCAAACCGATTAATTATTATCATCATTGCACTGTATTTCAATCTTTTGTACGTGAGAATTAATTTTATTCCTCAAAAGTTAGTTAGATCTCGTGAAATAAAGACTATATGCGTGTACAAGAGAAGTGGGTGCCTAACGCTTTCCCTCTTTATAACTATGGTCTCTTAATTAGAGTCTCTGTAACACAAACTCAAGTGTCGTCTTAAGGTTAATGATGTTCGGATTCTCGATCATAAGTGTTTTTATAAAGTCTAACTAACTCTATAATCGAAGTAATTGGTTAGTGGCAACTCTGGTCAAACATAACACCTCCTCAATACCAGAAAGCTCTTGAGAGAAGCAACCCATGGAAAGTGAGTCGATTCTCCTACTCAGAATCTGACGTCCACACATCCCCACCTTTAAAAGCTTCATAGATTCTAGAATGTTTATTTGCCATCCAACTTGTTGATAAGATCATGGACACCTACATAAAAAGACCACACAAATATCGTCTTGATCCTAAAATCTTATGTGGCACACAATAAGTTTTTAATGGTCAATCACCGCTGTTTCCTGTACTATATATGGTACATGTGAGATTTGAAACTGCTTCATTTTTTTCTTTCATGTACTAACATACATCACAATGGCCCCACAGTGAGGGGTGCCAACCGAGGATCCGCTACTCATTTGTAAGACCACACGAAGAAGGACAGATAAGAGGAATTTACCAGCACATTCCTAGGATGTGCACGTCAATCCTACCTGAAAAGTGGGCCAAAACTATTTCGTGCCCGAAAGTGTACATGGTGCGCCACACCTAGCGAATGTCTCAGATTTCAGACTACAATGCGAAATCGCTGTCTGCCTGTTCAGCAATGTGGATGGCTTTAGGATGTAAGCCCACCATGGATCGACTCTCTTAATCTCTAAAGATTATTCTAGCTTTTTTATAAGGCTTAATCATGTTGTTCTTATCCCTTGAACGGCTCCGATCATCCCTGTGCATTGCCCAACCAGGGGATTATGAATTCAATTAAGTAATCTGTGGACTACTAGACTCCCAATACCTTTGTTCGAAGAACGGACGAGACCTGAACATCCGCACAGATGCACCAAGGCATCCAACATCCACGTTTCCAAAGTAGAGTGGGAGATGGACCTCACCATGGTGTTTGTGAGATATCCTCTTCGAACTACCGCCGCAACACCTCTTTCTATAACCCGGGCTGGAAAACTAGGCCAGAGGGATGGGCTTGGGCCTAAAATTTATGCCCGTTAACAGCCAGAATCTACACAGGCTTCATTTAATAGCTTGCTAGCCTGGCCAGGCCCATTTCCGACATCAAGGACACTTTTGTCATATGTCATATATCATGCGTGATGGGGCACGACATCAGTATGGGCTTGGGCCTGGGTTAGACTCCAGCTCAGGTCACACAAAATCATCACAGGCCGATCTCAGTTTTGTCCCTTAACGGCCGTTCCTACCAGCATTAGAAAGACGTTGGCCTGTTCTGAGGTCTGTCCAAGTCAAGCCCATAAAGTAAAATCTAGGCTCAAGACCATCCCAGGCCCATGGAAAGCCAGAACAAACCATCCAACGTGCAGTCTGATTTTATTTTATGAGCTTGACTTGCACATGTTCTTTAAGCATGCCCCTTCGTGCATGTTATTTGACAATATGCACTTGAAATCCTACACGGACTGAGACTGGTCGGGCTTAGGGTGTCTTAAGAAAGCCCAAGCTTAGACCATTAATAAACCCTCAGTCAAGTGTTCAGCCAAAGCCCAGTACATAACAGACCTAGTCCAGAAATCCAACTGGCCAGCCCAGCCCATTGATAGCCCCATCAATGAGCTCTAAATGCTTTGTGGGTTTGGCCCGAGAAAATGACATAGTCAGACATGTTATGTGCGGAAGTAATATTATATAATAGAGAATGACGCGTGGGGGGTCTTTATTCATTGGAATCTGATTCTTTTCAAACTCACACCGTTTTTTATGGTAGGGCTTCTTTTGGATGGGGAGGCTTTAAAAGTCCCTTCAATTGAATACTTTAACCCTTTGATGAAATTATACAAAGAGTATGTTGACCGTCCATTTTATTTCTTATTTGTCAATCATGTAAGGTGAGACTAGCTCACCGTGTAAACAGTTCGGATGATTGGAAAACTACACAAATTCAAATGCCAAACTCCAAAGTATCATATTTGTAATATATCGGGATGTATTCCACGAGTTTCGCTAATTCCACAACAGGAGCCGTATGCATCTATACAAGGGCACGTGTCACAATGTGACACGTGTTTGAGATCTGAACTTTTTATCAGGTGAGCCTGATTCGTGGGAGGGGGGGTGCCCATCATCATCTAAGCCAGTGTGACCTAATCATCAGGTATGAGTGTGACCCACCATGATGAAAAGCCAAAGAACAACTCAAGACAACACAAAACTTCAATGGGCCGCAGCAAGTCAACATATAGGTTGTAAGAATTAGTGTAAAAGACTTGCACCTCCCTTAAAAATAAAATAGATGCTAACAATCCAAGGAGGGGGAGAGGAGAGAGAGAGAGAGAGAGAGAGAGAGAGAGAGAGAGAGAGATTTGTGCCATTGTACATGCAAACCAGATGCATCATCCCTGCCTTTGCAGATTCATCCAACAGATGCATCCTATCTGTCTCATCCAGATTGTTAGTTTCTTCATAAAAACTATTTGGCTGTCCAATGCCATTTACTCTAGTGAATGTACTAGACAGGGGCAGTAATGTCTTTTATAAACACTAGCTAATCTTATAAATAGTTGTGTTGTGAAGTGTATAAAAATCAGGAAAAACAGCAAGTCATTCTTTTTACAGCAGTAGCTTTGTTTAAGAAATTCTCTTTACAAGCAGTAGCAGTCTCCAGCAGCAATAGCTTTGTTTGAGAAAATAATATAATACAATTTTCTCTCTCTTCCTTGTAAGTGAGCTACACCTGTCACCATTTGGGCTTTGAAAATATTACGGATATAGAAGGTTCCACAAGATCCTCCTCAAATCATGTTATATCCTTTATTAAAAATCAATCCCATGACTCTAGGCAATCCCTTGATTATAGACAATAGCTATAGATGGATATGTTGACTCTATACGTAAATCATCTTGTTGTAATATTGCTCGGTATATTCTATAAATGAGAAGAGCACCACCAGACAAAATCATGGTGGTTTTTCAAACCTTCTCATGGTATCAGAGCTTCTCTAAGGATTCACCTCCGTCGATCCAAATGGCCTCTGAAACTCCGTCCCCTATCTTGTCTTTCAACACCATGATCCACCTCTTGACTATCAAGTTATCTTCTTCCAACTTTCTCCTCTGGCGTAGTCAAGTGCTGCCATTGCTGCAGTGTCAACATCTCCTTAGATATGTTGATGGCTTCATCAAACCTCCTTCTGCAACTATTGGTTCTGGTGCCTCTGCCACTGTCAATCCAGTATTTACTGAATGGCAGCAGACCGATCAACTTGTACTAAGCCTCCTCCTTGCTTCGTTGACAGAAGAAGCCCTATCTGTTGTTGTTGGTCTGACCTCTTCGCATGCAGTCTGGTCCACTCTAGAGACCACCTTCAATCATCGCTCCAAATCCAGGGAGCTGTGTTTAAAAGATGAATTGCAACACATGAAGAAAGATGCTCGATCTGTTGTTGAATACTCCCGTGAGTTCAAATCCGTTTGTGACCAGCTTGCTGCCATGGGTCGCTCCGTAGATGATCTTGACAAAATACACTGGTATTTACGTGGACTTGGCTCTGCTTTGTCCACCTTTTCTACTACACAGTTATCTCTTTCATCTCTCCCTTCTTTTACTGAGATTGTTCCCATGGCGGAGAGTTATGAAAATTTTGTTAAATCACTGGAGCTGCCTACCACGGGATCCACTTCTGCAGCCTTCATTGCCTCTCACAGTAACAAATCTGCCTCTGCTCGTGGGGGTGGTCGTGCCTCTCATGGGGGTCGTAGCCGTGGTGGTGGTCGTCATCAACGCAACCGTCCTATTCGTTGTCAGATTTGTCGTGGGGAATGGCATTACGCCACTTCTTGCCGTGACCGCTACTCTCATTCCTCAAATGCTGCCAACCTTGTGGAGGCTTTTACCTCATGCACACTCAATGATAATCAGGCTTCTGATTGGTATATGGACACCGGAGCCACTGCACATATGACTAATGATGCTGCTCAGTTGGACAAGTTTGATACGTATACTGGTAAGGATCGTGTTACTGTCGGTAATGGTGCCTCACTTCCCATTTCTCACACCGGTACCCTCTCTCCCACCTCTTCCCTTACCTTAAAGGATGTCTTAGTTGTGCCTGGCTTAACCAAAAATCTGATTTCCATCAGTAAACTTACATTTAATTTCCCTTTTTTTATCACCTTTACTAATGACAGTTTTATTATAGATAATCAAGTCACAAGAAAGGTGGTGGCAACCGGACGGTGTGAAAACGGTCTTTATGTGCTTAAGCGTGGACATCAATCTTTAATTTCTGTTTTCTCTAATAATTGTCCTCGCGCTTCATTTGATGTTTGGCATGCTCATTTGGGTCATGTGTCTCATTCTATTATTTCTCTTTTGAATAAAATCATCAATTATGTATGACTTCTTTGCTTCTTACTCCCACTATTTGTTCTAGTTGTCAACTTGCAAAAAGTCATAGACTTTCATTTCAATATAATGACAAACGGGCATCTCATGTTTTGGATCTTATTCATTGTGATTTATGGGGTCCATCTCCTGTTTCGTCCAATTTGGGTTATAAATATTATGTCATTTTTGTTGATGATCATTCCCGATTTACGTGGCTCTATCCTTTGAAATTTAAATCGGATTTTTCTTCAATTTCAGAAATTTGTGGAAAATCAGTTTTTCGTTAAAATCAAAGTATTTCAAAGTGATGGAGGCACTGAATTTACCAATCATAATTTTCAGGATCATTTACAAGACTGTGGCATTCATCATCAAATGTCTTGTCCTTATACACTGGCCCAAAACGGCTGTGCCGAGCGCAAACATCATCATATAACTAAAACTGGTTTAGCGATGCTCTTTCACTCACATGTCCCTTTAAAATTTTGGGTTGATGCCTTTAGCACGACTGCTTTCACCATTAATCGGTTGCCCACGCCTATTCTTGATGGCCTATCTCCTTTTGAGCTTCTGTATGGTAAATCTCCCATTTATTCCAATTTTCATCCTTTTGGTTGCCTTGTATTTCCATACTTACGCGATTATGCTTCTCACAAATTAGCCCCTTGCAGTCATCCATGTGTTTTTCTTGGCTATAGTATGTCTCACAATGGCTTTCGTTGTCTTGATCGTTCCACTAATCATGTCTTTATTTCCATGCATGCTATTTTTTATGAGCTTAATTACCCTTTTAAGGGAACTCCTTGCTTTAGGCCCTTACCTAACTCTCCCATTAGTGCATTTCTTGAGCCTACTACTATCCCAGTGGTCGAATTACCGACTCAGCCCGATCTCATACCACATCCGTGTGGTTCTTGTTTAACTGACCCATCTGCTAGTTTTGTGCCTATTTCTGTTTTGCAGGCCCCAGATGCTGAGCCCACTATTCCTTCGGTGCATGAGCCTTCGCATGCCTCAACTCTCATGCCCGCTGACCCAGATCCTATCACCAACGTATCTTCCCCTACAGCCTCGGGCCATCCTCCTCTAATTGGCACTCATCCGATGCAAACTCGGGCTAAATCAGGAATTTTCAAGCCTACCCACTGATCAGGGTCGAATGTTGCATATCAGACCCCAGTAATTGCCTAATGATACGTACATGATAAGGTTTAATGGAGTGTTTTAATCGTGTTTTCATTGCAGGACGTAATAATGAGCGTTACACTGAAAAGAGAATTAAAAGCATGGATTTGATGATCCAAAGTCACCAGAGCACGGGATGGACTCCAGAGAACCAATAATGAAGAATTTACACGCCTGGGATCTGAGGAAAGCCAAAGGGGCCCGAAAAGGGTGCAGAATGCAAGATCACATGGTTCTAGCTATCTGATTGGCTCGAAACCACATACATGTAATGAGAGCCAAAAATCAACCGTACATATTAAATTTCAGCCTTTGGATGTCTCGGAAAGTGCCCCAGCTGACAAATCAGCCCACAAACCGTTGATTTCAGGCCCACCCGATATTTGGAACTTCTTCAAAATTTACCTAGACGGTTTAAATAATATGAGAAACAGGATGGACGGCTTGGATTTCTCGACAACATCACAGTGGACCTCATATGTACAGTGTGTGTACATAGTGTACACACGCCCGCCGTGCATAGGACCCGCCAGCCGGTCAGCACTTGCGCTGACCCGCACCTTTTGAAAACAGAAGTTTCCGTTTTCGGTCTCCAGCGTAACGGACGGCCTGCGTCCGCTTTGCGGAAGGTAGTGGGCCCCACACATGCCCCTTACGTCTGATCCACACCGTCCACCAGGTAGAGGAGTTCGATAACTATAAAACCATGTTGTTACTTTGTGCCCATACGTGCAGACGTGTGCGATACAAAGGCCACAAGTGGACTGCCCTGCAACGTTCAAATCTGATCTTTTTGTGATTTCTTCTTTGGGCCGCGTCAGCGGACAACCAAAACTATTTTTTTTGACCGAAATTCCGAGGGCAATCTAATGGACGGGGTGGATTTCCTCGAAAACACCTCTGTGGGGCCCACCAATCACGTCAGCGAAGGACGTGCGTAGGCTGACGCACGTCCGTAAAATCCAGAGTTTCGGGATCCCGTGGCCCACCATATTTGATCAGATGCATGATCTGAGCCGTCCATTGTGTAAAGCAGTCAAAAACGTCCCAAGATACGACGTTTTTTTTTTTTTTTGAAAAATAAGCAAGGGAAGTGGTTCTGTTTTGCATTACATCTTGGCTGCGAAAAGGCTTTCGCTGCAGCCGTGAAACATCTGATTTTCTGCACCGACTTCAGCAATTCTTCCGCAGCCGACCTCCAGTAGCTATAAAGGTCGGAGGAGAGTTTTGAAAAGGGGGGGAGAGAAATAGAAGGCTACGAGGAGAACCAGAGCAGATCCAAAGAAGAAGAAAGAGAAGAAAGGAAGAGAGAAAGGAGGATGTTTTTATTTTATCAATCTTATTTTTCTGTCTCCCTAATTGAATTTATGGATTGCTAATCTCTCAGCTAGGGCTGAGATGAAACCCCTAATTTAAATATCCATTGTTATATATTGAATTTATTTTAATTAGATTGGTTTGTTTCTTTCTCTAGCGTGCTTGATTGGGTTAAATTCTGTACTTCTCCATCTATGAACTTGACCAGAGTCTATATATGGATGTTGTCTGGATGCTTATTCTAGGTGCTTGTGTCTGATCATGAACAGGTTTCCTATAGATGAAGAAATAGGGTGCTTTAATGAATAATACATTCTATGTGCCCGACCAAGGATATAGAATGTGTTATTCATTGCATTGCTTTAGGAGATTAGACATTCCGTATGCCTAACTAAGGACACAGATTGTGCTTTCTTTATATAAGTTGTATCAATCTAGATTAGGGTGAATCAATAGACAAAACAAGGGTTAGGATAATTAGGGGTGGATTCGAAAGTCCTAGTGCTCTCTCTGATTGAATTTTCTTCCCTATTCTCTGTGATATTTCGTAGATTTGTGTTAGTAATTCACTCTATTATTTGTTGGATTAGTTAAGAAGAATCATGAATTTGAATTGTGACGACCAGTCCTCGTGGGAACGATCTCGTAATATGTACCATATCTACATCTGATTCGTATACTTTCGAGTTTAAAAATCATTTAAATCAGGTTGGTTTAAATAAAACATCAAGTTTTTTGGCGCTGTTGCCGGGGACTGTTTCATTCCAAATTGAATTTAGGAATCTCTCTTATCATAATTCATAGCTTAGGATTTTACTGACTTTAGATTTAGAGTTCTTTTCTTTATTTTAGAAACTCACCTATTTCCTGTTTTGTAGGGTCCTGACATATACTTCTAATTTGGTAACACCTTTCTAAATTCTCCATTTTTCTCTACTTTCTATTTTGAGAATTAGGTTTTTATTTTCAGGAATTTTCTATTTTTCTAACTTTAGATTTAGAAACCTTCTATTTTCTAGTTTTAGAAACTTTCTTTTTTAGAAACTAACCGTTGCTTAGGATTAGTCTAGCGTTATTTTAGGAAATCTAATCTATCTTTGTTTCTATTTTGTCTACAGGAATTAAGGAAGCTGAAAATAAAACTGTCTTTAAAGAGGAGGAGCTCTCAATCCGTCGATCATTGATCATCTCCTCTTCTGGGTTCTTTCTTCCAATTTGTGTTTTCATAGTTTCGTCTTGTTTTTTTCAGGAATTCATAGTTTTTAGTTCTAGTTTTATTTCTCTTAAGTTGCATCGTAGTTTAGCTTTCTTGCATTGTAGTAACTTAGTTTATGCTAGGACGTAGATCTCTGAATATAGAACTAACACCTGCTGATCTCGAAATAGAAAGAACATTTCATAGAAGAGCAAGGAACCTTCCAGTTGAAATGGCGAACGAGAATGAAGTTAAAGCGCTTAGGGATTATTCAGCCCCTGTCCAGTTTAATGCACCTTCATGCATAGTGTTGCCAGCCACAACGGTAGCACACTTTGAACTTAAACCAGGGGTCATACAATTGTTACCGTCCTTTTATGGTTTAGACAAGGAGGACCCATATCATCATGTGAAAGAATTCCTAGACATTTGTTCTACCTTTAGGTTTCAAAACTTTTTAGACGATTCGATCCGTTTGCGCCTTTTTCCTTTTTCTTTGAAGGATAAGGCGAAAGCATGGTTGAATTCTCTAGAAGTTGGGTCTATCACTACATGGGATCACCTGTCTAGGAAGTTCTTAAACAAGTTCTTCCCAGTTCACAAAACTAATGCTCTCCGTAGAGAAATCACTAATTTCACACAAAGAGAGGGTGAGCACTTTCATGAATATTGGGAAAGATGGAAGGATTTGCTCCTAAAATGTCCACACCATGGCTTTGAGAAGTGGCAAAAAGTTTAATACTTTTATGACGGTTTGACACCCCAAAACCGTCGCATGGTTGATGCCACCAGTGGAGGGTCATTCATGACCAAAAGTGATGTTGAAGTGTGAAATTTCTTTGAAACTTTATGTGAAAACTCTCAGCAATGGGACTATTCAAATAGAGGTGAAAGAAGTCCCCAACCACAGAAGAGAGGTGGTATATATGAGATAGGAGTCACGCCAGATCTCTATGCCAAGATTGATGGCCTGACAAAGAAGGTTGATGCTCTGATGTTGCATAATGGACCTCCACAAACAACTCTAGTCGAGGCATGTGCCATATGTTCTAGTCCTGCCCATCTTACGCAGTCTTGTCCATCGGGTGCAGCATTCACAGAACTTCTCTCTGAACAAGTACATGTAATGAACACTTTTCAAAGACCTGGGAATAATCCTCATTCAGAAACTTACAACCCAGGTTGGGCTAAGCATCCAAATTTCTCTTGGGCAAAAGGACCACAACAAGGAGGACCATCTGGAAATCCTCCCATGCAACCTTACCCTCAAGCTGGCAATCAACAACTTCAATAGTTTCCGCAATATCAACAAGTCCCTTCATAATTATGGAAACCATCTCTTGAAGAAACACTCAATCTTTTTATGCAGAGTTCTCTCCAATTCCAAAAAGACGCCCAACAAACCTTACTAGCCAACCAGCAAAGCTTACATGCAAATGGCAATCCATTGCCAAGCTGGAAGTACAATTGGGTCAACTAGCTACCGCATGGAATGAGAGAGAGAAAGGTAAGTTCCCTGGCCAACCTGTGGTTAATCCAAAGGGATAGTATGAGATCGTCTCTAATTTCAACCAAGGGCAATATCATGAGCAAGCCAAATCGATCACTACCCTTAGGTTAGGCAAACAGATTGACAACAGAATAAAGATGCTTAGGGATGAATCAAATTCCAAAGAAGAAGATTAAGATGAAGCAGAGAGACACACCAATGCATCCAAAGTCCAAAAGTTCTCTGACTCTCCAAGAGCCACTAATGTGACACCTTATGTGCCCAAAGCAGCCTTTCCTCAATGTCTGGCACCAATAAAGAAAAGAAACAACTTTGATGAAATCTTGGATGTACTTAAAAAAGTGCAAGTCAACATTCCATTGCTTGATGCTATCAAGCAAGTCCCTGCTTACACTAAGTTTCTTAAAGATTTATGCACTCAAAAGCGTAAGCAAAATGTTCATAAGAAAGTCTTCCTTGTAGAGCAACTCAGCTCCATGATTCAACATGACACCCCTCCTAAATTTAGGGATCCAGGAGATCCCACCATTTCTTACGTCATAGGAGATCATAAGATCGGGAAGGCATTGCTTGATTTAGGGGCGAGCGTCAATTTGTTACCATATTCGGTTTATGAGCAGCTAGGACTTGGTGAGTTGAAACCGACTAAAGTAACATTACAACTAGCTGATAGATCTGTCAAGGTGCCCCGGGGTGTTATTAAAGATGTGCTAATCCAGGTTAATAAGTTTTATTTTCCAGTGGATTTCATCGTTATAGATACTCAGCCTGTCCGGAATCCGACTAGTCAGATCCTGGTCATCTTGGGTCGTCCATTTTTGGCCACATCTAATGCTATGATAAATTGCAAGAATGGAGTTATGAAGTTGTCCTTTGGTAACATGAATATTAAACTCAATATCTTTAATACTGGACAACAATCCGCAGATTTGGAAGACATATTTGAAGTGGACATGATCGAGAGTCTAGTGTAGGACTCCTTCCTTAAATCTTTTGAAGATCCACTTGAGACCTGCTTAGCACAATATGGCATGGATTTTGACATAGATAGTCCCATCCACGAAGTCAATGCACTGCTCGACTCTAATCTCGTATTGGAGACTGAAAAATGGAGAGCGAAAGTGGAACCTCTTCATCCCTCTGAGTCTAAACCGGTCCCACCTATTGAGAAGTCACCTGCACTTGACCTTAAACAATTACCTTCAGATCTCGAGTATGCATTGTTAGGTCCTTCTGAGACTCTGCCTGATAGCACAGTTTCTAACTCTGAGAAGGCAAAGGAGAGCAGGTTGCTTAAAGTTTTTAGAGCATATAAGGCAGCAATTGAACGGAAGATAGCGGAAATATAGGGAGTATGCCCCACTGTATGTATGGATCATGCTGCGAAAATGTCACGTGAAATGCAAAGGAAGCATGATCCTAACATGGAAGAAGTCGTTCGAGCAGAAGTCCTTAAATTATTTGACGATAGTATCAATTACCTCGTTTCAGATAGCACAGTTCATGGGAACTCACATCACTTGTCTGGGATTGGTTAATCAAGTGGCGGACCCTGGTTATAAAGATTAGTTAATTCATTGTCCGTTCTTGTCTGGCTAAAGACGTTAAACTTAGCGCTCATGGGAGGCAACCCAACCTTTTGTGTTATTGTATTACTTCTTCTTAGTTAGTTACTTCAATGTTTGTGGGTAACATTGCTGCAAACCCTCACGAGACTACAACTCGTCCACTAGGGGTAACCTAAGGGTTTAAAGGCTTGTTGCATGTGCTAAATGCAATCAAGAGCACCTGCGAAAGTGGTATAGGTAGGATCTTTTATGATTTTATTTTTTGTATTTTGCTGATTTCTCTCTTGTGCTGACTCGTTTTTACGTTGATATTTTTGGAAAGCCTCTTGATTCTCCGTCCAGGTACTATCTTTCCCTCACTCCTCTTTTCCTTTCGTTGTCTAATGTGCATCGCATGTTTATTTCTGTTACATTGAGGACAATGTAGATTTTAGGTTCGGGGTGGGAGATTACCTAATCAATATTCTCTTGGTCTTGAGCGGAAATTGTGAAAATTTTTAAAATTTTTCTGAAATTTCTGATGAATTCGAAGTGATTTTGACGGATAATCGAGAATATGAGTAACTTATGACTCTTGGATTCGGCAATCTGCTTGATTTCACAGTCAATTTTGAATTGATAATCCATGATTAGAAGTTGTAAACATTGATTGAGCCATGGTTTCACATATCAGATCTCGCTTACACATTAAGTTTTCAGTTCAATATTAAATGGCAACTTGGTAATCATTAAGCATGAAAGGAACTAGCCTGAAAAATTTGTTAGCATCAGTTTATAAAGAAGAAGTGAAAAGGTGAGTCAGATAATCTTCACCATAGGTTTGCACCATATAGATGAAGATTCGATCTCCCATGGTTTACATTTAGAAAGAGTTAGGTATACAACCTTTACCATAAGTTTACTCCCTATAGGTGAGGATTTGATTCCCTTCCTTGACATTACTATTCATGAAAAAAAAATCAAAGGCTGATAGAAAGAAAAAGGCAAGTGTTGGTTTCAGTTGTCATGAATTTCGTTGTTAAATACAAATGATATCATGAAATTGACAATTGGATCTCTTAATGATTGTAAGTCGAGATTACACTTCACATTCATGGAGCTCGATGTTCAGAATTGTTCTAATTAATGGATTAATAGTTTGAACTTAATTATGAAATCTGCCGTGAGCTTGATTCCAAGAGAAAAATTCCACGCGCCAATCATGAATTTTAAAATTCTCATCTTGACTATTTGTTCACAAGGCATTCAATGTTACAGGAAATTATCTTTTATTTCTGAAATTATTTTTTGCATGTTTTGCTCGGGACTAGCAAAATGCTGGTTGGGGGTTGTGATCAGGGTCGAATGTTGCATATCAGACCCCAGTAATTGCCTAATGATACGTACATGATAAGGTTTAATGGAGTGTTTTAATCGTGTTTTCATTGCAGAACGTAATAATGAGCGTTACACTGAAAAGAGAATTAAAAGCATAGATTTGATGATCCAAAGTCACCAGAGCACGGGATGGACTCCAGAGAACCAATAATGAAGAATTTACACACCTGAGATCTGAGGAAAGCAAGCCAAAGGGGTCCGAAAAGGGTCCAGAATGCAAGATCACATGGTTCCAGCTATCTGATTGGCTCGAAACCGCATACATGTAATGAGAGACAAAAATCAATTGTACATATTAAATTTCAGCCTTTGGATGTCTCGGAAAGCGCCCCAACTGACAAATTAGCCCACAAACCGTTGATTTCAGGCCCACCTGATATCTGGAACTTCTTCAAAATTTACCTAGACGGTTTAAATAATATGAGAAACAGGATGGACGACTTGGATTTCTCGACAACATCACAGTGGACCTCATATGTACAGTGTGTGTACATAGTGTACACACGCCCGCTGTGCATAGGACCCACCAGTCGGTCAGCACTTGCGCTGACCCGTACCTTTTGAAAACGGAAGTTTCCGTTTTCGGTCTCCAGCGTAACGGACGACTTGCGTCCGCTTTGCGGAAGGTAGTGGGCCCCACACATGCCCCTTACGTCCGATCCACACCGTCCACCAGGTAGAGGAGTTCGATAACTATAAAACCATGTTGTTACTTTGTGCCCATATGTGCAGATGTGTGCGATACAAAGGCTACAAGTGGACTGCCCTGCAACGTTCAAATCTGATCCTTTTGTGATTTCTTCTTTGGGTCGCGTCAACGGACAACCAAAACTTTTTTTTTTTTTACCAAAATTTCGAGGGCAATCTAATGGACGGGGTGGATTTCCCCGAAAATACCTCTATGGGGCCCACCGATCATGTTAGCGAAGGACGTGCGTAGGCTTATGCACGTCCGTAAAATCCAGAGTTCCGGGATCCCGTGGCCCACCATATTTGATCAGATGCATGATCTGAGCCGTCCATTGTGTAGAGTAGAAAAAACGTCCCAAGATATGACATTTTTTTTGAAAAATAAGCAAGGGAGGTGGTTCTATTTTGCATGACATCTTGGCTACGAAAAGGCTTTCGCTGCAGTCGTGAAACATCCGATTTTCTGCACCGACTTCAGCAATTCTTCCGCAGTCGACCTCCAGCAGCTATAAAGGTCAAAGGAGAGTTTTGAAAAGGGGGGAGAGAAATAGAAGGCTAAGAGGAGAACCAGAGCAGATCCAGAGAAGAAGAAAGAGAAGAAAGGAAGAGAGAAAGGAGGACGTTTTTATTTTATCAATCTTATTTTTCTATCTCCCTAATTGAATTTATGGATTGCTAATCTCTCAGCTAGGGCTGAGATGAAACCCCTAATTTGAATATTCATTGTTATATGTTGAATTTATTTTAATTAGATTGGTTTGTTTCTTTCTATAGCGTGCTTGATTGGGTTAAATTCTGTACTTCTCCATCTATGAACTTGACCAGAGTCTATATATGGATGTTGTCTGGATGCTTATTCTAGGTGCTTGTGTCTGATCATGAACAGGTTTCCTATAGAGGAAGAAATAGGGTGCTTTAATGAATAATAAATTCTATGTGCCCGACCAAGGACATAGAATGTGTTATTCATTGCATTGCTTTAGGAGATTAGACATTCTGTATGCCCGACTAAGGACACAGATTGTGCTTTCTTTATATAAGTTGTATCAATCTAGATTAGGGTGAATCAACAGACAAAACAAGGGTTAGGATAATTAGGGGTGGATTCGAAAGTCCTAGTGCTCTCACTGATTGAATTTTCTTTCCTATTCTCTGTGATATTTCTTAGATTTGTGTTAGTAATTCACTCTATTATTTGTTGGATTAGTTAAGAAGAATCATGAATTTGAATTGTGATGACCAGTCCTCGTGGGAACGATCTCGTAATACGTACCGTATCTACATCTAATTCGTATACTTGCGAGTTTAAAAATCATTTAAATCAGGTTGGTTTAAATAAAACATCACCCACCGATCTCATGTGTGCACAGTTCCTCACTCCGACCTGTTCCACTCTCTTCTCACGATACGCGAGCCCAAAGGCTTCAAGTCTACTACCAAACATCCCGGTTGGATTGCTGCTATGGATGAAGAAATTCAGGCCCTTCATCAAAATCATACATGGGATCTGGTACCTAAACCTCCCAACAAAAATGTAGTCGGCTCCAAATGGGTTTTCCGCATCAAATATCTATCCGATGGCACTGTGGATTGTCTTAAGGCTCATCTTGTTGCAAAGGGCTACACACAACAACCCGGCCTTGACTTCACTGATACTTTTAGTCCTGTTGTCAAGGCTTCCACAGTCAGAATTGTTTTATCCCTGGCCGTCTCTAATAATTGGCCTCTCCGGCAACTTGATGTCAAAAATGCATTTCTTAATGGTCTTTTGCAGGAAGAGGTTTATATGGATCAATCGTCTGGATATGTTGATCCTAAATATCCCACACATGTTTGTCGGCTTCGTCGGGCTCTCTATGGTCTCAAGCAAGCTCCACGTACTTGGTTCCATTGCTTTAGCTCTTTTCTCTTTGCTATTGGCTTCATTTGTAGTCGTGCTGACTCATCTTTATTTGTTCTCTCCAAGGGTGCTAACTTAATCTATTTATTACTCTATGTTGACGACATTGTCATGACTGGCAGCAATTCGGCACTCCTCGATGGATTTATTGGCAAGCTGACTCGTGAATTTGCCACCAAGGACCTTGGATCCTTGAACTATTTTTTGGGCTTGGAAGCTCATCGCACGTCTACTGGTCTTTTTCTTAGCCAAGCCAAGTACGCCCATGAGATCTTACAGCGTGCACAGTTAGTTGACTCCAAACCGGTGGCTACTCCCATGGTGGTCGCTCAGCACCTTTCCACGGTTGGCCCAGATTTTGATAATCCATCCCTCTACCGGTCGCTCGTAGGTGCCCTTCAATATCTCACCATCACTCGCCCGGATATTGCTCACGCTGTCAGTGCTGTCAGTCAGTTCATGCATAAGCTGTCTATTTCTCATTTTTAGGCTGTTAAAAGGATACTACGCTACGTTAAGGGGACTCTTCGGTTTGGTTTATCTTTCACTCCATCTTCTTCTAGAGAACTCATTACTTATTCAGATGCCGATTGGGCTGGGTGTCCTGATACGCGTCGCTCAATTTCTGGTTATGCTGTTTATTTCGGTGGTAATCTAGTGTCCTGGAGTTCCAAAAAGTAACCAACGGTTTCCCGGTCCAGCTGTGAATCTGAATATCGGGCATTGGCCCTCACTGCCGCTGAGGTTAAGTGGCTGTGGCATCTCCTTCGGGATCTTCATGTGTCTTCTCTATCTCCTCCGGTCATGCTTTGTGATAATCAAAGCTCCATTTTTCTCGTTGTCAATCCAGTCTCTCGTAAGCGTTCTAAGCACATTGATTTGGATTATCATTTTGTGAGAGAACTGGTGGCCTCCGGAGAACTCAAGATTCGTTATGTCCCAACTCACTTACAAATTGCCGACATGTTCACCAAAAGTCTCAGCCAACCTGCCTTCATTTTTTTACGTTCCAAGCTTCGCATCTCTGATTCCGAGACACTAGGCTTACGGGGGGGTATTACGGATATAGAAGGATCCACAAGATCCTCCTCAAATCATGTTGTATCCTTTATTAAAAATCAATCCCATGATTATAGACAATAGATATAGATGGATATGTTGACTCTGTACGTAAATCATCTTGCCGTAATATTGCTCTATATATTCTATAAATGAGAAGAGCACCACCAGACAAAATCACGGTGGTTTTTCAAACCTTCTCAGAATAGCCAACATTTCCTTAGTGCATGATTAGTCCATATAGTTCACTAGCTACGTAGCTATTTCTTTTATATTATTATAGCAACATCTCCTTCTTATAATAGACCTGCTACTCCTTTTCCTTTCTATTTATTGACTATCCAGCATATGCTCTATATCCTTTTACCTGACGCGTTGAGATTCTATGGAATCTAGCTCGTCATATATTCCGAGTTCATTCAGCTAGTCAAATAATTCTATTTTGAATTTGTCTTCACCCACCAAAAATCGAAGAGAGTGGGGTGCCTTCGCACGCATTTCATAGTTTAGTGACTCCACTCGGGACAACTAGCCACTAGCCAGGCTCAATTCAAAATGTATAATTTCTTAAAAAATTAGAGAATTTAATTCCAGTCTTACATTTCAAGGACTTTACAGTTTAGTATTTACTTCCATTTAATTTCTTGCATTTTTCAACACTTCTACTTTTTATAACTTAGTTTGTGAAACGGGAGCCATTCACCACCAAAGCACATACCCAAGGACCGGTCCACTAAACCTGTAAGGTACATCACCAAATATTTTAAAGTCAGAAAACCCTAGTCGCATTAGCACACTCCTAGTGTTATTCTCTCGTGAGTAAAGAAAAATACAAAATCCATAAGACAAAAAAAAAAAAAAAAAAAAAAAAAAAAAAAAAAAAAAAAAAAAAAAAAAAAAAAAAAAAAAAACAAAAAACAAAAAAACAAAAAAGAAGAAGAAGAAGAAGAAAAGAGCACCAATAGCTCAAAACAACAAAAAAGGGGACCAAAATGCCTGTCTCCACAATTATGCCTAAGAGCAGCATTCATGTCAAATGCTTTAAAAACAAAAAATAGTCACCCATCGTAGTCTAACTCTCACTTGGTCTTGCACCACAACGGCAACCCATGGGACAATGTCCGTAGCCTTATCAAACTCGTAACCATCATAGCATGCAACTGAAGAAATTCTGGCAACCCCTTCCATAGTCAGCATGCATGGCCTAAAGTATCACAAGATTGGAGGACCTAAGGACACGGTTTCTCTAAGACAAGGCCATAACTTAGCCCAAAATGTGTTGGCGTAAGCATCCAACGCCTCAATTAGTCATCTTTTGAAAATTTCTCGTATCTTCAATCTACCTCCAGCCTCAACGCTAGTCGTCGACTTCCCTCAACTATTTACTCTCAACATCTAACCTCCCTTGATTGGGGGGAGGGGTGAATGTAGCTTTCGTTAGGGGAGGTTGTTGGACAAGGCACCCAGTCGCGGGAGGCTGGAATTAATTGTGGATCTCGTTAGGAGGAAAGGTAGCCATAGGGGTATTGACGAGGCTGACCATGTTGGAGTATGTGACCTGAAAAACTATTATGGGCCCAAATCCATTATTGATATGGATGGGATTAGGATGATCATGATGACCACGGTTGCCATGTGGATAACTTTATATGCCTCAGTGTTTAGTGTCACTTGGAACTTACATGGATATAGGTTAGTTGAGGAGTGAGTTGATTGATCCAAAAGGATGACAACCCTAAGTGCAGTGATGTGATGTAGTTTTAATTCAATGAGACCGAGATCAAATCCTCAAGGACTAGAATTAAATCTAAAACTAATTATTGAATTGGATTATAAGAAATAATGTTGTGATTGGGTAAAGTAAATAGGAAAAATCAATAAAAGCAAAACATTAGAGCGCCAAGGATTCACTTATAGCCATTCTGACGCAGGGATGAACGTGATGAGGATAAATACTCCGAATCCACGGAGCTTCTCTGGACTCCTCACAGAGACTTCTCGAATCCACGAGGAAAGAAAGCAGAAAATAGAAATAAATTCTAATAAATTCGAAATTGATTAATTGATGAATAAAAATGAGTTCACAACCCTTTAAATAGGGGTACCAAGCAATGGGAAAGAAATCAGAATCAAACTACAACTAAAACTCCTAGAATTCGCGACTTACTATAAATAGTAAACTTACTATTTATAGACGGTCGTGATGTCTACTAGTGCGCAAGGTTTTCGGCCAAAAATAGTAAGTGTCCTATTTGGCTTCACCAAACCGTTCCCCTAATTATTCTAAGCTCTTTTCACGTTGGACGCAACTCCTAAAGCCCGACGGATGAAGAGTTATAATCAAACTAAAACTTACTATTTATAGTAAAAACGAAATTAAAACAGGAAAATGACTGTCGATCCAGGGGTTTCTCGCAATTCCGAGCATCGCGACCCGGCATAGCTGGGTTGGTTGGCTAAAGTAGCTCGTTCTACCCTAAAATCATATATTTTATGTCAACTAACTCATTCCGGATTGCGAGATACGTCCGATCTAAGGTCCGATGGTCCGGATCACTTCTGTCGTCGACCGGGCCTTTTCTGATCCATCTTGGCCATGAAACTATCCGCGACCTGCTCTACATCACATTCTTATTTTCTAATTTGCTTAATTTAATTAGATAACTTAACTGAAATCAAAGTCATATCATATACATCCGGATAATAGAGTGGTTAATTCATCATTCACAAACCAAAATATATCTGAATTACTTCACTTGATTCAATTCACACATAAGGCACACTACACCAAAATCATAATTTTGGAACAACTATATCTTTGGTTTAGTAATGGCTTTAGGCTATTCCTAACTTGGAACGGTTTTAAATTATTTCAAATATAAAAATAAAAAAATAAAAATATATTCATTGGATTCTCTCTCCATCTATTTCGGCTCTCATGCTCTTTCCTTCTCTCAAGATCTCGTAGCCCATCGCCCTCGCCTCTCTCTCTCTCTCTCTCTCTCTCTCTCTCTCTCTCTCTCTCTCTCTCCAATAGCTTACGCATCCCATCTCTTTCTCGCTTTATGGTCATGCAACCATCTTCCCTGTGGCTATGAAACCATCACCCGTTTGAAAATCCACTAGTGAAACAGAGCGTTTCTTCCCGAAATCCAGATTTACAGCTTGATGACAAATCCTTGCATGTCTTGCATCATGGAGGTATTAACCTTAGCAGTCAAAAAAGCATGGCCACGGTCATCTGAATTTGATCCCGCTGTGAAGGATGGCAAATTGTAGGTGACTAGAAAATGGTTCTATAAAACCCATTGAATGGGTCATTGGCCATGGTCGCAGCTATTCACAACGGTAAAAGAATGATGAGGGTTTCAACAGGGGACACCATCCAAAGGCTGTTGGCACTGGTACTGAAGACCAATAGTGGCTGACTTTTTTTTTTTTTGAGGTTTTATGCCAACATTAATGGCAGCCCATGCGTTGCCGTAATGACGACCAGTATCGAAGAAGAAGAGAGGAGAGGCTTTGGGTTACAACTAAATGAAAAGGGCATAAAAAAGCATGGCCACAATCATCTAAATTTGTTCCCGGTGTGAAAAATCACCATTACTATAGGGTCGAGAAAGAAAATCCATTACAAGTATAACAGGTATTAACCTTTTTTAATTTTTAAATTTTTTTTTTGTTTATAGGAGAGCTTTAATGGTGATTGATGCTTTTCTTGCTACGCAAGATGTGTTTGAGCCTTTAGCTAACAGTAGAAATGTCATTTTTCAACATTGAGGTCTCAGGTTCAAAACCAGCTTACCTATAATATATATATATATATATATATATATATATATATATATATATATATATATATATATATATATTATAGTAAAGATCGATGAAAATAATCATCTCAAACTGCTGAATGTTGAGATGTCATTTTTCAACATTGCGGTCCTTTAATATGATCAACAACAAGGTAGGATGCATGCTTGCAAATATCTTTGACCTTTCTTCAGGAGTATTCTTCTTTCTTTCTTTCTTTTTTCTCTTTCTTTTTTTCATGCTTTTTAAAGATCTGTTGAATTTTCCTTCAGTAAATAATTTGTGCAATTATGGGTTAAAAAACAATCATTTATATGTATATTGTATGCTTGGAAGTTATCCAAAAAGCAATGGACTGGATGCACTATGTGCAAATCACAACCATTCTATGAAACTGGAACCTGCTTAATGTTGTTCCCTTCTCTGTCCCAAACTGCTCGCATTCCATACATACTAATGATATGGAGTAAAAAAGGCATGGAAACCAGTGCTTGCTTAACACGCTTCCTCTTTTGTGCTTTGCCTAAATTGCAAGGTGGGTTGTTTCACTGATGAAGTGGAACTAAGCTTGATTAAGGTATACTTCTAATTAGTCCTCGATTTTTTAAATATTCCTGAGAATCCTCGAGTTGTTTATTGTGGATCGATGCTGCTTTTGATGAAGGAATCAATTTGGATGTATTTGCAGCAGATGAATATTAAGTTAGCTTAATTTCATGAAATTCCTGACACGGAGATCAGAGATTCGGTTGATCTAATTTGAAATTCCTAAAAAGAATTTTGTTACTTATTTCCAGATGAGAAATTCCTTCATTTTACTAATTTTCATATGTGCATGTGTTTTGAGTGTTCTCTTTTGTACAATTATGTTTGCATAGTTCTTCCTGAGACTATTTGTTTGAAATACAGAAGTAATTGTTGCATTTGGATTACTTATTTTGGTTTGTACAAGGGACATGGTGTGATTTTAGAGAGGAGTGGATCTGGCTTGTGTGCAATCCTATGGCATCAAGACAATGCTAGCAGCAATAGGATAGGACAATGTCTTGAAATTTAGAGGGATGACCCGATCCAATCAAATCTACGAATTTCTGTCACATTATAGAAACCCAAATATTGACCCTCCATCTATTGAAGTCGAAGTTGGACAATCGACTATCAAGACTACCCCAGGTTGCATTGTGAACCTTCTTAGAGTTTCCTTGCCTGGAGGTGCTTTGTCAAGCCATGATTTGTCTTCTTCCACAATTCGGTCTATGGTGACCAAATTCTTGTGTAACTGGAGAGATGAGCCTTGGGTTCAAAGTAACGCACTACGTTCCTCACTTATGACCAATCAATATAGAGTCCTCCACTCCATTTTTTCTAACAATATCTACCCACTAGGCACAAATAGGGTAGATCTCACCCCCTTATGGTAGACATCATTTATAGCGTTGCTTCCCGCATTCACATTTGTCTTATGTCGGTCATCGTTTATCAGCTCGCACTACTGGTTAGATGTAGTCACGCTACACATCTTCCATTTGGCCACCTTATCTGTCTACTCACACAAGAGTGTGGTTTTCAACCTAACGCCATTGCACCCATTCTAGCATCGTGTATCACCCACGATAACATTAAGAAGATGCAACTGCCGCGGTTACCCTCAACTCCTTTGGCGACAGACACTCCAGATGCAACTGCTACGGAGGTTGGACAAATGAGTGATCATGCGATTCAACAGTTTGAGCCATCAATGCAGCCCACACCAGACTCCGCGATGGCACGACGATACATGAAGCAGCAAGACTGACTCAAGCTTATCATCGTGAAGCAGTCCTGGTAAGGGGAGCGACTGACACAATTAGAATGGATGGTGGAGTCACTTCAGTGCACCGCTCAGGAAATAGTTGCTCTCATCTCTTGCTGACACAATAATGTGAAATTGTGTCTGTGGTGTAATGGGATTACCGCGGCTGCACTTGCGAAAGCTAGGCAGAGCTAAGAAACGAAGACTAAGTCCTAAAGGGGGTGATTAAGATCTATTTAAAAATTATGCCTATTTAAAATCAAAATTTCTAATTTAAACTAATTAACGATTGAACTAAGCAAGACAATATTAACTTTAAAGCTTCCAAGCCAATAGAGGGTCCAATCACATAGATTACAATGGATTTACAAATAAGCAACTATTCTATAAAGATAGTGTATGTGTGTATATGGGATGTGCTACCTATTCAATTACAAAGCATTCATCTAATCATGTATGTATAATTAAATATTCAAACACATATTTATAATTAAACAAGTGCGCAAATGACAATCCCAAACACGATTATATATAGTGGTTCGACTACTTGCCTACTCCACTCCCGGCGGATGCACTTAACCAATGAGTATATTGGATTTTACTATCGAAGGTTTTAAATCATGTTCACCTCTAACCTTTATAGCCCTATAAAAGGACTCTAAATTTAGGCTTTACTCCCGAGCCAAGGTCCTGCACAAGAACCTGAAATTTAGACTCTACTCCCGAGTCAAGGTCTTACACAAGAACCCAAAGGTTTAGGCCCTACACAAGAACCTAAGGATTTAGGCCCTACACAAAGGCTAAGGTCTTATGAAAGGACCTAGTTTAATTTGGATTTGTAAACTCTTAGCCTCAATCCTACACAAGGAAAGAGACTTAATTTAGACTCTTACAATTGACAACCTACTTTTCGGATTGAGCCCCTTTTGTAACGCCTTCTTAGGTTGCTTGATCTCTGCTCTCCCGTGCTTTAATCATCTCTCCGAAACTCCCCCGATCATGATGTCGTAGCTTCGTCAAGGCTTTGGCTATACGATCAAACACCTTGCATGTAGTGTTTATATGCGATGACTAAGTTGGTTGGAGGTTTGGTTGAATCTCTTATAATTAATGGAAAATTAAGATGTCTAGGGGATTCACCTGGATGAACACTTTAAAGATTGATAGACACTATAGATTTACCAATAAGGATGGTGTTTATATTTTAGAGAAGGCTTGAGATCATGTTCTTCTTAAAGAGGAGCTTAGAATGCTCATTAGAGAGAAGAATCACTAAGAAGAGAGCATGATTCTCATTTGGATAAAGTATAGGATGTTTGGTTGAGCTTGGGATGCACTAGGGTCTCTAAAATGCCAAAATCCATAATCTCTGTAAAGATCCAGATGTAATTTTTATAAAGAAAAAGTCTTAACGGATCTTAAACGGATAGTTTTTTATTGCACCGAGTGATTATTCGGTCGCATCGAAATATGTTCGGTCGCACTGAATTATGATTCAGTCGGACCAAATTTTGACCAAAACCTGCTGGAAAGTTTTCGTCATTTTTCGGTCGGACCGGAGTATGAATTCGGTGGTACTGAATTAGGCTGTTTTTCAGGTCTAACCTCACTATTTCATTTGGGCCAGTTTTGATGGGACGAAGAATTCATTCAATGGGACTAAAGGTTGTTGAGTTTGTGTAGTTGTTTCAGCAACTCAAAACATCTTAAACCAATATAACAGTACAAGTTTTAGGCTCTACGGTTTATGAGATGATCACCAAAGCTCTTACCAATTTGGGTTCTTAAGATCATCTAAGGTTGCATTATTTTTGGTTTATGGTTAGGGTCACCAAGGCGTTACTTTTACTTGTTCAATGCTTCTTGATGTTTCAGCTTAGCTTGTGACTTCAGTCTTCACTTTCAAAAGGCTCAACCAACTTTTCGACACAACGACTCACGTGATTGACAAATAGGGTACAAACATTAGTGCACTAACAATCTCCCCCTTTGTCAATTACATAAAAAAAAAACTAAAACTAAGACCATGTCATGGTCCATACCAATGACATACCAAAACAACTAATAAATGTTACATGTCAAATATAAAGGATTTACAACTTGATACAGTAAGACATGTAACACTTGCATTGCTCACCCATAATTGCTTCCCCGATCAAACTTGCAATAACAACAAACAACCCTACATAAGAGAATGCATGTTTTGGTGGGATTTGATCTTTCTCCCCTTTTCTGTTAGCATTTGACAAAGAGTTAGTTCCAAATAGACATACCAATCATGTATGAAACAACTCTACAAGTCATAATTTTACCAATTATAAAAGCTTATACTAACATGGGATAGGGATGCATATTATCATGTAAATCATGGAGCATGCTAATTAAGGTCATTCAAAAGTACACTAACGAAAAACAGGAATGACTAAGGGTAATTTAAGGTATAAACATGTGATATGGAGAATACAGCAACATTTTAAAACTTAAATTACCAAGGCAAATGGGGCTAGAACCCTTAGATTTAGCTATAAAGCATGAAGGAAAGCGATAAGTGAATTTTTATAAATTTAGGAAAGCACTAGTCATGTCCAAAAAAAAAAAAACCTGGGCAAAAGCCCAACATCTATCACCATCCATCAAAATACACACATACATATCCGAAAAGAAAAAAAAAAAGAGAAGAAAAAAGAAGATATAAAGCTAAAATTATTTGGAGGCCCGGGGCTCAACGACATTATCTTGTTGGCACAATAGGTGAGCAGCAATCCGTTGAACCGACCGCTAAAGTGAGCGGATCGCCTCTCCCATGGACTGGACCATCTACTCAAGATGTGACTGCCTTTCTAAGATCTGTGCCTATTGATTCTTGATGCGCAAGAGGAGATCTTCCTGCGATGTGGGTGCTGAAGTGCGATTAAGAGCAGCTGTTGGTGCGTCCATGGCAAAGTTCCCAGTTGGTGGTATGATACTGCAGCCACAATACATGTCTGCTACAACAAATCAACTTTCAAAACCTATGAGGATGTGATCAATGGTCAAGAAGTCCAAATGGATAATGAAGTCTGATCAAAGGTCGTCGGCAAAGGAACAATGTAATTAGTGTTTACCTCTGGAAAGAATGTGATTTTAAAAATGTGTTGTACATCCCAGACATGAGGAGAAACTTAGTTTTCAGGGATCTTCTAGGAAAACCTGAAATATGGGTAGTGTACAAGTCAGGCAAACTGATTTTGTCAAGGAATGAAAATTTTGTCAGAAAGGGATATGCTTGTAATGAAATGCTTAAATTTTCATTGAATAAAAGTAGCACTTCTGCATATATGGTTAAATTTGTTGCACTATGGCATGGAAGATTAGCACATATATGGTATAGTACCTTAAAATTCATGGCTAAGAATTATTTAATCTCATACACAAATAATGAGAATGATAAATATGAAGTGTGCATACGATCTAATATGACAAAGAAACTATTTTCAAGTGTTAGGAGATCATCTCAAGTATTGGATCTTATACATAGTGATATATGTGAGTTGAACAACATTCTTACTTGTGGAGGTAGAAAGTATTTTATAACCTTTATTAACAATTGCTCTAAATACGTGCATGTATACCTATTAAAGAGCAAAGATAAAGTACTAAATATGTTTAAAGTACATAAAGCGGAAGTAGAAAATAAATTCTCCGCAGTGACAAATGGGGAGAATATTTCTTAAATGAATTCTCTAATTTTTGTGAAGAACATGGATTAATACACTAGTGTATTACACCATACACACCGCTACAAAATGATGTAGCAGAAAGGAAGAATAAGACATTAGTAGAGATGATCAACTCTATGCTAATACAAGCAAAGTTACCATTGAATCTATGGGGTGAAGCACTGCTTGCAGCGTGTCACATTCTAAACAGTATTCATTCTAAGAAAAATAAAACATCATCATATGAGATATGTAAAGGTAGAAAACTTAACCTAGGGTATCTTAAAGTGTGGGGGTGTCTCACTTATTGTAAGACTCATGATCCCAAAAGAACTAAGTTAGGACCCAGAGTTATAAAGTGTGCCTTCATAGGGTTTGCACAAAATGACAAAGCATATAGAATCCTATACCTAGCGTCTAACATTATTATAGAATTCAAAGACGTTGAGTTCTTTGAGAAATCAATATCCTTGGAATCAAAGGATAACGAAGTCCAAACTCATAGTAGAGAACCAGTGGGTAAAGCTTCGCAAGAAGTGAAAGATCCAAGTAAACCTCGTAGGAGTTAAAGGGTAAGAGTAAAAAAGAGTCTTGACTCTGATCAGATAGACTCTCAGCGTATCTTTTTTCATCTCGTAGAAGGTGATAGAGAAAATGTTATCAGGAAGATACTTATAGTAATGACTATAGAAGATAACCTTAAAATATTCAATGAGGTTGTCTTCTTGAGACTTAACTTTTTGGAAGGAAGCCATTAACAACGAAATGGAATCTATAGTGTCAAATTGAACATTGGAACTAGTGAACTTACCTCTAAGTTCTAGACCCATAGCTTGTAAGTGGTATTTAGGAAGAAATATCATACTAATGGAACTATCCAAACCTTTAAAGCTAGATTAGTAGCTAAGGGGTTTAGACAAAAAGAATGGATAGATTATTTTGACAATATTCTTCAATGGCTAGGATAACATCCATTAGAATTTTATTTGTACTACTTTCCTAAATGGTGACCTCAATGGGGAGGTATACATGCAACAATTCGAAGGGTTCGTTTTACTAAGAAATGATAAGAAAGTTTGTAGACCGAGTAAATCTTTGTATGGATTAAAACAAGCACCGAAACAGTGACATGAGAAGTTTGATTCAAAAGTATTATCTCATGGTTTCATGCACAATGTATCTGACAAATGCATATATTCTAAAGTTAATGGTAACTGTGTAATTATTATTTGTCTGTATATTGATGACATGTTAATAATAAGTAATAAAATGAAAGGTGTAACTGAAATAAAGAAGTTTTTGTTTTATGTATTCAAAATGAAGGATCTTGGACAAGTGGATACCATCCTAGGTATCAAAGTTATATATATATATATATATATATATATATATATATATATATATATATATATATATATATATATAGTGGGGTTACCCACTGTGTCAATCTCATTACGTTGAGAAGATACTAAATAAGTTTAACCATCTCAAAATAAAAGAAGTGAAAGACCATATTTGATCCAAGCATCAAGCTGAATGAGAATAATGGAAGACCAGTTGCACAACTTGAGTATGCAAGTGCTATAGGCATTCTAATGTATGTTATGCAATGCATTAAACTTGACATTGCATATGCTATGAGTAAACTCAGTAGGTTTACTAGCAACCCTAGTGTGAAACACTAGAATGCTATTAGTAGAGTTTTTGGTTACTTAAAAGCAACAAAAAACTTATGACTATTTTACTAAGAGTTTCATGCCGTGTTGAAAGGATATACCGATGCGAGTTGGATATCGAGTACAAGAGATAATAAGTTCACTACCTGGTGGATATTCACCCAATGAAGTGTAGCTGTGTCTTGGAGATATAAGAAATAAACCTGTATAACTCACTCGACTATGGAGTTTGAGGTGATAGCCTTGGCTACAACAGGTAAAAAGGTCGAGTGGTTTAGAGATCTTTTATTAGAAATTTTTTTTTTCTGTGAAGCCTATATCGATTGTGTCACTATATTGTGATAGTGAAGATACATTAGCTAGAGCCTACAATTACACTTATAATGAAAAGTAAACATATAAGTTTACGATATGATTATGTGCGACAATTGATTTAATGAAAAGTAAACATATAAGTTTACGACATGATTATGTGCGACAATTGATTCAAGATGGAATTATTACAATTTCCTATGTGAAATCTAGCAATGATTTGGCTGATCCTTTTACTAAATATCTAACAAAAGAGGTAGTAAATGCAACATCTAAAGAGATGATATTGAAACTCTTCAACCAAAGTTTCACCAGTGATGGAAACTCAACCTAAAATTAGAAAATCTCTAAGTAGTGATTCAATGGGTAAAAATAAGTTACTGAAATGTGGAAAGTTTCAGCACTAAAATATATAAAACCTCATCCATAATAAATAAGTGTTGAGTGTTATAGATAAAGGGTTGAGTCTTAGAACTCTTAATGAAATCCAGTCTAAAAGGACAAGTATCCTATCTTAATAGTAACGGAGATACTGGAAGAATTTCACCTATGTGAACATAGAGATGGTGCCGTCTCTTATGAGAGTTGGAGTTTCTTTCAGGATCGTTCATGAAATAGGATAAACACATGCCATTAATTATGTTGAGCAAGATTCGTGGGAACTCTAATAACACAAATTGAATATGTGTGTGGTTTCTCTGGCTCTATTATTTAGGAATAATTGATTCAAAGATGCGCCTACCAGGAATTTCAATAGAGCTGGGAGATACTAACACCAAGGAAAGATTCAAATCGAAAGATATATTTCTTTATGCATATAAGTTGTTTATATTCTAGTAGATATTTCTTTTAAAATACTTATTCAATCAAGTGGGAAATTCTTGTGAAAATATTGATTAAAAAATATTTTTTTTATAAAAATTATATGTATATAAAAAGTGTTTATTTGAACAACTTGGTTTTTTTTGGTGTTTTGGGAATAGTTCCATATTGAAAAGGAGAGAAGAAAATATTTTGTTTATATATAGGGTGTGGAGTACCTTATTATTTGCTTAGTAGATTTGTGGAGTACCGAGACTTGCGTGTTCCAGTGTGAAGCACTAGGACACACACGTGTGAACATGGGCATAGTCCCGGTCACGGTCACGGGCTCGGGTTCGGAACAAGGGCATGGGGATGTGAGGCAGTGTGGCTGTAAAGGCGCTAGTGGCGCATAGCATGTGGCTAGCCTAACAGTCATAAAATGGCTAGCCAATGAGTTTAAATGGCTAGCATGAAGCAGCTAGTTGTCCCACATGTATAACGTTCAGTAACAACCAAATAATGGCTAGTTTCTCACCAACAACTATAAAGGGTCATATGGAGTTATGAACCTGGACCAAAACATCCAACAATCCTGGCCTATATAAATAATGCCTGGATGGTTCATTGGATCATCACCAACCATTTGAATCACTCCCACATACAACCCAACAATAAAAGCTCTAGTGACTTTTGTTCAAGTGTACAAGGTTCAAAATGAACCTTAACCAGTAGTCCTTAAGAAATAAAACATATCAGTGGTCTAAACCAGCTACAAATTTTCTAATCTTCTCCTTGATCTGTGATTTTATTTTACTTTATCTACCAGATAAAATTATGTACACAGAGTTCCATTCATAGTTCTTTGTGCCTGCTGAATGCATAACCACATACAGGCTCATCGTATCTTAAAGTACCCTGGTTTATCAATTAGCATAAGTGTTGAGTCAGCTAGACTGCAGAGCCTCATAGGAAGATCAATTCAAAGCGTGTGCCTCAACCAGATGTGTGCAAGCTCACCACAGGTAAATTTAAGCCTCACATCACATGTCCCAAAACACCATGTAAATAAAACCCTTAAAACAAACTAGAATATCTTAGGGTTTTAAGTTAAGAAAACTTTTTTCAAAATAGGAAAATTCTCTAAGTTTTCTTGCTTTGTCGATTTTATCGAAACACATCTCGATATGATCAACCTGTGATGTCGATGTCCTCGATACTTAAATGATATCATCGATACGAGGACAAAATACGTCCAACAACCACATACTCATCTGGACGGAATTATCGATGCATCGATATACTATCGATATCATTGATATTCAAATTTCGAGTCCATCAAAGGTGACTCGATAATATCGACAGATAGATCTCCAGCGCCCCTGTTTTTCCTTAAGAATATCATATGTGCATCGATATATCGAAGCCTCCTCGATGCCATCAAAATTCAAATCTCGATGATATCGGTCATGGGCGCCTAGTTTTCCAGCAAAATATTTCAGAATTGTTTATCTATGATTGAGGGTCACTCGATAAAATCGATATTCAAATATCGATGATATCGGTACCGTTTCGATGACATCGAACAAAGCACATAGACTATCCAGCAAGCTTAATGAGAAATCCATTGGATTTATCGATGCCTCGACACAGTTATCGATATCATTGACATTCAAATTTCGATGATCTCGAAAGGTCCCTCGATCATTCTTGTAAACCTGAAATATTTCAAGTCAAGTCTCTCTCATTTTCAAATGTAGATGAATCGACACTAGTATCGATTGAATCAGAGTTCGATATCCGATGACATCGACACCTGTTTCGATTCCATCGACTAGCTGGCAAGAGGTTTCAAAAGCGTATAACATTTGAGTTTGTGTCATTAAGCGGACCATCGATGCTATCGAGAGTATATGCTCGATGATACTGAACCTGCTCGATGATATCGAACTCTATCATAAAAGTGACTGTTTTATATCCGTTGGAACCTTTGGCTTATATAAAGAGGACTAATCTATTGTTGCTGATAGAGAAAGAAGAGAGTGCTTTTGAGTGTTTTACCTTAGATCATATACCCAAAGCCCTTTCTCTCAGGAAAGTTCATCCTCCAATCCACCCTCATCATTGATATTCAATAGAGTGGATTGGGGAATGAACTTCTGCATTCAAGGATCCTCCAACTACTATCTTAATGACAAATCATTAAGCTGGGATGCCTTGAATGCATAATCGGAATCACTCTATCTTCCTTACAGGAAAACTTTTTATAGAGTAGGATTCCGTTATAACCTTGACTCAACCCAAAGCCTCGTATTGGTACATCATCTGGTTATGGATCAAGGAAGCCGAAGATTCTTCATCAACAAGGAGGAGATCTTCGTCAACGTGCTAAATGGGACTCATCCACTTATTTGCAAGTTATTAGAGTCCAGAGGACACTTGTGATCATTCCTTTTCAGGATTGGGTCTAAGGTGTTTCTCACCCTTGCAAGCCCTCGTAGGAGGCCTCCGGAGGGAGTGTACGTGGTGGGTACGTAGTGTTGACCCTTGCTCTGTAGAGAGCATAAACTTCTGGTTGAAGGTGAACTTGTCTAAAACCTTAGGTTCGAGGTGATCTGGGTGAAACCTCAGTTAGAGTCTTATGGAAGATCCTTGGCCAATATGCCTAAAAGTGGGTGCATTGTGTTGACCCTTGCTCGTAAGAGCATAAACAATCAACCTCAGTGTAGGTTATAAAGGTTGAAGGTGAACCTGATTTAAAACCTTAGGTTTGAGGTGAACCACTGTGAAACCTCCTTAGTGAAATCCGGTACACTCAAGGGTTGAGTGCGGTTACTGGGAGTGGAGTAGACAAGTAGTTGAACTACTATAAAAATGACTGTGTTTGAGATTTCTATTCTTCTGTTTGTGTGATTTACTTTAATATTTTCATATCCGAATATCTGAGATCACTCCTTACACAAATACACAGTCATATCCATCGTAAACTAGTTTGCATATTGTTCACTTCTTAAATAGTTTGTGATTGGATCCTCTACTGGGCTTGGAAGCTAGTAGAGTTACTTTTGAGTAATCCTAATATGTGCTTGTTATTAGGATTAGTGTAATAGGATTTTAAATAAACCATAAAAAGTTTAAAAATTCCTCTTCACCCCCCTCTAGGACATATTGGCATATTCCTACTTCAACTAAAGCAGTCTCCACCGCTATTTCAATTGGTATCAGAGCGGGTCTCTCTTTAAGAGCTTCACCGCCTAGAGAGTGATCTTGACTGAAGTTGGAATCATGATTAAAAAGGTCTTAGAGGATGTAACAGATAAACACAATTGCCTTGTAATCCATACTGCTTTAAAAGTTAGCAATAGTTCAAAATGGTACCTTGACAGTGGATGCTTCAGACATATGACTGGTGATCAAACTCATTTATGTGAATATTCAAACTTTGATAGAGGATCAATCACATTTGGAGATGGTAGCTCAGCTAAAATTGTTGGACAAGGAACAATAACTGTACCAGTGTTCACTCCCCAAGTGTAGGGTTGTGATGTAGTAATAAACTCTGTAAGACCGAGGTCGAATCCCAAGGGACTGATACCTGTACATTATCTGAAATTAACTAGAACTAGAACCAGACTAAGATGTAATCTAAATCAACTATAATTTGAGAAATAATGGTGAAAATATTATCTACAATTTTAAAGAATTCAGAGGTAGGAAATTAGGGATTCAGAGGATCCACTTGTAGAGATCAGAGAGATCTTATCAAAAATCATGAAATTGTTGATATAGTTTTCAAGAGATGAGAGGTATATGAATTAGAATGGATTCCATCACCAAACCATACCCAGGAGACAAAGCCTTATTAAACAATTATAACCAATCAACATCATGAAGGTTAGGAAGAATGGTAGTCATCCGAACAAATGGTGAACAATAGGGTTTCACATAAAAATAAAGGAAAGGAACAAGTGTAATTCCCATCATGACCATTAATAAAAACTAAAAGCATTCCCGAAAATCAAATAAAATCAACATCATTTAGTCTAAACAAATTGCACAAGCAACAAGTCCCCCATCAGGCTACAAGCTTCACCTCTTAGCCTAGCTAAGAGGTTTAGCCCATAAACATGATTAGGCTAATCTCTTAACAAAATAAAATAAAAAAAAGAAAAAAAAACAAAAGAGAACAACTCTACTCTTTCTCCTCTGTGCTCCACGACTAAGCTCCAAGCTCTCCCCCTCTCACGTTCTCGCTCTCTCTCTTATAACGCCAGAGGGTTGGTGCGTCCACGTTTAACACAACTCCAACAACTATTTACTGCAGTGTAATATGCTTAAAGGAAACAGACTTACGTCGATTGAGATTTTAAGTGACTGTCGAACACCTGGTTTTGGCTCCTTGGTTGGGGTAAAGACCCACTGTGCATCTCTTGGACGGATCGGATCCTCAATCCGATGGTGATCACACAGACACGGTGGGGCCCACACAGCGAATGGATGGCGCGAACGCCTGCGAACAGAGCTTGCGTATACATTACGTAGTGATGCTGGTGGGGCCCATGATCTGAGATAAACAAGAAATCCACTTCGTCCACTAGGGTCTCCACAAAAAACCGTTCAGACTTGGTCGGTTTTGGATCAAAATCGTGGTGGCCCATAGTTAATTTTATTGCACCGTCGGTCATCTGTTTAGACGCTTGAAAACCGATCGACGTTGACTTCTTAAATTCCGTCACCTAGGCTCGAATAAGAAAGGCCATAGGAATTTAATGGACGGTTTGGATTGGAGTTTTGATTAGCACCGAGGTCGTATAATCGATTGGGACGTCCGGCTCTTTCACGGACTCTGTTGCGTGCGTAACACATGCGGACGCTTCACTTCTGCGGTAGAGATTTTCAGAAGAATCTAATCCGTCCATCGGATGTAGCATGGAAAACCGCCTGGATATGGAAGTTTTGAAATTCCATTGATGCAGCCCACCTGATTGATTGCTCGGTAAAGATTCTACTGTTCAGTGTATTTTCAACCATTGTCTGGCATGTTTCGGACCAAATTTATATAGATCTTAGTAATTACCCTCCTTGGATTCTAACGGACGGTCTGGATCGAGAAGAAGAGTCGAACTAGTGGCCCACCAATCGTCAGATAGCAGCTCCCTGTTTTCGAAACGGTAGTTACCGTTTTTGAATGGAATACGAGTCCAAGGCAATTTGACCGCCTTGGACGTGCCATGCACATCTGGTGCACATGTGCACGGTGCACACACAACGTAAGTGGGGTTCACAGTGATGGTTATGAATGATCCACTCTAGCCAACTTGCTTGTCATATAATTTAAGTTGTGGGGACCGAAGATGAAGCATATCCAGATAGAAGGTGGGCCCAGAATCATGATTCTGAGGGATAATCTATCCATTAGGCCACTTCCACCAAGATCCAACGGTCGAAATTTGACGTGTACGGTTAATTGATGCTCTTCAAACCATGTATGTAGTTTTAAGCCAAACGGATGGTAGAGACCCTGTGATTTTGCATTTGGGACCAATTTCGGGCCACTTGAGCTTCGGTTTATCCGTTTTCTTGGATCTCTGGCAGGTGAATTCTTCGATCTTGGTTCCCTGGGGTCCGTCCCTCGCCTTGGTGACTTCTGAGCGTTAAATCTCATCTTTTAGAATCTTATTTCGATCCAGGCTCATAAATACGCTCTGCATCACAAACATGATGAACATGGATCGTTAACAGTATTATATATGTAAATCCAGGCCGTAATTGGGGTCCAATATGCAATATTTGACCCTCAACACAACTCCCAACCAGCATTTTGCTAGTCACGAGTAAAATATGGGAAAAATAAGTTGAGAATTATTCTCTCCTGGACTCAAGCACACAGTAAACTTCATAATAGAGTTCAAAGTATTAATCCATCAATTAAAGTAATTCTAAACATTGAGTTTCATGGGTGTATAGTGAATTCTCGGCTTGTCAACATTAAGATTCAATTTATTATTTCAGGATATCATTGGTTACCAGCAAGAGCATTGAGGACACCCAAAACCTAAACTAAAAGGTCCCTCATAGATCATTCTTTTTCTTTCTTTCATCCTTTTATTTTTTCCATTAAAGGTAACGCCATGAATGGGAGTCCAATACTCACCTATAGGGAGCAAACCTATGGTGAAGACCGTACACCTAAACCTTTTTCATATATCATCCATGGGGAATTAAATCCACACCTATAGGGAGCAAACCTATGGTGAGGATTATTTGCCCAACCTTTTCCAAAGGTATCTATTTATTTATTTATTTTTTTTTAGCTAGGTATTTTCTTTTTCTTCAATTGATCATGATGGGCAAATTTTTCAGGCTGGTTCCTTACATGCTTAGTGATTACCAAGTTAACCCTTCAATATTGAACCAAAAACTTATTGTGCAAGCGAGATATGTCTTGTGAAATCATGACTCAATCAATGTTTAAAACTTCTAATCATGGATTAACAGTTTGAACTTAACTATGAAATCTAACAAATAACTGAATCCAAGAGTCATAAATTACTAACATCACTTATCTTGTACTTCGAAATCCAAGAAAGTCCAGAATATTTTGAAAAATTTTCACAATTTTTACTTAAGACTAAGAAAACACTGATTAGGTAACCTAATCTCCCACCCCAACCTAAAATCTACATTGTCCTCAATGTAAAAGATATGAGCATGCAACGCATATAGGACAACGAAAGTAAAGGAAAAATGATGGAAGGATAGTACCTGGATAATGAATCGAGAGAGATTTTCTAAAAGATTGCAGCATGAAAGCCGGTTAGCACGAGAGTGAAGACACGAAAGCAAACTATCCTAAAACAACGTATTAAGCAAACTAACCTAACGACATAAAACCGTCTATCCTAGAACAGTATAAAGTAAACTACCCTAGTCCTATGAAAGCAAGGAAAAACTACTCGATCATGCCGTAAGGTTCCTCTTCCGGCCAATATCGTGATAAGTTTCTCAGTAAGTTCCTCAACGGGATCATCCAAAAGCCTTTTTTGCAATAGGCTTGGATTCCTTGGAGCTTGACTTTCCAGATAAACTTATGTACCTCATTAAAAATTTGTCGTTGATTCGCCTGAGGTATCCAAAGTATATATGATTCACCTGTGTCAAAAGAAGTTTCAAAGTTAGTATCCCATGGTGAATTAGAGACTACAGGTAGATCAAATTGAGAAAAATTTTCAGGAAGTGGTGTAGTCTCAACACATTCCGAAGTTCCAAACTTCGGTTCAGTTTTCAGCTCCTCCTCCCTTAATGGTAAACAGTGAGGATCTAGGGAGGGAGGGGCTTCAAAGTAAGGGTTCTCTCGGTCCGTGATGACTACCGAGATGTTGTTTTACAAGGCATTCACTATGTCTCTTATCATGGGATGTTTGAATATGTAAAGTGAGCCAAGCAATCATCCAATGCGTTGGGAAATTCATCTGAGAGAGATTTATTAAAGTTTGCGATGCGCTGCCCAAGGAATCCATTGTCTTTAAGGGTAAACGGAGATGTGCTCTCTTGCTCCAGCCCTGCACAGACATATTGAGGGTCAGTATACGAAGCATTGATGTGCGAACTCTGTTCATTGATACTACTCAGAAGAGGCATTGAATCGTTAAAATTCAACAATTCAGATGATGGCCTCAACTGGGTGGTTTTAAATTTCAGAGTCGTATCGAGTAACTTGTTCATCTCCTAAATGATATCATCATGTAATTCAGGGGAGTGGTCCAAACATGTCTCACAAGAGATAAAAGGGTTGGTTGTAAGGAGCTCATCCACTTTTACGTCAGATATGTTAGGTGAGTGGAGTAGCTCATTATGACCGATCACTTCGTGCACTTCTTGATCATTGATCTGGACCAAACTTGAGATTAATTCCAGGGGAACTGGGGCTGCACATTCATAATCGTCATCCCAATACTCATCATATTCTAGTTTAGTGCAGTGCACATTTAGGATGACATCACCTTCCTCACATTCTATTCCCAAATTGGGTTGAGGTTCCCATAAACCAACCTCTTCCTCATCATTGAAATCTAGTGTATCTTGTGAGTGAAGTATATCATCATCATTATATTTGAAAGACACCCATGTATCTCCACCATTCTTTTGAACAGTCATCGAGATCGACTCATCAGGGTATTGAACTGTATACTCATTAATGGAATCCAACTCCTCATTCCAAATTCTAGATTTCTTCAAAAGCAAGTGAGGATCACTTTCCTCGTATTGTATTTCTAGATTGGATTGTAGTTGGGATGAACGAGCTTCTTCTATCTTATCGAGGTGTGAATTGAGTGCTTCCATTGCTTTTCTAATTTCTGCAAGACACTCCATGTTATGCTGAAATGAATTCTCTTGGATCATTTCTGGTTGGTTCTCAAAAGTAGGGTATCCAAGAGAATAATCATTATAACATGTTGTTGGTTCATCTTCCCAGTTTTGATGGTTTCCATTGGTTATAGATCGATCATACATGAGAGAATATGATGGTTGATAATAATCCTCATTCCCATAATTACGATCGTATACGGCTCTATTAACCGATGGAACATAACGTTCTAGTCGATTCTCAATGTCTGTTCTCGATGGAGAAAAATCTTGAGGTATACGTTGAATTCCAAAACCCTCAGGCATTCCCCAAAACTGCTTATCCATCTCAGCATAGACACGTACCCAAGCTTCCATGGTGAACCCCAATTCTGATTATAATCCTAGAAGAAAATAAAAGCAAAGTCCTACGATAATACAGAAAGTGAGAAGAAAAGTTAGAAAGATGTTACCAGATTAGAAGTTCCTATGTTAAGATCTGTAAAACAAAACAAACCAAATTATTTATAAAAATCAAATAGAAAGAAAAATCTAACACTAAAGTTAGCATAATCCTAATCTTAATCTAATTCTAAAACCAATTAATTTCAAAATTACGTAGCCATCAGTCCCCGGTAACGGCGCCAAAAACTTGTTCACTCCCCAAGTGCAGGGTTGTGATGTAGTAATAAACTCGGTAAGACCGAGGTCGAATCCTAAGGGACTGATACTTGTACATTATCTGAAATTAACTAGAACTAGAACCAGACTAAGATGTAATCTAAATCAGCTGTAATTTGAGAAATAATGGTGAAAATATTATCTACAATTTTAAAGAATTCAGAGGTAGGAAACTAGGGATTCAGAGGATCCACTTGTAGAGATCAGAGAGATCTTATCAAAAATCATGGAAATTAACTGAACTATCGTTGATATAGTTTTCAAGAGATGAGAGGTATATGAATTAGAATGGATTTCATCACCAAACCATGCCCAGGAGACAAAGCAAACAATAAAATTAAACTAATTACCAACTAATCAACATGCCATGAAGGTTAGGAAGGGTACCGTTATCCGACCATGCCCAGGAGACGATGGTGAACAATAGGGCTTCCTGACGTCATAAACATAAAGGAAAGGAACATGCTCAAAGCCATTGCAGACCCATTGTAGTTTTAGTCACAATAGACCATTAAAAAAAACTAAAGGCATTCCCTTAAAATCAAATTAAAATCAACATCATTTAGTCTAAACAAATTGCACAAGCAACAAGTCCCCCATCACGCTACAAGCTTCACCTCTTAGCCCTAGCTAAGACGTTTAGCCCATAAACATGATTAGGCTAATCTCTTAACAAAATAAAATAAATAAAAGAAAAAAAACAAAAGATAACAACTCTACTCTCTCTCCTCTATGCTCCACGACCAAGCTCCAAGCTCTCCCCCTCTCACGTTATCGCTCTCTCTCTTATAACGCCAGAGGGTTGGTGCATCTATGTTTAACGCAACTCCAACAACTATTTACGCAGGTGCAATATGCTTAAAGGAAACAAACTTACGTCTGATTGAGATTTTTGGGCTGCTAACTGTCGAACACCTGGTTTTGGCTCCTTGGTTGGGGTAAAGACCCACCTGTGCATCTACTTGGATGGATCAGATCCTCAATCTGACGGTGATCACAGACACAGTGGGGCCCACAACAGCCGGATGACGCAGACGCCTGCAAATAGAGCTTGCGCGTATGCGTTACGTAGTGACGCTGGTGGGGCCCATGATCTGAGATAAACAAGAAATCCACTCTGTCCACTAGGGTCTCAACGAAAAACCATTCAGACTTGATCGGTTTTGGATCAAAATCGTGGTGGCCCATAGTTAATTTTATTGCACCGTCAGTCATCTATTTGGATGCTTGAAAACCGATCGACGTTGACTTCTTAAATTCCGTCACCTAGGCTCGGATAAGAAGGCCATAGGAGTTTAATGGATGGTTTGGATTGGAGTTTTGATCAGCACTGAGGTTGTATAACCGATTGGGACGTCCGGCTCTTTCACGGACTCTGTTGTGTGCGTAACACATGCGGACACTCCACTTCTGCGATAGCTGGTGAGCCCATTGTAGAGATTTTCAGAAGAATCGGATCCGTCCATCGGATGTAGCATGGAAAACCACCTGGATATGGAAGTTTTGAAATTCCATTGATGCAGCCCACCTGATTGATTACTCGGCAAAGATTCTACCGTTCAGTGTATTTTCAACCATTGTCTGGCATGTTTCGGACCAAATTTATATAAATCTTAGTAATTACCCTCCTTGGATTCTAACGGACGGTCTGGATCGAGAAGAAGAGTCGAACTGGTGGCCCACCAATCGTCAGATTGCAGCTCCCTGTTTTCGAAACGGTAGTTATCATTTTTTAATGGAATACGGGTCCAAGGCAGTTTGACCGCCTTGGACGTGCCATGCACATCTAGTGCACATGTGCATGGTGCACACACAACGTAAGTGGGTTCCACAGTGATGGTTATGAATGATCCACTCTAGCCAACTTGCTTGTCATATAATTTAAGTCGTGGGGACCGAAGATGAAACATATCCAGATAGAAGGTGGGCCTAGAATCATGATTCTGAGGGATAATCTATCTGTTAGGCCACTTCCACCAAGATCCAATGACCGAAATTTGACGTGTACGGTTAATTTATGCTCTTCAGACCATGTATGTAGTTTTAAGCCAAACGGATGGTAAAGACCCTGTGATTTTGCATTTGGGACCAATTTCGGGCCTCTTGAGCTTCAGTTTATCCGTTTTCTTGGATCTCTGGCAGGTGAATTCTTCGATCTTGGTTCCCTGGGGTCCGTCCCTTGCCTTGGGACTTCTGAGCGTTAAATCTCATCTTTTAGCATCTTATTTTGATCCAGGCTCGTAAATACGCTCTGCATCACAAACATGATGAACATGGATCGTTAACAGTATTATATATGTAAATCCAGGCCGTAATTGGGGTCCAATATGTAATATTTGACCTTCAACAACCAGGCCTTCCAAAAATCAAACATGTCCTCTGTGTAGAAGGTCTGAAACATAATCTCCTTAGCATCTCCCAAATCTGTGACAAAGAACATCTGGTCACTTTCTCAAAGGATGTTTGTAGGATTTTAGATCACATAGGAAAATCTCTCATAAAAGGTTTACATACTAGTGATAACTGCTATGTTATTGAAAGTACAAATGAGAGTGTGTTATCCACAAAGTGTAATATGACTATAAAGAATGAATCCAAATTATGGCACCAAAGGTTGGGACATGTTAACTACCAAAATTTAACCAAGCTTAGCTCAAAAAATTTGGTTAGAGGACTTCCCAAGATTAGAAAAGAAGAAAAAGTTGTCTATGGAGAATGTCTAAAAAGAAAACAGATAAAAGTTGGCCACAAAAAGACAACCACCATAGCAACAACAAAACCCTTGGATTTGCTACATATGGGTCTGGTTGGACCAACCAAAGTAGAAAGCCATGGCAAGAAAAGATATTTTCTGGTGGTAGTAGATGACTACACTAGATTTACTTGGGTTGCATTCCTTCGAGAAAAATCAGATGCCTTTGAGGAATTTGTAATCTTGGCAAAGCGACTGCAAAATGAGAAAGGAAATTGCATTAATCGCATCAGAAGTGATCATGGTGGGGAATTTGAAAATGAAAATTTTGAAAAATATTGCAATGAAAAAGGAATTCGTCATGAATTCTCTACCCCAAAAACCCCACAGCAAAATGGAGTTGTCGAAAGGAAAAATCGAGTATTGCAGGAGATGGGATTAGTTATGCTAAACGGAAAAGATATGGCAAAAAGTTTCTCGGCAGAAGCTGTCAATACTGCTTGCTACATCATAAATAGAGTATATCTTAGAGCAGGCTTGAACAAAACTCCATACGAATTATGGTATGGGAAACTACCTAGTGTGAAATATTTTTGGGTGTTTGGTACTAAATGCTACATCTTAAGAGATAAAGATCACCTTGGAAAATTTAAGTCTAAAAGTGATGAAGGCATTTTTCTAGGGTATGCCATGAATAGTCATGCGTATAGAGTATACAACCTAAGAACTCTCACTATTCAAAAATCTGTCAATGTGGTAATTGATGATCATCCTCATGAAGAAGATACCCCAGTAAATGAATTAGAAGATGATGTAGATTCATGCATACTAGAAAAATCTGATAACAAATCTCCATCATCTATTGAACCTCAACCATCATCTGACATACCTATCATAAAGGATCACCTTCGAGAGCAAATTATTAGAGATCCTAATGATGGTGTGAAAGCTAGACGGTAGATAGAAAATATCTATAGTCATTTCTTCTTTACCTTAAAGGTTGAACCCAAAAATATTGTTGAAGCTCTTCAAGATGAATACTAGATTAATGCTATGCAAGAAGAACTTCAACAATTTCAGAGAAATGAGGTATGACAGTTGGTTTCCAGGCCACTCTATATGAATGTCATTGGAACCAAATGGGTCTTTAAAAATAAATATGATGAATCAGGAAATGTGATCAGGAACAAAGCAAGGCTTGTTGCTCAAGGGTACTCACAGATAGAGGGCATTGATTTTGATGAAACGTTTGCTCCCGTAGCTCACCTTGAGTCTATCAGAATTCTTATGTCTGTTGCATGTGCATTAAAGTTCAAATTATTTCAAATGGACGTAAAGAATGCTTTTCTTAATGAGGATCTTGCTGAAGAAGTGTATGTAGAGCAACCAAAGGGATTTTCGGATCCTAAGTATCCCTATCATGTTTATCGTCTGAACAAAGCTCTCTATGGTCTCAAACACGCTCCACGCGCTTGGTATGAACGATTGACAAAATTTATTTTGGACCATAAATTTCGCAGAGGAAGTGTAGATAACACATTGTTCACTCAAACAACAAAGGGCTCACTGCTTGTTGCACAAATTTATGTGGACGATATAGTCTTCGGTTCAACTTGTGAAGATGTTTCTCTTAAATTTGCCAACCTCATGAAATCTAAATTTGAAATGAGTATGGTTGGTGAATTAAATTTCTTCCTAGGATTACAGGTCAAGCAACTATATGATGGAATCTTCATCTGTCAAACCAAGTATGCAAATGATTTGGTGAAAAGGTTTGGTCTCGAATCTGGTCACTCTTATCACACTCCCATGAGTACCACACTCAAACTTTTCAAAGATGTAAATGGCAAGGGTGTGGATCAACATCTCTACCAGAGTATGATAGGCAGGCTGCTATATCTCACTGCTAGTCGTCCTAATATATCTTTTAGTGTGGGAGTATGTGCTCAATATCAGGCAGATCTTAAGGAATCTCACCTAACGGCCGTTAAGAAGATCATTAAATACATAACAGGAACTATCTCCTTCGGACTATGGTATCCATTTGAAACATCCACCATCATCACTGGATACTCTGATGCCGACTGGGCAGGAAATCTGGATGATCGAAAATCAACAAGCGGAGGATGTTTTTATGTTGGAAACTGTCTAATCTCCTGACAGAGTAAGAAGCAAAACTCAATATCATTATCCACTGTCGAGGCCGAATACATTGCCACTGGAAGCTACTGTGCACAAATCCTTTGGATGAAATAGATGTTATTGGACTACGAGATTGAACAACCCACGATGAGTCTTTTCTGTGATAATAGAAGCACAATCAACATTTCAAAGAATCCTATCCAACATTCTCGGACCAAGCACATTGACATCTGTCATCATTTTATCCGAGAACTTGTTGATGACAAGATTATTACATTAGACTATGTTTCCACAGAAAAGTAACTCGCAGATATCCTCACCAAACCTCTTGATACAAATAGGTTTAGTGACCTTCAAAAATCCATTGGAGTATGCACTCATTTAAAAAAAAAATCCCAGTGAACATAAGCCACATAGGTAAACCTTCACACTAGGACATTCATGGTTAAGGGTCAACCACAAGTCTAAACCTCTTGTATTAACCATATCAGTTTTGAGATGTCAGATTATAACATTCTCGATGTTTTCTGAACTGTGTCGATATCATCGAAATTTACAGTTCGATGATATCGATATTCAACATTGATGCAATCAACAGTTCTTGGGAATGCAATGCTTTAACTTCCAGTCTTTCCCAATGGGTGGACTACATTCAATAGATATTGGTTTTTCCAACAACCGTCAGCATAATTCTTGATAAAAGTCATGACGATGCTATCGATAACTAATCGATAGAATCGGCGAACCTGCTATACTAAGAGAAGACTGCATTTGAATTCAAACTCATTTCTTCACTTCTCTGATTACTTCCTCTCACCCTTACCGATCTCTCATATTTGCAAATCATGATCAAGCGGAAAGGTAAGTCTTCTCTTCACTCTTTGCAATCAAAGAACATGCAATCAGAATCCAGTAAGCATCAACCTATGGAAGACAGTCCATTCACCATTGTTGAATGTCTAGTGCTCAATAGTGTCATGAGCCTTTTGGAATGGACCTACTTTTGGAAGTAATAGGTTGGCAAAATATTTTAAATCTCAGAGGATCATATCAACTAGGTGTGTTCCAAGAATTCTTCAACCACTGTCATGTCATGAGTACTAATCCCACCAGCATTCAGGTTGAACTCACACATTACTCAAAGCTTATCACTCCAATCACCATGGCTCACCTTATAGATCTCGATGTCATTAGAATCCCAGTGACACACAGGAATCTCAATGGTTTGGGTGTGTGGGGAGAAATAACACGTGCATTGTGTCAAGGCACTACTGTTCCGCAAAATGATGAAAATTTGTTGCACATTAACTATCTTGGACCCACTTTCAAAATTCTTCATAGCATTTTTGGGTCTAATGTATATCCCTGTGATGTCAAAGGGAATCATCTCCCTCCATTTGTGATAAATGTTCTTTACGATGTTTATCAAGAAAATCAAGCGTGTCTGTCGACCCTGCTCCTTGAGCAAGTCATTCGTGTCATTCAAGGAAATCATAGGGAGACACTGACTTTTCCGGTGCTCATATGCAAACTAGCACATCATGTGGGGCTTCCTGCCACATCTGATGTTGTGTATCCTGAAGCATGGTTTGACAGCAATGTAGCTTAGGAGGCCCAACAGTTGTGTCTCTCTTCGTCTCTCCCCAGGCATAGCCTTCCCATACCGTGAGCTATCCAACATGCTCAACCATCGTTTCGGCCTATACATGGTGGGTCCAATCGAACGCCGATGGTCAGCCCAGAGTCGATCATAAACCGCCAGTATCATCATCTAGAATGACACTTATTGAACGGGATGGCTGGTATGGAGGAACGTCTTTACAACTATGAAAGGCGACTCACCGTGATTGAAGAGAAAGTCGACGGTCTCCAACAAACCAGCCAGCAGGTGGTAGATTTGCTCACACATGGTGATCCTCGGGGACGGTAGGAGCTGACTGGGAAAAGTTCTATGTTGCTGCGGCTTTTCATTGTTTTTTTTTTTGGGGTGCCCATGGATAGGGGCTGTTTTTTTTTTTAAAAAAAACTATTAATTTACTACAAAGTTGAGGCAGTATAGGTTTTGGATATTTTGTATATGGTTGAGTATAATTCATATTTTTACTGCCATGATTATATTTCCAGATCCCCTGGTTTATCTAGTTTCTGATATGGAATGCATGTGATATTTTTGATGAATATCTTATCTGCTATATCACTGCTCTATCTAATCTGATATGCATACATACTTACTGTAAATAATGTCTGTTAATCAATTGTTTAAACATTATACATCTATCTGTTATATGCATATTCCTCTGAATGATGGTTCTCCCACGTTACTTTAACTTCAGTCAATATCAACTACTATATCTTTGGCAATGACTGACAAAAAGGGGGAGAACAATTCAAACACCCCGAACGGAAAATTGTATATCTGCTTGAATGGTGTTACAAGTGTTAGGGGGAGCAGCTGCACCAAGATAAGGGGAGTTTGCAATCAGGGGGACCAGATACTTGGTTGTGTACATGGTTTCACCAGAAATTGTAAAATTGTGTAAAATGCATGTACACACAATTTAGGATGTGTTCATCTAGAAACTAGTCTATGGTGTTTTGGTATTTTGTCACGTAATTGACAAATGGGGAGATTGAAAGTACCCTGGTTTGTCAATTAGCATGAGTGTTGAGTCAGCTAGACTGCAGAGCCTCATAGGAAGATCAATTCAAAGCGTCTACTTCAACCGGATGTGTGCAAGCTCGCCGCAGGTAAATCTAAGCCTCACATCCCATGTCCCAAAACATCAGGTAAATAAAACCCTTAAAACAAACTAGAACATGTTAGGGTTTTAAGTTAAGAAAACTTTTTTCAAAATAGGAAAATTCTCTAAGTTTTCTTGCTTTGTCGATTTTATTGAAACACATCTTGAAATGATCGACTTGTGTTGTCGATGTCCTCAATACTTAAACGATATCATCGATATGAAAACAAAATACATCCAGCAACCACATACTCATCTGGACGGAATTATCGATGCATCGATATACTATCGATATCATCGATATTCAAATTTTAAGTCCATTGAAGGTGACTCGATAATATCGACTGACAGATCTCCAGTGCCCCTGTTTTTCCTTAAGAATATCATATGTACATCGATATATCGAAGCCTCCTCGATACCATCGAAATTCAAATCTCGATGATATCGGTCATAGGCGCCAAGTTTTCCAGTAAAATATTTCAGGATTGTTTATCTATGATCGAGGGTCACTCGATAGAATCGATATTCAAATATCGATGATATCGGTACCGTTTTGATGGCATCGAAAAAAAGGAATAGACTGTCCAGCAAGCTTAATGAGAAATTCATTGGATTTATCGATGCCTCGACACAGTTATTGATATCATCGACATTCAAATTCCGATGATCTCGAAAGGTCCCTCGATCATTCTTGTAAACCTGAAATATTTCAAGTCAAGTCTCTCTCGTTTTCAAATGTCAATGAATCGACACTAGTATCGATTGAATCGGAGTTCGAAATCCGATGACATCAACACTTGTTTAGATTCCATCGACCAGCTGGTAAGTGGCTTCAAAAGTGTATGACATTTGAGTTTGTGTCATCGAGCGGACCATCGATGCTATTGAGAGCATACGCTCGATGATATTGAACCCGCTCGATGAGTGTTGAGTCAATTAGACTGCAGAGCCTCATAGGAAGATCAATTCAAAGCGTCTACTTCAACCGGATGTGTGCAAGCTCGCCACAGGTAAATCTAAGCCTCACATCCTTTGTCCCAAAACACCAGGTAAATAAAACCTGTAAAACAAACTAGAACATCTTAGGGTTTCAAGTTAAGAAAACTTTTTTCAAAATAGGAAAATTCTCTAAGTTTTTTTACTTTGTCGATTTTATTGAAACACATGTCGATATGATCAACTTGTGCTGTCGATGTCCTCAATACTTAAACGATATCATCGATATGAGGACAAAATACATCCAGCAACCACATACTCATCTGGACGGAATTATCGATGCATCGATATACTGTCGATATCATCGATATTCAAATTTCGAGTCCATTGAAGGTGACTCGATAATATCGACTGACAGATCTCCGGTGCCCCTGTTTTTCCTTAAGAAAATCATATGTGCATCGATATATCGAAGCCTCCTCGATACCATCGAAATTCAAATCTCAATGATATCGGTCATAGGCGTCAAGTTTTCCAGTAAAATATTTTAGGATTGTTTATCTATGATCGAGGGTCACTCGATAGAATCGATATTCAAATATCGATGATATCGATACCGTATCGATGGCATCGAACAAAGGAATAGACTGTCTAGCAAGCTTAATGAGAAATTCGTTGGATTTATCGATGCCTCGACACAGTTATTGATATCATCGACATTTAAATTCTGATGATCTCGAAAGGTCCCTCGATCATTCTTGTAAACCTGAAATATTTCAAGTCAAGTCTCTCTCGTTTTCAAATGTCAATGAATCGACACTAGTATCGATTGAATCGGAGTTCGAAATCCGATGACATCAACACCTGTTTAGATTCCATCGACCAGCTGGCAAGTGGCTTCAAAAGCGTATGACATTTGAGTTTATGTCATCGAGCGGACCATCAATGTTATTGAGAGTATACGCTCGATGATATTGAACCCGCTTGATGAGTGTTGAGTCAGCTAGACTGCAAAGCCTCATAGGAAGATCAATTCAAAGCGTTTACTTCAACCGGATGTGTGCAAGCTCGCCACAGGTAAATCTAAGCCTCACATCCTATGTCCCAAAACACTAGGTAAATAAAACCTTTAAAACAAACTAGAACATCTTAGGGTTTCAAGTTAAGAAAACTTTTTTCAAAATAAGAAAATTCTCTAAGTTTTTTTGCTTTGTCGATTTTATTGAAATACATGTCGATATGATCAACTTGTGCTATCGATGTCCTCAATACTTAAACGATATCATCGATATGAGGACAAAATACATCCAGCAACCACATACTCATCTGGACGAAATTATCGATGCATCGATATACTGTCGATATCATCGATATTCAAATTTCGAGTCCATCGAAGGTGACTCGATAATATCGACTGACAGATCTCTGGCGCCCCTGTTTTTCCTTAAGAATATCATATGTGCATCGATATATCGAAGCCTCCTCGATACCATCGAAATTCAAATCTCGATTATATCGGTCATAGGTGCCAAGTTTTCTAGTAAAATAGTTCAGGATTGTTTATCTATGATCGAGGGTCACTCGATAGAATCAATATTCAAATATGGATGATATAGGTACCATTTCGATGACATCAAACAAAGGAATAGACTGTCCAGCAAGCTTAATGAGAAATCCGTTGGATTTATCGATGTCTTGACACAGTTATCGATATCATCGACATTCAAATTCCGATGATCTCGAAAGGTCCCTCTATCATTCTTGTAAACCTGAAATATTTCATGTCAAGTCTCTCTCATTTTCAAATGTCAATGAATCGACACTAGTATCGATTGAATCGGAGTTCAAAATCCGATGACATCAACACCTGTTTAGATTCCATCGACCAGCTGGCAAGCGGCTTCAAAAGCGTATGACATTTGAGTTTGTGTCATCGAGCGGACCATCGATGCTACCAAGAGTATACGCTCGATGATATTAAACCCGCTCGATGATATCGAACTCTGTCATAAAAGTGATCGTTTTATATCCATTGGAACCTTTTGCATATATAAAGAAGGCTTGTCTATTATTGGTGGTAGAGAAAGAAGAGAGTGCTTTTGAGTGTTTTACCTTAGATCATATACTCAAAGCCCTTTCTTTCAAGGAAGTTCATCCTCTAATCCACCCTCATCATTGATATTCAATAGAGTAAATTGGGGAATAAACTTCTGCATTCAAGGATCCTCCAACTACTACCTTAATGACAAATCATTAAGCTGGGATGCCTTGGATGCATAATCGGAATCACTCTATCTTCCTTATAGGAAAACTTTTTATAGAGTAGGATTCCATTTTAACCTTGACCCAACCCGAAGCCTCGCATTGGTACATCATCTGGTTGCGGATCAGGGAAGTCGAAGATTCTTCATCAACAAGAAGGAGATCTTCGTCAATGTGCTGAATGGGACTCATCCACTTATTTGTAAGTTATTAGAGTCCAGAGGACACTTGTGATCATTCCTTTTTAGGATTGGGTCTAAGGTATTTCTCACCCTTGCAAGCCCTCGTAGGAGGCCTCTGGGGGGAATGTACGTAGTGGGTACGTAGTGTTGACCCTTGCTCTGTAGAGAGCATAAACTTCCGGTTGAAGGTGAACATGTCTAAAACCTTAGGTTCGAGGTGATCCGTGTGAAACCTCAGTTGGGGTCTTATAGAAGATCCTTGGCCAGTGTGCCTAAAAGTGGGTGCGGTGTGTTGACCGTTACTCATGAGAGCATAAATAGTCAGCCTCAGTGTAGGTTGTAAATGTTGAAGGTGAACGTGATTTAAAACTTTAGGTTTGAGGTGAACCGCTGTGAAACCTCCTTAGTGAAATTCGGTACACTCAAGGGTTGAGTGCGGTTACCGGGAGTGGAGTAGAAAAGTAGTCGAACCACTATAAAAATGACTGTGTTTGAGATTGCTATTCTTCTATTTGTGTGATTTACTTTAATATTTTCATATCTGAATATATGAGATCACACCTCACACACATACACAGTCATATCCATCATAAACTAGTTTGCATATTGTTCACTTCTTAAATAGTTTGTGATTGGATCCTCTACCGGGCTTGGAAGCCAGTAGAGTTACTTTTGAGTAATCCTAATATGTGTTTGTTGTTAGGATTAGTGTAATAGGATTTTAAATAAACCATAAAAACTTTAAAAAGTCCTATTCACCCCCCTCTAGGATATATTGGCATATTCCTACTTTGACTAAAGCGATCTCCACCACTATTTCAGTATCCTATAAATTATTTGCCTGCAACCTATCAGCAGTCTCAATCACTTTGAGAATGAGCAAATAACGCTTTAATGACAGCATGATCACACGTGCTTCAGCCGATCCTTAACATTTCAGTTTCTTTTATTATCTTCTAGAAATTATAAATCTATAATTTGTACTAACAATGAGATGTAGAAAGTGGTGGACAATTAGTGTCATGAAAGTGGGTTCCACCAAAATTAAAGTTGCATGAAGAATGTCACGTAAGACAAGGGGAGCAGATTAGGTGCGACCTTACCGAACCCAAGGCAGTCCGACCCTTATCATGAAGCCCACCTTGATGTATGTATTCTGTATCCACTCTGTCCATCCACTTTTTAAGAATATTTTAGAGCATGTTAGAAAAAATAAAACAGATATGGATCTTAAGTGGACCATGCTGAAGGAATCAGTGGTGATTAAGTGTGGTACCATTGAAAACCGCTTAGGGCACAAGTTAAGATTTACATGGTGTTTATTTGCCATCAAATATGTTGACAAGGACCCAAATGTATGGATGAAGTTATATAAAATTAACAAGTTGACCCAGAACTCTTTTGGTCCATTAATGGTCAATCACAATTGTTTCCTATGTTATGGTCTACCCGATGACTGTATGTATTTCATTTTTGAAAAAAAAATTATCCCCTATAATGATATAGAAAGCCAATTGGGTGGTGTGGATAGATAATAAAGACATTAAAGTGGGACACATGATATGCACCGCACCATGTTTGATCAATCTAAAAAATCGCCTAATTTATTCCATTCGTATGGGAGCATGGGAAATCTGCTTGTGTATTGAGTAACTCAGTATCCATTTATCATACTGAGTAAACTTTGTTGGGCACACTGTGACTGTTTGTTGTTTATCAACGTCATCCATCTATTTTCCAGCTCATTTTATGCATTGAGAAAAAACTGAAGCATATTCAAAGATCAAGAGAACAATACCACTAGAAACAGTGGGAATAATGATTTTCACTGTTGAAACCTTCCTAGGGCCCATAGTAATGTTTATTTGTCATCCAACTGATTCATATGATCATGCATATATGGATGAAGGGAAAACAAAAATATCAGCTTGATTCAAAACTTCTATTGTCCCCAAGAATTTTTCAATGGTAGGTGCTCAATTCATAATGTTTTATGTGGTGCAGTATGTGTGAGGATTGGATATGCTTCATCTTTGGAATCAAGCCGAAAACTATCTTCTAAAATGTATGGATGGAATAGAAAAAATACATAAATTACAGTGGGGCGCCACAGAATTTACTCAGTACGCTTAGCGTACGGAGTTACTTAGTATGCAATCTGCTTCCTAGCAAAACTTCGCTTGATCCAAGGATCCATCGAGGTGGGTGTGATCCCTAACTGTGGGGCCAACATTGATGTGCGTGCCTTATATCCATATCATCCATCTGTTACGGAAGCTCATTTGAGGGCATGATCCAAAAAATGAAGCATATTCAAATCGCATGTGTACAATAATACATGAAAAAGTGGTAACCAACCATTATAAACTTATCATGGGCCATAAATGTGGGATCATGGTCCTTTGTAATACCGCTCTTGCACACACCTGTCCCAACCCACACCGTTGATAGACCATTCACCGCACCTTAATATACCCAACAACTCCATCCAAGTGATTTGTCCCGAATGACCTTGAAACCTCCATCATGTGGACCGCGTCGTCACTGCACTTACAACAGTGAAAACCGTGCATCAATCCAATGCTCCATTAGTGAGATACAACACATTAAATCTGCAACCCAAATTGCATATCTTGTAATACAAGCAACCTTTACTTTGCTAGGCCCATTAGACTTGGGCCCATGTGGGCCTAAAACTCACTTTTTAGAATACAGAAATTATTACAAGATAGGACAATCACTATATAACAAATGAAGATATAGCACATATTAGATAATGCATAATGAGACAAAAATGGGTTCTACCCAAAAATCCATCATTAGCCCTCTTCCCATGCCTTAGAAACTAATCATGGCCCATGGCCACCTCATCCTACACATGCATCTAATGCATATTTTATTTTGTACCACGTCATTTCAAACAACCAATTGAAATACTCTACTTCATCATCCACCCATTGTTCACTCCCCAAGTATAGGGTTGTGATGTAGTAATAAACTCGGTGAGACCGATGTCGAATCCACAGGGACTGAAACTTGTACGTAATCTGAAAGTAACTAGGACTAGAACTAGAATGAAATGAAATCTAAATCGAGTATAATTTGAAGAATAATGATGAAATAGTAATCTAAAATTTAGAGAATTAAAGGAAAGGAAACTAGGGATTCAGAGGATCCACTTGTAGAGATCAGGGAGATCTACGCTTGATTCATGAACTCATTCTGAACTTCCTTTTGATCTGGTTTTCAAGAGATGAGACGGGTGTAAATTAGAATGGATTCCATCACAAAACCATGCCCATGAGACAAAGTAAACAACAGAATTAAACCAATTCAACAGCCAATCTGAGTGATGTATGAATGTCAGGAAGAGTTCTATCATTCCACCATGTCCAAGGGGCGATGGTGAACAACAAAGTGTCCTAGCTTCATAATCACAAGAAAGGAAAAGGAAATACTCAAGCCATCGCAGATCTACTGTAATGTAAGTCACAATAAACCATTAAAAAACTGTGAATAACCCTATTAATCAAACGAGAATCAACATCAGTTCAGGCATGAATCCAGGCCATATAAAACGGTCCCTATCACACTACAAGCTTCACCTCTTGGCCCTAGCCAAGAGGTTTAACCTAACATGAATCGGGCTGAATCTCTTGAACAAGAACAAAACAAAAAGGAGAAGAAAGAAAAGAAAAACATTCTAAAAAAAACTCTCTCCCTTCTACGTTCTCTCCAAACCCCCCCTTTTCACGTGCTGATCTCTCTCCTATATATCTGCTACTGACAGTGTAGAAGTCGGTTTGAGAACCGACCCAAATTTCCGCACAACATGCGTAACATTTACGCACCCAGAAAACGCTTAACAGTTGCGTCGGACCTGTTTTGACGCTACTATCCAACGTTTTGGCCGTCTGACTTGCTCAAAATCCATGGTGGCTGTCATGTTTGGCGAGGATCAACTGGATGGTTCGAATTTCCCCTCCGATCAAAGGTAGTGGACCACCACGTCTCCAGAACTTCCATTTTTCCGGACGTAGGCTCTGTATGCGAGCCGACGCTGAGCTCTCGATGGGGCCCACTGAGGATTTTTTTAGAGAAATCCATGACGTCCACCGGATTCCTCTCGAAATTTCGGTCGAGAATAGTCAGTTTTGAATTTCCGTAGATGTGGCCCACTGAAGTGATCTTGCTCCAACGGCTATGAATAAATTTCCTCTGATTGGTGTGACAGGCACGTGCGCGTGTATAGATGAAAAAAGTCAGCATGGTTCTGATCAGATCGAGCGCCTCACATGATGGACGGTTCAGATCACCGAACCGAATGATGATGGTGGCCCACCAACTTTCAAACGGCGCCCCTGTTTTACACAGAAGAAACGGAAGTTTCCGTTTTTGGTAGCTGTTGCGGGTCAAAGTCAGTTCGACCCTCCTTTGCAGTGCACAACTAGTACACATGTGCACTATGCACACTCTACTCAAGTTGGGGTCCACTGTGATGTTCCTGATAAATCAGCTCCGTCCATCCCTTTTATCATATTATTTAACCCGTCGAGACCAATTTTGAAGCATATCCAGATAGCATGTGGGTCCCACTTAGTGAATTAAGGGGCTGATCTATCCGTTGGCCCACTTCCACAGGTGTTCAATGGCTGAAAATTGACGTGTACGGTTAATTTATGGCCCCCATCACATGTATGAAGTTTCGAGTCAATCGGATGGTGGGAACCATGTGATCTTGCATTCTGGATCATTTTCGGGCCTCTTTAACGTGAACGGCTTGATTTTCACGGATCCTTGGCGTGTAAATTCTTCAATATCGGTCCTCTGGAGTCCGTCCCTTGCTGTGGTGATTTCAGAGCATCAAATATACACTTTTAGCACCTTTTTGTAGTCCACACTTGCAAATGTACCTTACATCACAAACACGATTAAATTAGGCTTTTAAATGGTGGCATGTTCATAAATCCGGTAATAACTGGGGTCTAATATGCAATGTTTGACCCTCAACACAACCCCCAACCAGCATTTTGCTAGTCCCGAGCAAAGTATGCGAAGAATAAGTTGAGAATTACAGAGCAATTTCCATGAAACCGAGTGATATTTTTGAAGAACGATTCAGATATGAGAAATCTAAGTTTCATGAATATTATGCAGTATTTTCACCTGGGACTCGAGCACATGGTAAATTTCATAGTCAGGCTCAGAGTATTAATCCATTAATTAGAAAAATTCTAAACATTAAGTACCATGAGTGTATAGTGAAATCTCGTCTTATCATCATTAAAATTCACTTCTTTATTTCAGGATAATATTGGTAAGCAACAAGATAATTCATGATAACCAAAACTTAAACCAAACTTGCCTCACAAATTATTTTTTTCATTCTTCCAGCTTTTGAGTTTTCTATTAAAGGTACGCCAAGAAGGGGAATCAAATCCTTACCTATAGGGAGCAAACCTATGGTGAAGACCGTATACCCAAACCTTTTTCACATATTACCTATGGGGAATTAAATCTACACCTACAGGGAGCAAACCTATGGTGAAGATTATTCGCCCAACCTTTTTCAAAGGTATCTTTTTTTTTTTGAGAGTTTTTTTTTTTTTTTTAATGAACATGATAGACATAGTTTCAAGCTGGTTCGTTGTATGCTTAGTGATTACCGAGTCAACCCTTCAATATCAAACTGAACCCTTAATGTGAAAGCGAGATGTGACATGTGAAATCATGACTCAATCAATGTTTAAAACTTCTAATCATGGATTAACAATTCAAACTTAACTGTGAAATCTAATAGACACTGAATCCAAGAGTCATAAGTTACCAACATGACGTATCTTAAAATTCTAGTGCTCTATATGACCGTCAAGATCACTTCGAATGTACAAGAAAGTCCAGAAAAAATTTTAAAAATTTTTAAAAATTTTCACAATTTTTTCTCAAGATCAAGAAAACACTGATGAGGTTACCTAATCTCCCACCCCCAACCTAAAATCTACATTGTCCTCAATGTAAAAGATATGAGTATGCAATGCACATGGGACAGCGAAAGTAAAGAAAAAGTGATGAGAAGATAGTACCTGGGTAACGAGTCGAGAGAGACTTTTCCATAGAGATCTCAACATGAGAGCGGGTCAGCACAAGAGTGAAACCAATCGAAAGTAAAACACAAATAATAAAAATAAACTCCTACCTATACCACTTTCGCAGGTGCTCTCGATTGCATTTAGCATATGCAACAAGCCTTTAAACCCCTAGGTTGCCCCTAGTGGACGAGTTGTAGTCTCGTGAGGGTTTGCAACAATGTTACCCACAAACATTAACTGACTAGAAAAATGAAATGAAAAGCTGGGTTGCCTCCCAGAACGTTAAGTTTACTGTCTATCCTAAAACAACATCAAACAAACTACCCTAGTCCTATGAAAGCAGGGGAAAGACTACTCAGTAATGCCACAAGGTTCCTCTTCTGACCAATATCTAGATAAATTTCTCAGTAGGTTCCTCAACAGGATCATCCAAAAGCCCTTTTTGCAATAGGCTTTGATGCCCTGGAGCATGAATGGCCGAAGAGACTTATGTACCTTAAAAAAAAAAATTCGTTGATTTACCTGAGGTACCCAAAGTATATATGATTCACCTGTGTCAGAAAAAGTCTCAAAGTTAGTATCCCAGGGTGAATCAGAGACTACCGGTAGATAAAATTCAGAAAAATTTTCAGGAAGTAATGTAGTCTCAATGCATTCCGAAATTCCAGACTTCGGTTCAATTTTTAGCTCCTCTTCCTTTAGTGCTAAACATTCAAGGTCAGGGGAAGAAGGGGCTTCAGAGTAAGGGTGCGCTTGGTCCGTGATAACCACCGAGGTGGTGTCATGTAAGGAATCCACATTTTCTTGTATCATGAGGTCGTTTGGATCCACAAGGTGTGCCAAGCATGTGTTCAAAGATGTGGGAAAGTCAGCTGGGAGTGACTCGTCTCCTGTATCGAAATCTGTGATGATGAGCCCAAGGATTCCATCGTCTTTTGAAGTAGATGGATGCATGCTTGCTTGCTCTTGCCCTTCACAGATAGATGGATAATCAATAGGTGAAGAATTGATGTGAAGACTCTGGTCATTGAAGCTTCTCAGTGGAGGCATTGAATTATCTAAAGTGTGTAGCTCAGATTGTGGCCTCAATGGGTAGTTTCAAATTCAGAGTCATATCAAGCAAATCGTCCATCGCCCGAATCATATCATCATTCATCTCAGGGCAGTGGTCCAAACATGCATCACAAGAGTTGGAAGGGTTAGTTGAAAATGGTTCATTCTCCACATTCAAATCAGCCATATCAGGCAGGTGGAGTAGATCATTATGGTAGACAACTTCCTGAACCTCGTGATCATTCGCAGGGGCCACACTTGAGATTGAATCCCAATACTCATCATTCAGATTTGTGCGGTGTGCAATTGGGATGGGATCACATTCCTCACACTCCATTCCTACGTTAGGTTGAGGTTCGAATAAACTAACCTCAACCTCATCAGTGTAATCATGTGTGTCATGTGAATGAAGTGTGTCACTATCATTATATTTGAAAGACACCCACGTCTCTTGATCATTCCTTTGGACAGTCATTGAGATCGACTCATCGGGAAATTGAACCATCTGCTCGTTAATGGAATCCAATTCCTCATTCGTAATTTCAGTTTCTGCCACAAGTGAGTTATGATTACTTTCTTCAAATTCTGCTTCTAGATTAGGATGAGGCTGGGATAACCTAGCCTCTTCCTTCTCCATAAGTTGTGACTGAATGATTGGAATTGAGGATTTGAGCAATTCGCATGATTGTATGACAAGTTGATTGAATTGCTCTTGTGCTTTCATGAGCTTCTGAAGTGAGTCCTCTTGGATTGTTTCTGATTGGGTTTCAAAAGTAGAGGACCCAAGAGAATTATCACTATGATATATAGCTGGTTCAGTTTCCCGACATTGATGTTTCCATTGGTTATAGTCATACAGATCATATGTGGGAGAATCTGATGGTTGGTAATACTTATTATCACTCATAATATAATCACGCATTGTTTTTCTTTTCTCAGATGGGTGATAATAATCCTCACTCCCATAGTTATGATAACCCCAATACTCACGTACTGTTTTGTTAATCCGTGGGGTGTAATTGTTCTCCCGTATATGATCGCGTAAGGACTTTTTAACTGATGGAGTGTTATGCTCAGGTCGGTCCTCGATGATTGGTTCAAGAAAAATCTGAGACATAGGTTGATGGTTATCATAATCATCATACATCCCTTCGCATTGTTTCGCATGCTCGAAAGCTATCTCAAGATATTGACGTTCCCACTCGTGCATATACATGGTGAAACCCTCAATTTGAATCTATTCCTAAGAAAAATAGAAGAAAAGATCCTACAGTAATATGGAAAGTAAGAGGAGAAGTTAGAAGGAAGGTACCAAATAGAAGTTCCTATGTTAATATCCTGCAAAAGAAAACAAAAGAGATTAGTTCCTAAAATAGAAAATCTAAAATTACAAAGTTCCTATAATTGAAATAAAGAGTCGTTTCTAAAAAGGAAAGTTCCCTAAACCTATAAAGTTTCTAAAATAGAAAATTTAAACCTAAAATAAACAAAATTTTTAAAAATAAACTAATTCCTAAAAATGAAGGTTTCTAAAAATAAAATAAAGGAAAGATGAGTTAGTTTCTAAAATTAGAAAAAAAAAAATCTCTAAAAAGGAAAATAACTAATTTAGTTTCTAAAAACAAAAGAGGAAAGTTTCTAAAAAAATAACTAGTTCCTAAAAATAGAAAAACACTACAATTAAAAAAAATTTTCTAAAAGGAGAAAAGAAAACCTAAAATTAGAAAGTTTCTACAAATAATTAGGAAAGTTCTAATCCCAAAGCTAAAAAATTCTAAATTAGAAATACTAACCCTAAAATAGAAAGTAGAAATTAGAAAGTGCTTACCGAATTAGAAATTTCTATAAAGCCTACAAAACAGGAAAGTTAGTTTCTAAACAGAAGGTTTATAAATAGAAAATTTCTAAAAATTAAATAGGAAAGAAAGTTAGATTCTAAAAGAGTGAGAATTAGAAACTTGCTAAAAAGGAAGACAAATCCTAATCTAGAAAAATAGAAAGGAAGAAATTAAGAAAGGAATTACCAAATTAGAAGCCTATCTCAAAATCCTACAAAACAGGAAAGTTGGGTTAGTTTCTAAAAGGGAAAAACTATATAAAAATAGAAAGTTACTTGAAAGAAAATTTCTAAAAATTAGAGGAAAACCTGGAATTAGAAAATTCTAAAAATAAACCCTAAAAATCAGAAAAGTCCTACTCTTAAACTAATCCTAAAACTAGTTAACTTCAGGAAACGTAGCCTTCAATCCCCGGCAACGGCGCCAAAAACTTGTTCACTCCCCAAGTATAGGGTTGTGATGTAGTAATAAACTCGGTGAGACCGAGGTCGAATCCACAGGGACTGAAACCTGTACGTAATCTGAAAGTAACTAGGACTAGAACTAGAATGAAATGAAATCTAAATCGAGTATAATTTGAAGAATAATGATGAAATAGTAATCTAAAATTTAGAGAATTAAAGGAAAGGAAACTAGGGATTCAGAGGATCCACTTGTAGAGATCAGGGAGATCTACGCTTGATTCATGAACTCATTCTGAACTTCCTTTTGATCTGGTTTTCAAGAGATGAGACGGGTGTAAATTAGAATGGATTCCATCACAAAACCATGCCCATGAGACAAAGTAAACAACAGAATTAAACCAATTCAACAGCCAATCTGAGTGATGTATGAATGTCAGGAAGAGTTCTATCATTCCACCATGTCCAAGGGGCGATGGTGAACAACAGGGTGTCCTAGCTTCATAATCACAAGAAAGGAAAAGGAAATACTCAAGCCATCGCAGATCTACTGTAATGTAAGTCACAATAAACCATTAAAAAACTGTGAATAACCCTATTAATCAAACGAGAATCAACATCAGTTCAGGCATGAATCCAGGCCATATAAAACGGTCCCTATCACACTACAAGCTTCACCTCTTGGCCCTAGCCAAGAGGTTTAGCCTAACATGAATCGGGCTGAATCTCTTGAACAAAAACAAAACAAAAAGGAGAAGAAAGAAAAGAAAAACATTCTAAAAAAAAAACTCTCTCCCTTCTACGTTCTCTCCAAAGCCCCCCTTTTCACGTGCCGATCTCTCTCTATATATCACGCTACGACGGTGTAGAAGTCGGTTTTGAGAACAGACCCAAATTTCCGCACAACATGCGTAACATTTACGCACCCGAAAACAACAGTTGCGTCGGACTGTTTTGGCGCACTATCCAACCCTGTTTGGCGTCGTACGACTTGCTCAAAATCCATGGTATTTGTCATGTTTGGCCAGGGATCAACTTGGATGGTTCGGTTCCCCTCCGATCAAAGGTAGTGGACCACCACGTCTCCAGAACTTCCATTTTTTCCCGGACGTAGGCTCTGTATGCGAGCCGACGCTGAGCTCTCGATGGGGCCCACTGAGGATTTTTTTAGAGAAATCCATGACGTCCACCAGATTCCTCTCGAAATTTCGGTCGAGAATAGTCAGTTTTGAATTTCCGTAGATGTGGCCCACTGAAGTGATCTTGCTCCAACGGCTATGAATAAATTTCCTCTGATTGGTGTGACAGGCACGTGCGCGTGTATAGATGAAAAAAGTCAGCATGGTTCTGATCAGATCGAGCGCCTCTACATGATGGACGGTTCAGATCACCGAACCGAATGATGATGGTGGCCCACCAACTTTCAAACGGCGCCCCTGTTTTACACAGAAGAAACGGAAGTTTCCGTTTTTGGTAGCTGTTGCGGGTCAAAGTCAGTTCGACCCTCCTTTGCAGTGCACAACTAGTACACATGTGCACTATGCACACTCTACTCAAGTTGGGGTCCACTGTGATGTTCCTGATAAATCAGCTCCGTCCATCCCTTTTATCATATTATTTAACCCGTCGAGACCAATTTTGAAGCATATCCAGATAGCATGTGGGTCCCACTTAGTGAATTAAGGGGCTGATCTATCCGTTGGCCCACTTCCACAGGTGTTCAATGGCTGAAAATTGACGTGTACGGTTAATTTATGGCCCCCATCACATGTATGAAGTTTCGAGTCAATCGGATGGTGGGAACCATGTGATCTTGCATTCTGGATCATTTTCGGGCCTCTTTAACGTGAACGGCTTGATTTTCACGGATCCTTGGCGTGTAAATTCTTCAATATCGGTCCTCTGGAGTCCGTCCCTTGCTGTGGTGATTTCAGAGCATCAAATATACACTTTTAGCACCTTTTTGTAGTCCACACTTGCAAATGTACCTTACATCACAAACACGATTAAATTAGGCTTTTAAATGGTGGCATGTTCATAAATCCGGTAATAACTGGGGTCTAATATGCAATGTTTGACCCTCAACACCCATGCATCACCTATAACCCACAATCCTTATCTATCCACTAGCCAATGCATGCCTAGATTCTATTCACCTTAGCCAATGCATGCTTAGCACCATCCACCTCATCCATCCACTACCCACAGCATTCACCACCTTCCACCTCACTTTTATCACCAATAAGACCCCCCATGTTTGCCACATCATCTTGCCACCTCAACCCCCATTCTCTATAAAAGAGTAGGGGTTCTCTTACACTTATACTTTTGCTATACTTGGAAATTTTGAGAGAGTATATGTGAGAGAGAGGGGCCAAGGTGTGTCCCACCATCAAACCTAGAGGGAGTGAACTACTCATAATCATCCAGTCGTTCATCCATTTTCTCCTTCCATCCTCCCCGTTCCTTCTTCCATTTGAATTTTCTTGATGTGTGTAGGGCCCACTGGTGCGAAGCCTTGTATGCATGTATGGATGGCCATGGTGATCAGCAAGGCAACCCACATCGGTATTGTAAGACCCGACCCGAGTTCCTGTATGTACATCTGTGTGTGTGAGTAGGCATTTTATTTCTTGTGGTCCCGCGGTCCTACCGATCGAATCCCGATGACCCGCGACCCTCGGATGGTGTTTACGGTCATTCTTGAGTCCGGTCACGTAGACCTGACTCGGATCGACCCGAGACCTATGCCATCTTGTTCGCATCATCGTTGCGATTCCAACAATGTATCTTGTGCGTTCATCCGATATATGGATCAAAAGTTATGAACATTACATAGTATGGCCCTTAATCATGTGACCCACTTTTGTGCAATGCATGTGGACCGCCTTCTTGGCATATGTCTCTATGCGCACTACACACACCACACAAATTTTATGGAAAATACCACCCACCTCAACACACACTACACAAGCCTAGCCTAACGTCTAAGCATTGTAATCTCCTCCCCTAGGCAATCATGACCTCTCTTACAAACTCATCATGACCCCTCTTTCTCTCTCTCTCTCTCTCTCTCTCTCTTTATCTTTCTAATTTTCCTCCATTTGCTAGTAACCTCCCCCTCTCCCAATGTCCATTTCTTCTTTTTTTCTCCAGCCCTCTAATCCTCAACATACTTCCAATCCCACCATTAAAAATAGATCTCCACCATTAAAATTTCTTCCTTACTCCAAGGTCTTTATGGTGTAGAAGTTTAGGAGTTGGATTGCAAGTGGGTGACTATTATCTTGCTGATTTAATTTCTACCTTTTAATCTTCTTATTTCTTCTTGCGTGGATCATATGGGACCCACCAATCCATGGTGGGGATCCCATTTGACCCCATGGATGTGGCCCTTTGGCCCATCCTACATGCATGTCATGATACATGATGGGGCCATTCTCCATAGACCCCATCATGATGTATTTTATGATATACTTCATTTCAAGGGAATCTAGACCCTAGAATTCATGTTGGGATGGCATCCTAACCATCCATTTTAGTTATGGATCATACATGCATTGGTTTATTGTTGCATGTACAATCAACATAGTTGTATGGATGAGATTGAATCTTGGGAGGGCCCATTAGTGGCAGGGCCCTACCCCCATGGACGGATTGTATTTCTTCTTCTCCTTTATCTTATTATTGTGGATGATGATGTCTGTGGCCCACTTGGTGGGCCTGGGACGTCCCAAAAATTCTGCAAGGGTGGGACGCCCCTACCACCTTATTCCATGGTTTTTGGACACCCTAAATTAATGCATGCAAGTGTCCTGACCTTAATTTATGATCTGGACATGTGTGGGGCCCACTAAGGAAGGCCACACACCCTTTTAATTGCTGTGTTTATTGAGATATAGGCTGATATGTCTAGCCATGTATTGTTGTCCAATAATCCGGACTGTTGCATGAACTGTTTTAGTTAATGCTTAGCATAGATTTGGATTATGATTTCTATTATTTTTCTTAAGGTTGTGGGGTGTAATATAAAGGTGTGGACCCCACCTTAAGGTGTGATGGATCACACCTCAGAATGTCTATGCAAAGACACCTAAAGATGAGGCCCAAAGGGGGTGGGCGGTCCACCTTGCTGGACCGTCCAGCCTTGTATATTGAAGGGAAAACACAAATTTCAGCTTGATTGTATGAGGGGTGGGCCACTTTTGTGGACCCCACCTTACTGTAGTTTATGGAAAAAATTCTAATCATACATCCCTCCCCTCCTAGATGAAGTTTGGGCCCACCTTATTGGATAAACATTGTACGGACAGAAACATTTTACCCAGCAGAATTTTTGGATAGGATGTAATTCTAAATTAAATTAAAATACTTCTGATCACCCAAAAATCATGAAATTTTATATAGGTGTGATTCACCCATGGAAGGACCACCTTGTAAATTTTTAGGACCATCGGACCCCTGTAACATCCATGGTGCGGCCTGGAGTGGCCCACCAGGCTGGGACACCCAGGCTGGGACACCCAGGCTGGGGCATCCAGCCTTGGCCGGCCCTCCAGGCCACCTCGTGGGCCCACCTTGATGCATTTTATGTCCACCGTTCATCCATTGTGGGGTCCATAGGGTGTGATCATTCTCCCCTTCAGTAGTATCCATTTGAGGCCCATTGGATGAGTTGTTGGGCCAATTACCTAGGCCCCTTGGACTGCCCATCATGGGACACCCAGGCCCATTGGGCTGCTACTGGACGTCCAGTCCAGCAGCATGACCCACCTAAATTATGTGTTTTATTTACTCCCTTCATGTGGTGGGCCCTCTGTGACATGTATGGGTCACCAGGGACTAAAATAAATGTATAAATTAATTAATATTGAATTTCTAGCAAGTCCAGATAGTGGGTGAGCTGGAATTTCAGCAATATGCCCAAAGTTGCTGCGCATAAATGAATGTTTTGGGGTAGTATGGCCCACCAAAATTGGGGATATTATTACACATATCTTGCCCTATTTTTAATTAGATTTTGGGCTTAATTAGTGCATACTTAAGGCCCACTTTAAATGGGATTTTATTGGAATAATATTCATAGTTACATGTTGGGTTTCCTAGGCCCATTGTCCTAGAATTTTCTTGATGGACCCCTGACCCTTGGGCTTATAAATAGCACACTATTTGATAGGTTTTATGGACCAAAGTACTTAAGTAGTTGGGCCCTTAGTTGCCCATTAAAATAACCCCATACTTGGGCCAAGATGTGAGGCCCAACTCACTTGATTCAACACATGGAATTGCCCATATGGTTGGAATAATGGGTTGCCCATTAGGCCCACCACAATGAGTGGATTCATGACCTTTATGGTTGGGTCCAAACCTTGCTTGAGGGCCCACCATGTTTCTTAAGTGTTGGGCCTTGTGTATGGCCCACTAGGCCTGGATTATTTAGGCCTTGGGCCTTGTTTTACATACGTGTAATTAGCGGGTTACTTTTTGGGACCCAGTTGAGGTTGGATGTCCTCCTTGGTAGCCCTAAGGTAGGTCCATAAGACCCTTATAGGTGGTTGAAGGCCCACCTTGGACCTTGTTAGGACCGTTTCCTCCTTGGGTCTTTATGACTCTCTTATCTTGTGGGCCATCTCAAAGTATTGGGCCCCTACTAGAGGACTTCACTTCTCCTTAGAGTACTTGTCTATGTATTTAGACCTTGTACCTCCTTGGAAAGGAGGAATATATTCTACAGGTAGCGCACTTACATCATTGTGACCCATATGCATCATCTACATGAATTGATTGTATTGTGTGGTGGTAATAGAGGGATGGAGTTTCTCCCCTTATGCACATTGAGTGCCTGAAGTTAGTGCATGATCTGTATGTGTGACTCATTCATTGGCATCACATTTCATAATGATACCGCCCTTGCTTCATCAGGGCCTTGCCTCTATAAGGATATTCATAGATGATTGTCTGTGTGGACATTGGAAATGTTACTTGAGCATATCGGGTGCATAGGAAGCCCATGGGTGCATGATCTGTATGTGTGACTCATGTATTGGCATCACATTTCATAATGATACCGCCCTTGCTTCATCAGGGCCTTGCCTCCATAGGGATATTCGTGGATGATTGTCTGTGTGGACATTGGAAATGTTACTTGAGCATATCAGGTGCATAGGATGCTCATGGGTGAAATTTTCAAAACTTCCATGGTACCAAGGATCTTCCCTAATGTCGTGACCGAGTGAAAACTATGAGTGCATGAGTGCCTTATACCGTTAGGCTGTGACTCCCACTGTCGTGTAGTCGGTTGGGTAGGGGTGTGGCCTTACCCGCCTGGTGTGAGGAGACATTGCTAGGCTAAGTCTAACTAGCTCGTAAATAGGTTTGCTGCCATCGAGCCTTGTTGGTGATTGGCTATCCATAGGCAAGTAGTGAGGTCTCTTATGCTCGTTTGACTGTGCGGGTCTGGACAGTGGCAGTCATCCAGCAGTGTAGTGGACCCCAGTGATTTCCTTATGATTGGAAATATACTTGATATGTGGATTGGATATGAGCACTGACATCACTTTGCATTGCATTCGCATCGGCTATAAACCTCTTTATGCATCGCCTTGGTATGGCGTCCAGTACTCATTGCATGGTATTTATGATAAGCTTTGGTAAGGCTAGCGACATTGTCATTGATCATGTTTCCCTTCCTTTACCTTCTACTATTCTTCTATGCACCATTTTCACACACCTTCACCACCCTCTAAGCTTTTATAAGCTTATACACGATTGATGCGTGCAGGTGATCTTAGGCAGGTGTCGTAGGGGTAGAGCTTAGATTAGAGTTGAGCTTGAGGACCCCGGTGTTGCAGACTTTTCTCTCCTTCTTCTATTATCTTATGTATGTCCTTTTGGACCTTATGTAACTTGTAAAAGTTCAAATTCTTAGTGGATTTTGCGATGTGTTCCTTTGTTATTTTTAAGATGTTACTTGCTGTGATCTTGGGTATGCTTGTATTGAAAATGGTCGATAATGAAAATCCTCCTTATTGGATCCCAGGATCGGAACCTGCCTCAAGAGCCGAGAATGGGGTACTACGGAGGCTGTTGTGGTCAGAACCGGCTATCGGGTTCCTTGTGAGTCCCGTTACTGAGTCTAGGGCGTGATAGGAGTTGGTATCAGAGCATAATAAGTAATTTTGAAATAACTTAGGATAACATCGCATGTTTGCTAAGAGCATGAGACAAGTAGTGTCCCAAGATCCTTCCTTTCACTCTATATTGAGCCTGTAATTATCCCGATCCCTTCCATCAACATTATTGTGTAGACGATGCCGCTTAGATGTGGCGCCTGTGGTCGTGGCGCTCGTGGTCGAGGTGCTCATGGTAGAGGCACTCATAATGCTTGTTCTACTCCAGCGCATCTCGCTCTCGTCGTAGAGGATCTGATTCCTGAGGTCCTGATTCAACATCTTGTTGAGCCCGTAGTGCCTATTCCTTCAGTTGCTCTAGTTCCCCCTTTCAGCCTCGATCGAAGTTCAAATTCTTAGTGGATTTTGTGATGTGTTCCTTTATTATTTTCGAGATGTTGCTTGCTGTGATGTTGGGTATGCTCGTATTGGAAATAGTTATTCGATAATGGAAATCCTCCTTATGGGATCCCAGGATCTGAACCTGCCTCAAGCGCCGAGAATGGGGTACCACAAAGGCTATTGTGGTCAGAACCGGCTATCGGGTTCCTGGTGAGTCCGGTTACCGAGTCTGGGGCTTGACAGGCATGTTCCACTAAGATGAACATTATATCCACACCTTTCACATGTAATCCCATTTTCTTATCTGGACAGTAACTTATAAAAATTAAATAAAATTAAATGTATTAAAATTGGAAGTAACACTTGTTGGTAATATGTATCACAATATGAGGTAACTCTTGACCAAATTTTGTGGTTATTTGATAGTCTAATTTCCCATGGCATCAATTTTACGTGGTTGTTATTCACTAACACATAAATGGTCCGGATTTATAAAAAATGGACCAATTTTTTATCCCTTTATTGAACCCAATAGAAATATATATTATATTGGGTTTGTAGCAAATCGAAGTAGCTTTCCAATGATGTATAATACGCCTTGATCGGAGTTCGGATGACCAAGATCTTGGCCTTGTAAGAAAATGTATCTGGGGCTTATTGTGGCTTCATATTGTGCGGGTCATATTCGTGATTCTAATTGTCAGATCTATTAGAGATTGTTTCATAGATTACTTGAGTTAGTTAACAATCATATGTATGGTCCATGTAGTTAGATTCTTTGTTGATAAAATTTAGAAAATTTTGGACCGACAAATACTTCTGTAAGGATAAATCTTGAATTGTTATGTGTGATCCAAATGGATCCAATACCCTGTATGGTTGGAAACCTATATTTAGACTAAATGATATATTCTAAAACCATTTGTTCACTCAGAATTTCCAAGAGAAAATCTAATCATAGAGATTTGATCAACACATTTCATGTGCTACTTGATGTGTATGTTGCATATATGTTATCCACAACATTCATCTTCTTATTATGGACCGACTTGTGATTTATGTGTTTTATTAGTTCATCCAATCTGGACAACCATGTGCATTAATGTGTGTGTGTCTTATTTATGTTTTGTCAGCATGTGGCCCCACTTTCCATTGAATCTATTTCCTTTCTTTTACACTTTTTCTGTTTACTAAATTTTTTCTAAGTACTTAACTATATTGCATGTAGGCCTCTTTGATACCTCGTGGTGGGCCCCGTGCTGTTGAAAAGGGTCCCATCATCAGGGATGCTTATTTGACATTTCTGAATATTAGGATGTCCCACCACTTCATTAGGAATAGCCCCCCAAGTGTTTGAGAAGTTGACCCAGAATTGGGACAGATCCATTCATGAAACTACATATCTAATTTGTTAGGTTTTAGACCAACTTTTGGGCCTCTATGGTGGACCCCACGTACAAGATAGGCATGAGCCACCACCTGAACCTTCTAACCTATACCTATGGATGGAGAAATAGTATTTTACTGGGCCATGGAGGACCCCACATGATCGGGGAGTGGATCTCAAAATGGGGCCAGGCATAGTTTCAGAAAATTCAGCGCAAAAAATTGAAATGCTCACATTTGGCCTTATGCCAAAAATTATGTGTGCATAACCAGTGGGTCCCACCTTCTGATTTTTAAAGTCCATGTATAGGACTACCAAGGTCACCTAACAGGACGCATAAAGGTGTCTCCATGTGATCATGGGATGTACTCAAAATCGGGCCAAAACTATTTTGTACTGTATTTCCTGCATAGTTTCTCTAAGTACCCATGTTTGGGTTATCACCATAAATTGTACATAGTCAACCAATGAGTCTCGCCTTATGGATTTTAAAGCACATATATAGAGCTACCAAGTGGCTATTTCCTTTTGCCAAATGTAGGCTCCACATGATCATGAAATTGACTAAAAAAATTGCCTGGAACCACTTTTTCACTAAAGATTTGTTTGACATAAAATTCATGTGGGGCCACATCAGTAGGGTCCACAACCTTCCCAAGGCATTTAAAGACACATCTAAACCCTGAAAATTAACTCCCAGGTGTTGGTGGGCCCAAAACCTTAGGTGAGTTGTCTTGTATGGGCCTTACCCTTCATCTAATGAGGTCCACTTGGCATTATTTGTAAATTTGTAGTGGATATATCTTGCTACCCAGTTGTTGTCTTAAGATATGGGAAGCCTTGGGCCCATCTAAATGAGACAACCCTAAGGCCTAAGTGGGCCCGACACTAAGAGAAATTGAAGGAGAATGAGAAGCCCACCACAGTAACCTCTTTTTTTAAAATCTCGTTGGGCTGGCCCATTACCTAGTAGTCAGTGTGCATTGCACACTACCTCTAGTCAAGTATACTACACGTAGAGAGCCCTATTTTAGAATTTCTAGTGGGTTAAATAATGATGTATGATTGCCCTTATGTTTGAGATTGTGTATTGTTTCTAGTTGATGGTGGAATGTGTGGAGCCCACTTAGTTGTGAAATTTGATCCACACCATTAAAAGCCTTGTGGTTAGAAGTTTACCCCTTTGAGTTGGCCTAGTGGTTCACCAAGTGGGACTCACGTTTGATCTATAGGACTGCATGCCTTGTACGTAGTCCAAGGTCAATGTGGGGGGTCACATCTTGGTAGCACGCACCTATTGATGGTTGAGATGATGATACATGTGTGGTAACATGATGATGTTGATGATGAGTTATTGGTTGAAATGATGGATATGATCTAATTAATGGTAATTATGGTAGGGTTAATATCAATTATGGTGATGATTTAATGGATAGTGAATTGATGGCATATGCATTGATCATGGATGAGTAGTTATTTGTGGTAGTTATGACATTGCTTGTGTTAATCATGAAGTGAAAATAATCCTCATGCTAAAGATGATGATAGTATGTATGTGTGTGTGTGTGACAAAATATGCTAATTGATCATCATGCTTTACTTGATGATGGTTACATGAATGATGATATTGATATCAGAAAATGGGGGTAGTCAAAGTTCGAACATCACTTATGCAACAAAATGAATGATGATTGAATGCATTGAACATGAGTATTGATGCTCTTGACGATGATAGATAGATAAAATATATAAAGCGTGATGAGTCTCGAGTGTGATAACATTATAGGTTAAATAATCACCAGTTTTAAAATATACCAAATGTGTAAGTGTAATATCTTCTATTAGGTCTTGAGAGACCCGTCGAGAGAGTTACATGATAGGAGAACTCATCATCACCATAGAAGTATACTGCTTCATAAGCATCGCCATCATTTGAAATTCAACAAATGCGGTTGGTGTGATGAATGATAACTGTGATGGTGGAACAAGAAAGCATAGGTTAACATGTTATCAATTCGATCAAGCGATGTAATGATAAAGCGTATAAATCAAACAATTCTAACTACTCTTATTAAGTGCGAGAATGAAATGACATGATCTTGTATGCCCTTGCCAAACCACCCTCATGCGACATCATCTTATGAATGGATGCCACATCTACTAAGCACATGCGGTGCGATGATGATCATGATTACCGAGTTATTATTAGTCCATTTGACAATATGAAACTAAGGTACCTCCCTTGTATCATTCCCAAACATGATCCATTCAGGGTCGTCGGTCTAGTTAATCTCATACGATATTATGGTTTGAGAGGCGTAAGCGAAGGCATCCAAAGGGCTCGTCACCCGTTAGCATGGATACGATCTCACCGTATGCGGCTCATTTTGGCCGTCGGCTCAAGTACGAGTCTCACCGTACTCGGCTCGATCACTAGCCGTCGGCTCGAATACGGTCTCACCGTGTACTCAACTCATACTCCGATTCTTTGTGAAAGACTCGCGAAATCGGATCACGGACCTTGGAGTATACTCGAAGATACTACGGAGGACTCGTCTCCGTCGGCACGAGTACGGGTCTCACCTTACTCGGTTCTCGCCGTAAGTATCGACGGCCTCGAATATAATGTCCGTACCACCATAATCGGCTCACGAGTCCGGTTGCTCCTTTGGTCACTACGAGGAGGCCGACTCAACCAGTGTTCCATACCACCATGCTCGGCTCATGAGTCTTAGCGGATCAGGTACCATGGTTAAAAGGGATTTCCTTTGGTAAGTTTGGTACCCAGAGTTCGAGGTGATGGCGACCAAACATGGTGAACATACATAAGACGGTCGGATTACTTGACGAGCTCGGCTAGCTCGAGCGCACAACAAGTTGAACGACATGAAGTGCATAAGCACTTGCGTGGCCAACCACTATCGCCAACCGAAGTACGACTTGGGTTCGTCGAACACATCTCACGTGGCAAATGAATCGCGACCACGAATTCAATTTCAGTACCGATTATGCGGACTATAATCATAGCCCCAAATATGATAACTTGCGGATAGATAAAGCGGTAATGGATCAAGATTCCACTCATACAATCAAGGTATGGTATTATCCGTTTAGAAAGTGTGATCATTGACGCACTCGTTGCTTCTCCCCATCACCCATGACGGATCATACAACGTAAATATAAATTTAAACATATGCATTACATAGTTATAATCATAAAGCAATTGAGCATGTTATGAATCACAACACAAGCATGAGTTTATACATGTTCAATTCCTAATCACACAACAATCCAAGGAGATCATACACATAGTTAAAGAGGTTGAGAATCATATCTCAACACCCTTATACATTACAATTTGCTAACTACTACTCATTCAGACATTTCAAAAAAAAAACACTTAAACAAACATACATCAACATACATGACATATGTCGATCACATAGGCATTAGGACAAATTCTTTCCCTAGGGAGTTGCCCCAATCATAACACGCGTACACCCACGACGGATAGTCATGGCAAGCAGGAATCCAAGTTCCATATTCATTCAGTCATTTCCACAAACACTTGGGCCACACATTTTAGCATATATGGTGTCTATTGGCCGTGGCGTGATTTAGGGCAAATCCTTTCGTCAAAAGGGTATCGCCAATACAACAATCATGAATCCATGACAATTAGTCATGGCGAGCACGAATGAGGATTCTATACTCATTGATCATTTTCACAAATACTTAGAATACACTAATACAACATACATGGTGTATGTTAGCAAAACATGTATTAGGGCTATCCTTTAGCCAAGTGAGTATTTTATCCATGTATAATATATTACTACAACAAATAATCATGATAAATGCATCTCCAAAAATTTATACGTATACGTATTTTCTAGAATACGCATTTTCAACATACATCTCTGTATACAAGTAAACATGTATTACGGCGATTCCCTTCGCCAAGCAATTATTTTATACGCACATAATATATTTATACGACGATTAATCATGACAAACACTTCACTAAAATATACATGTATACGGTACTTCTTACAATACCGTATTTCTACATACATAGTGTTTATTAGTAAACATGTATTATGGTAGAATCCTTTCGCCAAATAAGTATTTTATCCATACGTCATATATCCATACGACAATTAAACATGTCAAACACATTTCCAAAAAAATACGTACACGGTATTTTATACGAATACCTAGGTATGTGAATTTCCAAATTCTACAATTCTAATCGAAACAGAAAATGGAAAGTATTTTGTACATGTGCAATTGCATGCAGATCATGAATCTATCATTATCTGACATTGAAAGCGTTGAAAACCATAACCTATACACCTAAAGCCGCACCTTGTGTCGCGGAGTCGATAGGTTCGCTAAGGTTCCATATACGGGAGTTTGGCAGCCTAAAGAACGAAACAGGTTAGCTATTTCATAACCTACAACCTATACAACCCTAAAACAGATTAGGGTTAGGGTTTCTTACCTAGAAATGACGTCGGAATCGTAGGAAGCGATGAGAATCGGCGGAGAGCCGAATAGCTGTTAGGAGGGAACAGCAGTAGGGAGTTCCTCCCACATCTCCCTCACTTTCTCTCTCTTTTCTCTCTCTCAAATCCAAATTCGTATGGCTGGAATGGGAGAGGGTTTAAGGTCCTTTTATAGCCTAAAACCTTCCCAAAATAGACTGAGTTCAGGGTTATTGCTATTATAAGCATTTTGGCGATGTTCCAGCTCAAAAGAGTGTTTCTGGTGGCCCCCCTTAAGCCAAACGTCAGACTTAAGCTCACCACACATGGATCTATGTGGGATTACGTTTTTGACTCGATCGGATTCTCAGATCGCACGTGGCGGACCACTTTCAATTCAACGGTCATGGGCCACGATCCAGAAATTCTAAGCACATGTAAATGTTCTTGAAATTTTCTTAATCAGGGTGTAATTTAGTCGATTCGGCCAGTGCAGTTGCTTATCTTCGATCTTAGTGAATGGTGTGAGATCACTATTCCGAGATATTTATTTTATAAAGGGAATAGTGTTTTCACACCTCTCGCTCTGGGACTCAAGCGAATAGCCGTGGGACCGGTGGATTTGATTCGAGATGGTTGTCAAGCCCAATGGGCGAGGCGGTCTAAGTCCTTAACCGCATTGTTCGGACTCGATGTGCGGTCGGATCGGATCTGAGTTTCGAGATGCTCCAGAAAGCGTAGGGTAATGAGTTTGATCTTAAATTTTTGGGTTAGCGTCAATGATTCTACAAGTTTTGGGTCTTGCAGATCGTATTTAAAGCGATTCAAATGGATTTCATGGTTAATCTAGTTTAGCACTTAGTTAACTTTGTCAAATTTCTAAAGGATTTAATCCTAAGTGATTTCCGTCTGAGGTAGTATTTAGTCCTTTACAGTTTGTATCTAAAGTGATCTAAGTTATACTACTTAGCTAGTCTAAGATAGTGTCTAGGGAGAAGGTGCTTTGAAAAATTGAAAGCACAAGGTAGTGAAGGGTTGGATTTGTGAAGGAAATGGGTTCAGAAGTGATTTTAGACTATGGGATTCAGTTCTGACAAGTTAATGAGGTATTAGGATTGACCCATTGCCTAAGGACATCTAATCCCAGGTTGGCAAAAATTCGAGGTGTTACATATCCTAGTTAATAATCATGCATCTATTGATGCTCATGATGATTATATGTGTATAATCACCATGCTTTACTTGATATTGGTTACATATGAGATAATATTGATAACCATGTGACAATAATGCACACGTTAATGGTCATGATGATGACATGTATGTGATAACCATGTTTTACTTGATGCATAGACAAAAATAACATATATGAGGATGATACATGTAAGGATAACCATATACATGATGATGAATAGATACCTAATGTAAGACCCTACCCCGAGTATCCATTTTGTTCCCCTAGGTCCCGCGGTCCTACCGGTCGAATTCCGGCGACCCACGACCTGTGGATAGAGTTTGCGGTCATCCTTAAGTCGCATTATATAGACCCAACCCGGATCAACTTGAAACCTATGCCATTGCGACCGCATCGACGCTGCGGTTCCAATGCCGCATCTCATGTATAAATCTGACATGTACATCTTGTGATTTCAACCTGAGCATTTCTTGGCCATTCATCATGTGGTGGGGCCCACTTCCTAGCCCTACACGTTTTTCAAGGTGGGCCCACCTAGTTGCAATTTCCTAGAAAGCCTATAGCCTAGCTATGATTGCCTCTCTTTTCTAGAGAGCAATCATGAGATTTTGGTTGCTTCTCCCATGTGCCATGATGAGTTCCTCTTCCCTAGCTAGCACCATCTCCCAAACTCATCATTTCATTGCTAGAAACCTCTCTTTTTTTCTCTCTCTCTCTCTCTCTCTCTCTCTCATTTCTCTCCTTTTCTCTCTTGCATGGTGGAACATCCACCTCCCTCCCAAAAATCCAATAACCTTCTCTTCTCCCTTCCAATCTAGCCTTCCTAACACCATCACCACCATTAGAATCACACCTTTAGAGCTATGGAGTTCATGACTTGAAGTTGAAGGTGGATCTTGAGGTGGGTGCACTCTAGAAGACTGTCTTCCTTTCTTCTTCTTCCTTTTCTTTTCTTGCTTGCATGGAAGCATGTAGGACCCACCAATCCATGGTGGAGGTCCTACATGGCTCCTAAGATGAAGGCCATGAGCCTAGGTCCTATTCATTTCCTTCCATAGTGGGCCTTTCTCCATGGACCCACCATGATGCCTTCTTCTTTATTCTTGCAATCATAGGCCATCTAGGCCTTTGCATGCATGTAGAGAAGGTGTCCCTACCCTCCAGCAAATTATCTTGATGCATAATAGCTTGTATGTAAGTGTATACATAGTGGATGGTGTGGATTGTGGAGTGGAAGGTCCATTAGTGGGGGGACCTTCCACCAATGGCCAATTTGCTTTTTCTTTCTCCTTTTCTCTCTATTTTTTTTCCTATATATTCTGATAATGTGTGGCCCACGAAGGAGAGGTCAGCAACATCTCAGACCCTTAGCTAAATGGGACGTCCAAGCCCACCATGCATGCATGGTTTGGGTGGCCTCCAAAATAGTTTTTTTCATGGAGGTCTGAGTAAACTCATGGGTCTGAAATTTTGTTAACCTATCAAGGTAGACCTCACATGTTGAATCAGGGCCATAAACCCTTTGATTAATTTGTATAGGCTAAAATATGGACAGCCTATGTTGCTGTCCAGATTTCAGGCCCAGTTGGAGCATGAGTTTTGAGCTATTGTTTAAACCTGTTTGCAGGCCTTTCTATCCCAAATTTCTTTAGGGGTTTTATTGTGTGTGGATCCCACTTTGATGTGGAATGGGGCCCACACCCTATATCCCATGATTGAGGCCCATGGGATGGGCCAAAATAGGCTAACTGCCCATAAATTTCTGGACAGTTCAGCAACACACAAGGTGGAAATGTGCATATTTACCTGATTTTTTGGAATAAGTGGGCACCCCAGTGGACCTCACTTGTTGTCCATGAGTAAGAACACTATCCCATAAACTTTTCAAGGGTTTAGGTAGGTTTAGGCCCACTCCATGTGATCCCAAACATACGGACAATAAGATTTCTGCAACAACCAGATTTCTGTAACAAGTATGGTTGTCATTTTATTTTAAAATATTTATCATGCTTATAAGAATCTGAAATTTATTCTTGAGGTGGCCCACCCTTGCTGGGACCCACCTACAAGATTTGGGGCCATTCGGGCCACTGGAGATTTGAGTACAGTGGCTGGACCGGCCCACCTGGCTGGATGTCCATGGTGTTAATGTCCAGTAAGGCTGGCTGTCCCACCCTCCTAGAGCCCACCATGATGTAATGTTTCATCCATGCGTCCATCCATCTGGTGTGGCCCACTTGAACGTGACCCACCCTTAAGTGGGACGTCCATGGTGGGGCCCACCTTGAGCTTTGACGTGGTCTAGGCCATCCAGGCCTTGGACCGCCCACCCCTTATGGGACGCCCACTACTTTGGGATGCTACTGGACTTTCAGTCCAGCAACAAGGTCCAACTGATTTATGTGTTTTTTATGCACTCCCTATGTAATGAGAACCCCTGTATATGTTGCTGGACCACCCTGGACTTATATCTTAGTTAGAAATCTATTTTTTTACTGGGCACTAGCAGGCCCAAATAGCTAGTGGGCTAAAAATCCAGCATGATACTCTATAAATGTCCATTGTTTATGGTTGGAGTTTAAGGGTGTGGGACCCACCATATTGTGAGGATTTTTGTAAGGGTAATTCATGCCTTTACTCCCTTAATTTTAGGCTTAATTAATGCATCATTGAGGCCCCCTTTGGTTGGGCCATATGCGCACTTATATGTAACCAGATTTTTAGACTCCTTGTTGGCCCAAATGGGCTGGAACTTTCTAGATTGGCCCAGTGGACTCTTGGGTTATATTCCCCATGATGTTGTGCTGGGTTAGTGGGCTGGATTATACAAATGGTTGGGCCCTTGGTTGCCCACCAAATCTACTATATTCTTGGGCCGGGTCGTAGGCCCAACTTACTTGACTAGAGCATGATTTTTTGCCCATGTGGTTTGAGTAATGGGCTGCCCATTAGGCCCACCACAATATATGAAATTTGTGACCTTTATGTTGGGCCCTAACCTTCCCTATGGGCCTATAGTATTGCATATAGGTTGGGCTATGTGTGTTGCCCTTGGACCCATGCTTGAGTAGGCCTTAGGCCATCTACTTAAGGCCCAATATGGTATGTATGTGGAATGTTATGGATGCCCTTCTCTTATTTATGGTGATGTGTGAGCCTTGGGCCTTGATACGTGAAAGATTATTGTTTGGGCTACCTTCTTGGGACAAATAGTGGTTGGATGTCCACATTTGTGGCCCTAAGGTAGGCCCACTTGCCTCTAAGAGTGGTTAAAGGTCCACCATAGACCATTGCTAGGCCCATTTCATTTATTTAGGCCCATGTCATTGTCCTTCCTTAGCCTTGTGAGCTACCCCAGGCTATTGGGCCCCCACTAGAGGTTGTATTCCTTATGGAAAATTGTCTAAGTACCTAGACCCTACTCAGTCAGGAGGAGAGTACATCTTCACCGCATTGACCTCTGTGTTCAACTTCATGGCCCACTTCCATACGCATCATATGCATACTTGGTTGAGATGTGATTGGTCATTGGGCAGGATATTTTGGTATTTCCCTGAGGGATGGAGTTTCCCCTCTTGAGCATGTTGGATGCTTGGGATTGATGCATGGTTGATTTTGTGATTCATGCATCTGGCATTGCATAGCACGTGGATATTTGTCCTTGCTTCATCAGGGCCGTAACCCCCACAGGTATATCATGGATGGCCGTGTTTGGATACTGAAAATGTTACTTGAGCATTTAGGGTACGTAGGATGTCCATGGGTGAAAGCCCCTAAACCTTCATGATACCATGAGACACCTCAACGCCGAGACTGAGTGGAAAACATGAGCACCTGAGTGCCTTATACCGTTAGGCTGCATCTCCCACTGTCGCAAGGTCGGTTGAGATAGGATGTGGCCTTATCCGTCTGAGTGAGTGGGCAAGTTAGGCTGAGTTTGACCAACTCGTGAATGGGTCCGCTACCGTCAAGCCTTGCTAGTGATTGGTTGTCCATAGGTGGTTAGTGAGGTCTCTTACGCTCGCTTGATTGTGCGAGTCTTGGAGAGTAGCAGTTAGTCAGTAGTGTATTTGACCCCGATGGTTTTCCTATAGTGGAACTGTATATGATTTGTGGACTTGATATGAGGACTGACATTGCATTGCATTAGCATTGGCTATAATAGACCTTTTGTGTATCGCCTCGATATGGCGCCCAGTACTCATGTATTTCTTTGCATAGCCTTGGTACAGCTTGTTGCATTCATGCTTGGCCTTGGTATGGCTAGTGGCATTAATAGTGTTCTTGGTTCATGCCGAGCTTCTGCATTCTCTGATATTTCTTTTCGGTATTCGTATTACACACTTACACCGCCCTTGAAGCTTTCTATAAACTTATGCACAATTGATGCGTGCAGGTGATTCTAGGCAGCCGCAGTAGCTGAGGAGCTTTTGGAGTGTGCCAAGGACCTGTTGGAGTTTCCCTTATTTTGCTTATGTATTTCCTATTTTAAGCCATGTACCTGTATAAAGTTTTAATTCCTAGTGGATTTGTGATGTGTTCCTATAGTTACTATTTGTGGTTACTATGTTATGATCTTGGGGATGCTCTTATTGGATTCAGACTTATATTATAAATCCTCCTTGTGGGATCTCAGGATCAGAACATAGTGAATGGGTGTCAAGAGCCGAGAATGGGGCACCACGGAGGCTATTGCGGCCAGAACCAGCTATCAGGTTCCTTGTGAGTCCGATCACCGAGTCTGGGGCGTGACACCTAATACCTAATTATGGTGTTAGATGATGGATGTAATAATGATAAGGGATGTAAATTCCAGCATGTCATGCACATGCACATTGAAAAATACACAAGCTTGTGATGATATATATATATATATTAATGGTGATGAATTAGATGTGACTGAGGGTTATGAAATGATGATGCATGTGTATACTTGAAATTGTGAACTTTGACATTATGTTGGCTATTCTTAAGTTGGGCCTAGTGCCTTGGGCTTGTGAAAGCCCACTTGCCTATGGAACTTGGAATGTAAACTGGTTACAAATAACCGTTGGATGAGAGGCCAATTGACCCCACTTCCACGGTCAAAAGAATGATGTTTTGATTATTATTAGTTTGTTGTTTACTTGGCCAATTGACATTATTGTTAAGTAAAGCCCCTGAAGGTATAAGATGTATGGCAGATGTGTGATGACATGTTACGTGATGTATGGTGAAGGCATGGTGACATATAATGCATGACAGTAGTATGATATGATGTGATATGTGGTGAAGAATAATGATGTGTGATGTGTAGTTTACACACAATGATTATAGAATGTGTTATGTAACCAATACGTGGTGGATATGGCATGAAATGCATAGCTTATACACAACGCGGGTCACATAAAACCATATTATAAATTGATGATTGAATCTTAGTTAGGCCCAAGTTAAGGCTCATTACTTATGGGTATTAGGGCCATGATCCAACTCATATCAAGACAAGATTAAAGTCTAGATGGACATTCCCATGGCCAATGGATTATGACCTGAGGGTCTACTATTAAGTATTCATGTGCCACATATTGGCAAGTTGATCTATCATTCCTTTGTTTATGTTAGCATCAGCTTGATATTTTGATATAAATTGTTGATTCATGAGCATCCATGATATGCATGCATGAACACATAATGAAATTGGGGCCCTCATGTTAGTTTGTATGGTTATTTTGGGCCCTCGTGTTGGTCCATATACTTAGACGAGATCTAAAAGAGTTCGGGAATTATGGATATTGTTTTGATTTGGGCCCTTGTGTTGATCTATATGCCTGGATGAAATCCAGAGGAGTAGAGTTCTGTGAATACTATTTTATGGGCCTTCATGGTGACGTATTACATGGGCGAATGTTTTGTATGATAGCCACATGATGGTTGGTTGGGCGAGATGGTTGTGTTTAGGCCCTAGGATGGCCAAGTGATTAATGTCATGCCCCAAATCCGGAAATCGGATTCACAGGAATCCCAATCTCCAATCCAGTGCCAACAGCCTCCATAGTACCCCATTCTCGGTTCCTAGTGTCCATACGCTAGATTTTGATCCTGGGATCCTACAAGGATGATTTTTTTTTTTACATTTAGCTTGTAATAAGCATAACCATAAGATTACCTAATTCACCAAGGCAACATCTTCATCACACATCCACTAATATAATCATTTGAGTACGATGCTGAAAGGGAAATACATAAATCGAAATCAAGCTCCAGAAGACCGCTGCACACTCCAAGCTCAACATTGCTGTAACCTAACATCACTTGCACGCATCTATCGTGCATAAGCTTATAAAAAGCTTAGAGGGTGGTGTAAGTGTGTGCACAAGGTAAGTGCCAAGTATTCAACGCAATGTCATAATCATACAATGTCGAATTAGGCGTAAGGTCATGAATCATACGTTATCAGAGTAAGCAAAAATACTAACAAGTCCATGAGTCAAGCAATATCAGAATACGCAATACAGATCAATTATACAAATGAGAAATAATATCAAAATACGAGATATAGATCAACTATACAAATGAAGAGTCATAAAGAGTCAAATATCAGATGTTGTATCTAAACCATATAAATACAGAAACACAGGTAACCTAAAATGTCATATGCCGCGAATGTAATGCAATATGCGGTGCGAATGGAATGACCATGCTGGAATGTAAAGTCGGGATGATAGTACGTAGTATCGCAGGCTATGGGGTCCATCACAAGGGACTTTTATCCAAACCAGTCCTATACTTAAATTTGGATAGTCAGACTCAATGTGGTAAACTCCTGATCTTAGGTTAGTCGCGCCCCCTAACCGAAATCCTGGCCATTACGAAAGTTCACATAACAAATAGTTGAGCACCACAAGCCCGAGTGGATAGTGAATGAATGAATGAATGAGTATGTAAATCCTGTCCAATAAGTCCACATATTGGTACAGTTCATCTCTGGGATCATCACCGAGGTTTAGTACCCTCCAAAGGGCACCGTCGCTCCCAGCCATATAGTTCAAGTGAGCGTAAGAAACCTCACTATCCACCTAGCCAATAGTCTGTCAATACCTATTCGGTACATCGATAGCAGACCCATTCACGAGCTGGTCAAAATCAGCCTAACAATGCCCCCTGCACTCGAGCGGGTAAGGCCACACCCCCTCCCAACCGACCACGACACAGTGGGACACGTGGTCTCCTAGTATTTGGCACTCGGGCACACATGTATTCACTCAGTCTCGACGTTGGGGCGTCCTCTGGTACCAAGAGGGTTTTAGAAATTTTCACCCAGGGCCATCTTTGGTAGCCCGATGCTAGAACAAATTTTTGGTACCCCGTCTGGCCATCCACGATATGCCTATGGAGGCTACGGCCCTGATATCACTAAGGTGTACAGTAATCATAATGTAAGATGTATGAGTCATACTATCCAGTCATGCATCAATCCTACGCATACCTTGCGCTCGAGTGAGATAACCTCCACCTATCAGGGAGTCTCATAATAACATGCTTAATGACATATGTAATGATCAACCACATCTCATAATAAACATGCAGATGATGTGTATGGGCATGTATCATGATGTTATGCTGTCACATACTCATAATCAGTATCAATAACCGGCATTGACAATCGACCTCGACAATGTGAACATTTAACTAACATTGCTCCCGAGGAATGGCCCTCATAGATCCTAACGTATAGTGGACCCATGACCTCACACAAGGGCCAAATATACAACACCATGGGCCTCACTTAAGAGCTTAATACACATCATGATGGGCCTTTCAAATGGGCCTAACATACATCATAATGGGCCTCAACTACGAGTCGCATATACACCATATAGGTCTCGACAATCGAAATCGACACTCGGAATTGGCCTCGATACTCGGCCTCAATAATCGGAGTAGGCCTCGATACTTGGCCTCGACAATCAGAATTGATCGATAATCGAAATCGGCAAATCTGTCACGTTAATCAGAGTCGACAATCGGTCATGTCGATCGAAATTGATCGATAATCAGAATTGGCAAATCAGCCATAACAATCGGGATAAATCGATAATCAAAATTGGCAAATCGGTCATGTCAATCGGAATCAGCAATCAGTCATGACAATCGGAATCGATCGATAATCAAAATCGGCAAATCGATCACGTCAATCGGAATCGGCCAAAAATCAGAATCAGCAATTCGGTCAAATCAATCGAAATCAGCCGAACAATCGGCCTAAGAAAAGGTCATGGTTGGATTAACACAGGCATCTTGGTGGGTCCCACATATACGTGGCTCACCATACATGTATACTTAGATATATTATATGTATATACTAATATAACATAAATACATTACATATATTTTTTTTGTATAAGGGATGGGATCTTCTTGAAATGTGGTGGGCCACTCCGTCCAATGGATGGAGTAGATTCAACACAATTCGGTGGGGCCCATAACATTTAAGGAAGAGGAAAAGGAGAGAGAGAGAGAGAGAGAGAGAGAGAAGCACCCACCCATGATCTTGCCCTCCTTTCACCAAAGTATCATAGAGCTTCAATGGATGAATATCAATGGTCGAGATTGGATCATGGACGTTGGAGATGGGAATAAGGAAGGTGGGCCACACTTGCTCTCCATGGAAGCCATGGACGTTGGGTGCTCTCATGGGGTGTTTTTGAGAAATGGAGAGAGAAAATGAGAGAGAGAGAGAGGGGTGATGGGAGAGGAGTAATGATGAGTGATAGAAGGGTGTACTTTGTGTAAGGGAGAGTTGACTTTAAAGTACTTGTGTAAGAGAGAGGATGGTTGCTTGTACTTGACATGCAATGCGTGGTGTTTTCTTCGAACTGACATGATTAGACATCCTTAGGCAATGGGTCAATCCTAACACAGTTTAACTTAAACGCTCAATTAAAGTCTCAAATCGTCCCTTAAATCATTTTCTTCACAAATCCCACCTTTCACTACCTTGTGCTTTCAATCTTTCAAAGCACCTTCGCCTAGACACTATCTTAAACTAGCTAAGTAGTATAACTTGGATCACTTTATATACAAACTACAATGGACTAAGTTCCACCTCAGACAAAAAATCACTTAGGATTAAATCCTTTAGAAATTGACAAAGTGAACTAGGTGTTAAACTAGATTAGCCATGAAATCCATTTGAATCGCTTTAAATACGATCTCGCAAGACCCAAAACTTGCAGTAATCATTGACGCTAGGTTACCCTAAAGTTTAGAACCAAACTCATTTCCCGTCTGCTCTCGGGAATGAAACGAAACTTCGTATTAAGTCTAGATCGTACATCGGGAGTCCGATTAACCCGAAGCTAAGGAACTAGGACCGCCCCACTGGGCTTAACAATCATCTCAAAAATCAGCTCCATCCGATGTTCCACGGCCATTCGTTTCGAATCGGAGCGAGGTAGTGTGAAAAACACTATTCATATCCAAAAATAAATATCTGGAATAGTGATCCGCATCATTCGTTGACGCGTCAAGATAAGCAACCGACCGTCGAATCGACCAAATTACACCCTCGGATTAAGAAAAATTTCAGAACATTTACATGTACTTGGAATTTCGATCGTGGCCCACTGACCGTCGCTGAAAGTGGTCCACCACGTGCGATCTGGGTATCCGATCGAGTCAAAAACGTAATCCCACGTTGATCCATCGATGGTGAGCTTAAGTCTGACGTTTGGTTCAAAGAGGGCCACCAGAACTTCCCTTTTGAGCTGGAAAAGTGGCGAAGTGCCTATATAAGCAGTCACCCTTGAACCTGAGTCTATTTTGGGAATGTTTTAGGCTATATAAGGAGCTTAGAGCACCCTCTCTTCCAGCCATACGAATTTGGGTTTTGGGAGAGAGAAAAGAGAGAGAAAGTGAGGAAGAAGTGGGAGAATCTCCCTGCCGTCGTTCCCTGCCATCCAACGGCCTACACCGCTTCATTCCAGGTGTTTTCCCGGCGTTTTCCGTCCCATTTAAAGGTAAGAAACCCTAACCCTAGGTCTGATTTGTGGTGGGATCGATGTGGGTTGCGTAACGACTAACCGATTCCGCTCTGTAGGCTAGAAATCTCCCGTATACGGAAGTTCTACTACCCTTGCTGATTCGTTTCATTTCCATAGGCAAAGGTGAGGACTTTAAGTGTATAAGTTACGGTTTTCAACGCTTTCAATGTCAGATAATGGTAGATTCATGATCTGCATGCAATTGCACATGTACAAAGTGCTTTCCGTTTCCTGTTTCGATTAACGTGGTAGAATTTGGAATTTCACATACTCTTAGTATTCGTATAAATACCGTATACGTATTTTTTTGGGATAAATGTTTGACATGTTTATTTAATGTATGATTATATAATATATGAATAAAATACTAGTTTGGTGAAAGGGATCGCCAAAATACGTGTTCACTTGTAAATGTGACGTATGTTGAAATTGTGTATGTTAGAAATACCGTATACGTATTTCTTTTGGAATAATGTTTGACATACTTATTTAATGTATGATTATATAATATATGAATAAAATACTAGTTTGGCGAAAGGGATCGCCAAAATACGTGTTCACTTGTAAATGTGACGTATGTTGAAATTGTGTATGTTAGAAATACCGTATACGTATTTCTTTTGGAATAATGTTTGACATACTTATTTAATATATGATTATATAATATATGAATGAAATACTAGTTTGGCGAAAGGGATCGCCAAAATACATGTTCACTTGTAAATGTGACGTATGTTGAAATTGTGTATGTTAGAAATATCGTATACGTATTTCTTTTGGAATAATGTTTGACATACTTATTTAATATATGATTATACAATATATGAATAAAATATTAGCTTGGCGAAAAGAATCGCCGTATTACAAGTTCCCTTGTAAACACCATGTATGTTGAAATTGGGTATCCTGGAAAATACCCTATACGTATAAAATTTTTGATGCAATTGTCATGATTAATTGCTGTAGTAATATATTATACATGGATAAAATACTCACTTGGCTAAAGGATAGCCCTAATACATGTTTTGCTAACATACGCCATGTATGACGTAATAGTGTATTCTAAGTTTTGTGAAAATGACTGAATGAGTATAGAATCCTCATTCGTGCTCGCCATGACTAAATGTCATGGAATCATGATTGTTGTATTGGCGATACCCTTTTGACGAAAGGATTTTCCCTAGTTCACGCCACGGCCAATATACACTATATACGCCGAGATGTGTGGCCCAAGTGTTTGCGGAAATGATTGAATGAATATGGAACTTGGATTCTGCTTGCCATGACCATCCGTCGTGGGTGTATGCGCGTGTTATGATTGGGGCAACTCCTAGGGAAAGGATTTGGCCTAATGCCTATGTGATCGACATATGTCATGTATGTTGATGTATGTTTGTTTAAGTGTTTCTTGAAATGCCTGAATGAGTAGTGGTTAGTAAATTGTAATGTTTTAGGGTGTTGAGATGGGATTCTCAACTACTCTAGAGACATGTATGACTACCTCCATGAGGTTATTTGCTTAAACCGCTTACTTGTAATATATGTGTTTGTATTCCTATTGATGAAGTGCTTTACAACATGCTTTCTATCATGCTTTATAACATGCCTTATAACATGCCTACTAGCATGCTTTAATTACTTTGTTATTATGCTTTACTCCACATGCTATGGATGCGAATTGATTGTGTTTGGGGCTATGATTATAGTCCGACAATCGGTACCAGTAATTGAATTCGTGGTTGCAATTCATTTGCCACGTGAGATGTGTTCGACGAACCCGAGTCGTACTTCGGTTGGCGATAGTGGTCGGCCACGCGAAGTGCTTATGCACTTCATGTCGTTCAACTTGTTGTGCGCTCGAGCTAGCCGAGCTCGTCAGGTAACCCGATTTGTCTAATGTATGTTCACCATGTTTGGTCGCCTCGCTTGAACCTAGGGTACCAAACTTACCGGTGAAATCCCTTTTAACCATGGTACCTCGATCCGCTAAGACGCATGAGCCGGGCATGGTGGTATGGGACACCGTGGTCGAGTTGTCGGCCTACGCCGGGGTCATGTACCTCCCGTAGTGACCATTGCGCAACCAACCTCGTGAGCCGATTATGGTGGTATGGGACACTATATTCGAGCCGTCGATACTTACGGCGAGAGCCGAGTACGGGAGAGACCGTGCTCGTGCCGACGGGCGACGAGTCCTCCGTAGTATCTTCGAGTATACTCCAAGTGTCCGTGATTGGCGACGAGTCTTTCACAAAGAACTCGGAGTATGAGTTGAGCCGAGTACGGTGAGACCGTATTCGAGCCGACGGCTAGTGATTGAGCCAGTACGGTGAGATATGTACTTGAGCCGACGGCCGCAATTGAGCCGCATACGGTGAGATCTCGTATCCGAGCCGACGGGTGACGAGCCCTTTGCGATGCCTTCACTACGCTTCTCAAACCATAATATCGTATGAGATTAACTAGGATCGACGACCCTAGAATGGATCATGTTTGGGAATGATACAAGGGAGGTACCTTAGTTTCCCAATACCGCCGGTTGAAATGGACTAATAATAACTCGGTAATCATGATCATCATGCACCGCATGTGCTTTGTAGATGTGGCGCACTAAGGGAGTAGCATTCGCGAACGTAAGATGATGTCGCTTGAGGGTGGTTTGGCAAGGGCATACTGACATCATGTCATATCATTTTTGCACTTAACAAGAGTAATTAGAAATGTTTGATTTGTACCGCATTATCATTATTCGCTTGATTGATTTGATAACATGTTAACCTATGCTTTTCTTGTTCCACCCGAGTTGATCACTCACTCCCACGTTACGGGACGGTGTTTGCAACACCAACCCATTTATTGAGTTTCGGGTGGTGGCGATGCTTGTGAAGCGAGCCGGACTACTTCTATGATGATAGGAGGAATTCTCCTATATCGTATCTCTCGACGGGTCTCACGAAGACTGGTACTTGTATTGACGGGGCTATGGTATTTGGGATAGGAGACATTACACTTCCTCACATTAGGTATATTTTAGAACTGTACTTGTAATTATTTAACCTGGTAACATTATCACACTCTGGAGACTCATTATAGTTCATAATTTTATCTACCAATCATAGTCTTCCGCTTGCTAATTTACTGTCTCTGGAGTATGATATTCTGTTTTGGCTTAATCTCACTCATGTTCAATGCACAAGTATAGTCAACATTCAAACATCATTCATTTTGTTGCATAAGTGATGTGTTGGAACTCGGGAGTTGAGTTTACGCTCGACCCCGATTTTCGTGGCGTTACAAGATGGTATCGAGCATGATTTGGATTAAACCGGACTGGGTTATGGTCACACTACGCACTCTAACGCACTCGACTTAGGAGGAGCGACGGAATGTAGAAACAGTCATAGGTATCCCGATTTCGTCAATTGGCGAAGTTCATTGAAAACGAACGCCGAAATCGAGTATGTATTTAACCATGGTCGCACGGGTCGACCTTAAAACATTTCTAGGTTGTCTAGTGAAGGGTCTAGATCATAATCCACCTCATCCCAATCATTGAGAATCGAGTAAAATGTGCGATAGGCGTGATGAGGATAACTACTCCGAATCCTCGAAGCTTCTCTGGACTCCTCACAGAGACTTCTCGAATCTATAAGAGGAGAAAGCAGAAAATAGAAATAAATTCTAATAAATTCAAAACTGATTAGTGAATGACTAAAAACGAGTTCACCACCCTTTAAATAAGGATACCAGGTAATGGGAAAGAAATCAGGAACAAACTACAACTAAAACTTCTAGAATTCGCGACTTACTATGGGTCGTGATATCTACTAGTGGGTAAAGTTTTCGGTCAAAAAATAGTAAGTGTCCTAAACGACTTCACCAAACCGTTCTCCTAATTATTCTAAACTCTTTTCTCATTGGGCACAACTCCTAAAGCCCAACGGATGAAGAGAAATCAAACTAAAACTACTATTTTTGGCAAAACGAAATTGAAGCGGGGAAATAACCATCAATCGGGGGGTTTTTTCGCAATTCTGGGCTGTGCAACCCGACATAGTGGGTTGGTTGGCTTCATTAGCTCGTTCTACCCCAAATTCATATATTTTACGTCAGACAACTCATTCCGGATTGCAAGTTACGTCCGGTTTCCCCGAAACTACCTAAAATGAAGCGAATCGGGATCGAGGGGCCAAACGGAGCACTCCCGGAGGGATCCAAGGTGGGACCCAGCATTTTTGGGGCTCAGGGGACTGGAGGAACACGTCCCCACCGCGGCGGCGCGGTTCCGGCCAAGCCCGACCGCGGCGCCACCGCGGCACCGGCGGCGGACCGCGCTCCGGTTGGTTTTCCGGCGGAGTTCCGAACGTGGGGTTGGTCGGCCAGACCCCCTCTACCCCCTGGCACGTGCCATTTTGGCAAATGGTTAGGATTTTTGGGATTGGAGCCCCCTCTCTCTCACATCTTCCCTTCCAAACGCCCTCCCCTTCTATTTCCGATTTTCTCCCTCAAACCTTTTCTCCAATCTTTCGTTCCACCATATTCGGCCATGATCCACCCATTCCCATCGATCACAGCAACCCTAACCTCCTACCTTTCCCCTTTCTTCCACATTTAAGCTCTCACACCTCCCATTCGAAGCTCACATTCGTGCAAGCTCTCTAAGCCATCCTACTTTTCCATTTTCCTTCTCCATTCGCTGTCTTTGGGGCCTTTACAACATCTGTTGAGGCTCACATCCATAGAGAACCAAAAACTCCAGCCCCCCCCCATTTCCCTTATCCTCATTTTCCATGGCTCTATCCGAGCTCATCCATATGTTGTCTTGTAGTTTGCGTGGGCTACTATCTTCGGGTGGGTATATTTTCCTGATGATAGGTGTAGTAGCTGGTAGAATGTTTTAGGTATTTGAGAACGTTTAGGGTCCGTTTAGCCAAATTACATTAGGTAAGTTTACGGTGGATAGAATTGTGAAAATAATAATAAATGTATATGTTGGGTATGGCCCCTAGATTGGGTGTATCCTATGTCTTTCGACACCATGTTTAGAATGTACGTAATTAAGACTAAAATTCTGAGATTTCCTTTCCAATAACACTTAGAAATTTTCCCATCGTGGGGTATGGAAAATCCCATCTCACGTTTTTCCAACACCAGGCTCATTTTCCAAGACCTATAAAATTTAATCCCCTCCCACCCTCCTACCAACCATGTCACACCCAATCCCAAGGTAGGATTAGTAATGCGGTCCCATTTAATACAACTTAAGGCCCACTGGCCAAATTGTGTTGAAGTGATAAAGTTCCTTGATATACATTAACCCACCGCACTCGATAGCTTAAGCTTTTGGAGTGAATGGTTGTTTGACAACTAGGCCTTACGTTTTGGACCTAGAGCGAGACCCCGTTTCGTTGTTGAATCCCCTTAATACTTTAGGCTTCCTTAGTAACTCTCAGGGAGCTTGTTTGACGTAGAAACTAGTCACGATTAGAGGAAACCAATATATCCCTTGGATTCAATGTTAGGTCCAATCAATACATCCCTTAGAATTTCCTTCTCAAGGACTTAGTACAATCGGGAACACGGGGTAGAGAAACTACATACAAGCGAGGTATTCGCGGTTTGAATCGCATTCTCAATCCTGGTAGTGACCAATGAACCCTATGCTCTGATCAAGCAGAAGGCCGGGATCGACTAGGATTAAGAAATGATATGGCGAGTTTCTGTCCTAGCTAGGCAGAAGGTCCATGTATCCGACTCGGACCCACTACGTAACTTTCTTCCGTGTTGGCCGAACCACTTGCAACCAAAAGTTTATAACTTCGTCTTTGAGAAGTGTAAGAATATATAGCCAATAGAGATTTTTTTTTTTTTTTTTTTTTTTTTTCCTCTTAGGCCTAAGGAATTACCCAACTGGGCAACAAATAGTTAGGAATTAGGACCCAAGTCGCATGCCATGTCGACATACATATTATGTTTATGACCGTAGAAAGATAGCATGCCTATTAAACTAGACATGATTAAATAGGATAAGTCTGGGCCGCGATAAAACCCCTTGGTAGGATTAGGTGTCTTGCCTCAAACTCACACCCATCCGTGATAGCCCCTTTCTATAATCCTAGGTACCAAGACTGATGCAGTAGGAGACCGCATCTCATTTCATGTCAATGATAGGGTATAAATTACACCTTGTTCCGACATACGGATCAGGGCATAGCTCTTGAGCCTTGAGGGTGAAACTAAGTTTTAAGGGGGGTAGAACATTATGAGCCCAATCTAGTTAGGTCACCTATTGCATCTCTTTGATCTGGGTGGCGCAGCGGAAACGCGGTGGACCTTACCCCACTGGCCCAGGATCGAAACGGTGCTCGTTGAATACGAACATTATAGAAGCCCTAGCCTGCCCTAGTAAGATTTGATTCACCATTTCCTTGGACATAGATAATAATGAGGACTCTCTTAGATTAAGACCTAAAGGGCAACCTTAGAATAAACCATTTAAACCTTTCAATGATGGAAATTCCCTACGTTTTTAGAGTGATCAGTATACGGAGTTACTGAAATATACAACTGCGAAACATTCGCGGCTTGACCCAATTCTCAATCCTGGGTGACTACCAGCGGACTCCCTGCTTGACCGAGCAGAAGACCAGGATCTACCAGGACTGGGAAGGGATACGATGAGCCTTCTACCCTGGTCAGGTAGATGATCGATGTATCGGGATCGAGCCCACTATTACCATCTCGCCGTGTTGGTCAAACAATGAAAACAACTATCTTACTCTAAATTGTGGGAATTGTCGTCGAGACTCCAAATAGGTAAAGAAATAAATGGTAGCAAACCATCAGGGTATGAGGAATGGATAAAGAATTAAGTTTTAAGGGGGGTAGACCAAAATGAACCAGCTGGTATATACCCTACCACGCGTAGGAACTCAAAATCAATAAGCCTTAGGCAAATGAAATAATAGAAATCTTTCCTTATTACCCTTAGACAATTTCGGGGATGAAATTTTGTTTTAAGGGGGGTAGATTGTAACGCCTCAGATTTTTGCCAACTTGGGATTAGACATCCTTAGGCAATGGGTCAATCCTAACACAGGTTTAACTTCTTAAACGCTCAATTAAAGTCTCAAATCGTCCCTTAAATCATTTTCTTCACAAATCCCACCTTTCACTACCTTGTGCTTTCAATCTTTCAAAGCACCTTCGCCCTAGACACTATCTTAAACTAGCTAAGTAGTATAACTTGGATCACTTTATATACAAACTACAATGGACTAAGTTCCACCTCAGACAAAAAATCACTTAGGATTAAATCCTTTAGAAATTGACAAAGTGAACTAGGTGTTAAACTAGATTAGCCATGAAATCCATTTGAATCGCTTTAAATACGATCTGCAAGACCCAAAACTTGCAGAATCATTGACGCTAGGTTACCCTAAAGTTTAGAACCAAACTCATTTCCCGTCTGCTCTCGGGAATGAAACGAAACTTCGTATTAAGTCTAGATCGTACATCGGGAGTCCGATTAACCCGAAGCTAAGGAACTAGGACCGCCCCACTGGGCTTAACAATCATCTCAAAAATCAGCTCCATCCGATGTTCCACGGCCATTCGTTTCGAATCGGAGCGAGGTAGTGTGAAAAACACTATTCATATCCAAAAATAAATATCCGGAATAGTGATCGCATCATTCGTTTGACGCGTCAAGATAAGCAACCCGGACCGTCGAATCGGACCAAATTACACCCTCGGATTAAGAAAAATTTCAGAACATTTACATGTACTTGGAATTTCGATCGTGGCCCACCGACCGTCGAACCGAAAGTGGTCACCACGTGCGATCCGGGTATCCGATCGAGTCAAAAACGTAATCCCACGTTGATCCATCGATGGTGAGCTTAAGTCCGACGTTTGGTTCAAAGAGGGCCACCGAACTTCCCTTTTGAAAGTGGAAAAGTGGCGAAGTGCCTATATAAGTCACCCTTGAACCCGAGTCTATTTTGGGAATGTTTTAGGCTATATAAGGAGCTTAGAGCACCCTCTCTTCCAGCCATACGAATTTGGGTTTTGGGAGAGAGAAAAGAGAGAGAAAGTGAGGAAGAAGTGGGAGAATCTCCCCCGCGTCGTTCCTCGCCATCCAACGGCCTACACCGCTTCATTCCAGTGTGTTTTCCGGCGTTTTCCGTCCCATTTAAAGGTAAGAAACCCTAACCCTAGGTCCGATTTGTGGTGGGATCGATGTGGGTTGCGTAACGACTAACCGATTCCGCTCGTAGGCTAGAAATCTCCCGTATACGGAAGTTCTACTACCCTTGCCGATTCGTTTCATTTCTAGGCAAAGGTGAGGACTTTAAGTGTATAAGTTACGGTTTTCAACGCTTTCAATGTCGGATAATGGTAGATTCATGATCGCATGCAATTGCACATGTACAAAGTGCTTTCCGTTTCTGTTTCGATTAACGTGGTAGAATTTGGAATTTCACATACTCTTAGTATTCGTATAAATACCGTATACGTATTTTTTGGGATAAATGTTTGACATGTTTATTTAATGTATGATTATATAATATATGAATAAAATACTAGTTTGGTGAAAGGGATCGCCAAAATACGTGTTCACTTGTAAATGTGACGTATGTTGAAATTGTGTATGTTAGAAATACCGTATACGTATTTCTTTTGGAATAATGTTTGACATACTTATTTAATGTATGATTATATAATATATGAATAAAATACTAGTTTGGCGAAAGGGATCGCCAAAATACATGTTCACTTGTAAATGTGACGTATGTTGAAATGTGTATGTTAGAAATACCGTATACGTATTTCTTTTGGAATAATGTTTGACATACTTATTTAATATATGATTATATAATATATGAATAAAATACTAGTTTGGCGAAAGGATCGCCAAAATACATGTTCACTTGTAAATGTGACGTATGTTGAAATTGTGTATGTTAGAAATACGTATACGTATTTCTTTTGGAATAATGTTTGACATACTTATTTAATATATGATTATACAATATATGAATAAAATATTAGCTTGGCGAAAAGAATCGCCGTATTACAAGTTCCCTTGTAAACACTATGTATGTTGAAATTGGGTATCCTGGAAAATACCCTATACGTATAAAATTTGCTGATGCAATTGTCATGATTAATTGCTGTAGTAATATATTATACATGGATAAAATACTCACTTGGCTAAAGGATAGCCCTAATACATGTTTTGCTAACATACGCCATGTATGACGTAATAGTGTATTCTAAGTTTTGTGAAAATGACTGAATGAGTATAGAATCCTCATTCGTGCGCCATGACTAAATGTCATGGAATCATGATTGTTGTATTGGCGATACCCTTTTGACGAAAGGATTTTCCCTAGTTCACGCCACGGCCAATATACACTATATACGCTGAGATGTGTGGCCCAAGTGTTTGCGGAAATGATTGAATGAATATGGAACTTGGATTCCTGCTTGCCATGACCATCCGTCGTGGGTGTACGCGTGTTATGATTGGGGCAACTCCCTAGGGAAAGGATTTGGCCTAATGCCTATGTGATCGACATATGTCATGTATGTTGATGTATGTTTGTTTAAGTGTTTCTTGAAATGCCTGAATGAGTAGTGGTTAGTAAATTGTAATGTTTTAGGGTGTTGAGATGGGATTCTCAACTACTCTAGAGACATGTATGACTACCTCCATGAGGTTATTTGCTTAAACCGCTTACTTGTAATATATGTGTTTGTATTCCTATTGATGAAGTGCTTTACAACATGCTTTCTATCATGCTTTATAACATGCCTTATAACATGCCTACTAGCATGCTTTAATTACTTTGTTATTATGCTTTACTCCACATGCTATGGATGCGAATTGATTGTGTTTGGGGCTATGATTATAGTCCAGACAATCGGTACTGCAATTGAATTCGTGGTTGCAATTCATTTGCCACGTGAGATGTGTTCGACGAACCCGAGTCGTACTTCGGTTGGCGATAGTGGTCGGCCACGCGAAGTGCTTATGCACTTCATGTCGTTCAACTTGTTGTGCGCTCGAGCTAGCCGAGCTCGTCAAGTAACCCGATTTGTCTAATGTATGTTCACCATGTTTGGTCGCCTCGCTTGAACCTAGGGTACCAAACTTGCAGTGAAATCCCTTTTAACCATGGTACCTCGATCCGCTAAGACGCATGAGCCGGGCATGGTGGTATGGGACACCGTGGTCGAGTTGTCGCCCACGCCGGGGTCATGTACCTCCCCGTAGTGACCATTGCGCAACCAACCTCGTGAGCCGATTATGGTGGTATGGGACACTATATTCGAGCTGTCGATACTTACGGCGAGAGCCGAGTACGGTGAGACCTGTGCTCGTGCTGACGGGCGACGAGTCCTCCGTAGTATCTTCGAGTATACTCCAAGGTCTGTGATTGGCGACGAGTCTTTCACAGCAACTGGAGTATGAGTTGAGCCGAGTACGGTGAGACCTGTATTCGAGCTGACGGCTAGTGATTGAGCCAGGTACGGTGAGATATGTACTTGAGCTGACGGCCAGCAATTGAGCCGCATACGGTGAGATCTGTATCCGAGCTGACGGGTGACGAGCCCTTTGCGATGCCTTCACTACGCTTCTCAAACCATAATATCGTATGAGATTAACTAGGACTGACGACCCTAGAATGGATCATGTTTGGGAATGATACAAGGGAGGTACCTTAGTTTCCCAATACTGCTGGTTGAAATGGACTAATAATAACTCGGTAATCATGATCATCATGCACCGCATGTGCTTTGTAGATGTGGCGCACTAAGGGAGTAGCATTCGCGAACGTAAGATGATGTCGCTTGAGGGTGGTTTGGCAAGGGCATACAGCATCATGTCATATCATTTTTGCACTTAACAAGAGTAATTAGAAATGTTTGATTTGTACTGCATTATCATTACTGCTTGATTGATTTGATAACATGTTAACCTATGCTTTACTGTTCCACTGAGTTGATCACTCACTCCCACGTTACGGGACGGTGTTTGCAACACCAACCAGATTTATTGAGTTTCAGGTGGTGGCGATGCTTGTGAAGCAGAGCCGGACTACTTCTATGATGATAGGAGGAATTCTCCTATCTGTATCTCTCTGACGGGTCTCTGAAGACCTGGTACTGTATTGACGGGGCTATGGTATTTGGGATAGGAGACATTACACTTCCTCACATTAGGTATATTTTAGAACTGTACTTGTAATTATTTAACCTGGTAACATTATCACACTCTGGAGACTCATTATAGTTCATATATTTTATCTACCAATAGTCTTCCGCTTGCTAATTTCTCAATGCACAAGTATAGTCAACATTCAAACATCATTCTTCCGCTTGCTACACTAATATATCGACTCTCGAGTATGATATTCTGAAATTTTGGCTTAATCTCACTCATGTTCAATGCACAAGTATAGTCAACATTCAAACATCATTCATTTATGCACAAATATCATAAGACCGGTCAAAAATGATCATGGTACCAACATGGTAAAACAGTGGTCTGATGTCACTCTCCCTCATGATCATGGGGCTATGCGAGTGTCCACATCTTCCACATCACAAGTGTGCACCAACCACATAATAGCATAATTAGGATCAATCCATCACTCTGCACCAATCGCATGGCCGAAACCTCATATAGTGGCACCAAAACAAGTTGTATATCAAACACATACAAGTGATGCACACATACCATAACATGTCTCAAATCCTCATGTAAAGATCCACAACTATTAGAAAGCTCATATCACCAACATGTTCATTCACGGTTAAGAGTTAAGTGGTCCACCTCATCAGTTCCATAGGAAGTGGGTGCATAAGTGTCATGCCACGATACGACGCTAGGTGCACTATCTATGACTCAAGGTAGTACATACTATGGTCCACTTAGTCCTTACGTCTAATTGATCACCATCCAAGCATATAAACATAAATTAGCATTACCATACAAATACAATCATCGCATCTAACCACATCAGCATTAGCACATGTACCACATCACACAATCGCCGCACATGTGTCATCAACACATGCATAGTTCGATTTCAATCCAACACCTCAACATGTCTAGCTATCATTTCAAGTGGACTAAGGTCCAGTTCAATGCCACACTCGAATGGGCTGATTAGTGGGTCACTACATCCTAACCTTTTGGCTTGTTGGGTGACCCATATGATCTCCACTGTCAGTCCATTCAAGGCTTCAACCAGAATTCATTCACAAGGTCCAAATGCAACTTGGCATACACCATCACAAGGAGTGTCTCATGTACTTACCGAGAGGCCCAAACATAGGCCCAATATTCACATATCATGGAGTCTTACATTCTTAATAAGAGGAAGTAACCTACGGGCCCGATAGGTTTACCGCTAATGGGCCCACGAGTCATCCACTCAAGGTGGGCTTTAAGGCTAATAGGCTCACCACTCTAATGACATTGTGAACATATTAGTGGAGTTCACAAATCAAGCCTAATACTATTAACAAGATGGGTCCAACAATTAATCCGACACACGTCCCAAGTTCACATACCCAAGAGGTTACAACATCAGCATAGTCCACGAGTCTGGAGTGACCACACAATTCTCATATGCCCACATGGTCATGTGGCCACTCCATTATCAGAAGTCCATATTGTTGAGTGGCCACACAAATGTCACTCTACTTGCTATAATAAAAGACTTAAGGTCAGATGGTTACTTACTTTCATTACACCATAGCTCACATAATGGAGCAACCGCTTTATTAAACTTTCACATGGTCAGGTAGCCAGTACCACAATTTCATATAGTTTAGTATATATACGATTATTATCATGATCTAGTGTCCACATTTCAAAATATCCAAACACAATCGAACAATCATAATCCTACACACGAATATAAGGTTACACTAATTATGTTAAGTCTTATGCAACAACCGGCCCACACTTCACACAGCTAATAATCCAGGTTTAGTGTCACATAATGAACGGACCAAGGACCACATTTAATCATATCACATATAGTTTAGCAGTCCTTACTTCCACTTTACTAATGAGTTGAATGTAGGGATCATATTCGTGTCACATAATACCGAGTTGAGGACCACTTTATTTTCAAGTTGTATAATCCAACCTATATCATAACTCTTATGACTAAGAAAATCTGCACGTACAACCCGATTGTTCATGGATTAGGTGACCATGGCTATACTCATAAGCACGTGGTCATATCATTGGGCGGCCACCAATGCCACTTGATTTCATGTAGTTGGTTGGCCTTGTGTGCATTTCGCAAATCATACAGTTAGATGACTACATATACTCTACAATTGCATATGATTAGGTGGCTATACATACGTCACATGCCCACATGATTAAGGGGCCAAACACATATATAGCACCCTCACACCACTAGAGTCTACACATTGTTATAAATGAATATGTTTAAAGGTTTAAACACATGTCATATGATCCTACTACTTAGGGCCACACTTTAACCAAAGTGCCAAGTGATGAAGGGTTGTGCACTCGTTATATAATTAGCTAATCTAACTCAGCAACCCAATCCCACACAATTTTGGTCTGATCGTCGCACAATTTCACATGATTCAAGGTAGCATACATATCACAAATACACATAGGCTAGCGGTCAGCCAAATATCACATGACTGTATAGTGTGGGCTACACATGTCACATTTTGCTTCAATTTTAAGTTATCCATGCACCCCATACCCCATGATCACACAATCCAAGAGTGGTCATTCAACCAACATTGCCACTTATAGGTAATCCTCTTGAAATATAGATCTCACTGATCTGATGGCTCAACCCATGAAAGTGGGGCCCATTTATATCAAAATAGGTCAACAGAGTTTTCTTTTAGGGAAATTGACCGTACTTGCCTCGAAGTTTGGGCAAATTACCTCGATCGTTATGACACTCCACATTTTCCCTAAAGGGTCTTCTGACATGCTTTTGAAAATTAGTTGGACCAAAATGCCCTTATCCTTGTTTCAGTAGTTGTATGATTTTCCAGGGAAGAAGAAGTTACGTTGTATTTAATGCCAAGAAAGTAATGTGTACAAAACCCCTTTTTGCTTGCAGGCAAGGACCAAGATCATGGGGCCCACATTGACGTATGTGTATAATCCATTCTGCCCATCATTTTTGTCGTGTAATATAATCCATGCTTCCCATCCTTTTTGTCGTGTCATTTTAGGGCTAGGGCCCAAATATCAGCCTTATCCCGAGCTCGTGTGAGTCATATAATAGAAAATAATGGTGACAATGGAACCCACTGTTGAAACTTTTCAGGCTTATTATGATGTATGTTAGAAGTGGACATTGCCCAAGTCAGGACTTTTTGGGCCCACGCCGAGATGGCCGACAGGGTGGACGGAACGGATCTCCCCATTGTTGACCTCAGGCTATTGTACCAATGGCTATCCTTTCATTTGGCAGTAAAGAAAGTGAATATGTAACAACAGCAACCCATATAACATGGGAACCACGACCCATATAAAATTATAACTATGACCTATGATAACCACGACCCATATAACATGAGCACTACGACCCTTACTACATTACAATCACGACCGTTGCCATATTACAACCACGACTCATGTTATATGGGTCTTGGTTAGCATGTTATAGGGGCCTTGGTCAGCATGTTATATGGGTCCCAGTTATATGGGTCTTGGTTAGCATGTTCTATGGATCTTGGTTAGCATGTTATATGGATCTCAGTTGTATGGGTCTTGGATAACATGTTATATGGGTCTTAGTTAGCATGTTATATGGGTCTCAGTTGTAGGGGTCTTGGTTAGCATGTTATATGGGTCTCAGTTGTATGAGTCTTGGTTAGCATGTTATATGGGTCTTGGTTAGCATGAAATATGGGTCTCAGCTGTATGGGTCTTAGTTAGCATGTTATATGGGTCATGGTTAGCATGTTATATAGGTCTCAGTTGTATGGGTCTTGGTTAGCATGTTATATAGGTCATGGTTGTCATGTTGTATGGGTCTTGGTTAGCATGTTTTATGGGTCTTGGTTAGCATGTTATATGGGCCGTGGTTGTCATGTTATATGCGTCTTGGTCAACAGGTTATATGGGTCTCAGTTATATGACTCTTGGTTAGCATGTTATATGGGTCTACGTTATATGGGTCTTGGTTAGCATGTTATATGGGTCTGGGTTATCATGTTATATGGGTCTTGGTTAGCATGTTATATGGGTCTGGGTTATCATGTTATATGGGTCTTGGTTACGAAACCCTTTTTGCGCGTGGGAAAGGACTAAACTCGTGGGGCCCATATTGATGTATATATATAATCCATGTCGTCCACCTTTTTACCGTGTCATTTTAGGGCTAGGGCCCAAATATCAGCCTGATTCAGAGCTCGCATGGGTCACATAATAAAAAATAATGGTGACAATAGAACCCACTGTTGAAACTTCCACACCGAGCTGGCTGACAGGGTGGACGGAACGGATCTCCCCATTGTTGGCCTCAGGCTATTGTACCAATGGCTATCCTTTCATTTGGCAGTAAATGAAGCGAACATGTAATAACCGCGACCCATATAACATGGGAACCACGACCCATATAACATTATAACTACGACCCATGACAACCACGACCCATATAACATGAGAACTACGACCCCTTATTACATTACAATCACGACCGTTGCCACATTTATGTATATAATTCATGTCGTCCATCCTTTTTACCGTGTCATTTTAGGGCTAGGGCCCAAATATCAGCATGATTCAGGGCTCGTGTGGGTTACATAATAGAAAATAATGGTAACAATAGAACCTACTGTTGAAACTTTTCAGGCTCACCGTGATGTTTGTTAGAATTGGACATTGCCAAAGTCATGACTTTTTGGGCCCACACCGAGTTGGACGACAGGGTGGACGGAACGGATCTCCTCATTGTTAGCCTCAGGCTATTGTACCAATGGCTATCATTTCATTTGGCAGTAAATGAAGTAAACATGTAACAACCGTGACCCATATAACATGGGAACTATGAAACAAATAACATTATAACTACGACCCATGACAACCACGACCCATATAACATGAGAACTACGACCCTTACTACATTACAATCACGAGCGTTGCCACATTACAACCACGACCCATGTTATATGGGTCTTGGTTAGCATGTTATATGGGTCTCAGTTATATGGGTCTTGGTTAGCATGTTATATGGGTCTTAGTTGTATGGGTCTTGATTAGCATGTTATATGGGTCTTGGTTAACATGTTATATGAGTCATAGTTATCATGTTGTATGGGTCTTGATTAACATGTTATATGGGTCTTGGTCAGTATGTTATATGGGTCTCAGTTTTATGGGTCTTGGTTAGCATGTTATATGGGTCTTGGTTGTATGAGTCTCAGTTGCAGACCATTTGGGTCATGGTCTATATGGGTCTTGGTTAACATGTTATATGGGTCGTGGTTGTGATATTGTATAGGTCTTGGTTAGCATATTATATGGGTCTTGGTTAGCATGTTATATGGATCATGGTTGTAATTTTGTATGGGTCTTGGTTAACATATTATATGGGTCTTGGTTAGCATGTTATATGGATCTCAGTTGTATGGGTCTTGGTTAGCATGTAATATGGGACTTGGTTGTATGGGTCTCAATTGTAAACCATTCGGGTCGTGGTCTATATGGGTCTTAGTTAGGATGTTATACGTGTCTCAGTTGTATGGGTCTTGGTTAGCATGTTATATGGGTCTTAGTTAGCATGTTATATGGGTCTCAGTTGTATGGGTCTTACTTAGCATGTTATATGGGTCATGGTTAGCATGTTATATGGGTCGTGGTTGTCATGTTGTATCAATCTTGGTTAGCATGTTATATGGGTCGTGGTTGTCATGTTGTATCTGTCTTGGTTAGCATGTTATATGGGTCTCTGTTGCAGACCATTTGGGTCGTGGTCTATATGGGTCTTGGTTAGCATGTTATCTAGATCTTGGTTAGCATGTTATATGGGTCTCAGTTGTATGGGTCTTGGTTAGCATGTTATATGGGTCTTGGTTAGCATGTTATATGGGTCTCAGTTGTATGGGTCTTGGTTAGCATGTTATATGGGTCTTGGTTAGCATGTTATATGGGTCTCAGTTGTATGGGTCTTGGTTAACATGCTAACCAAGACCCATATAAAATGCTAACCAAGACCCATACAATATGACAACCATGACCCATGTAACATGCTAACCAAGACCCATATTATAACTATGACCCATGACAACCACGACCCATATAACATGAGAACTACGACCCTTATATGGGACTTACAATCACAATATATATTGCCACATTAAAATGTTATACGACCTATGTTATATGTGTCTTGGTTAGCATGTTATATGGGACTTGGTCAGCATGTTATATGGGTCCCATTTATATGGGTCTTAGTTAGCATGTTCTATGGGTCTTGGTTAATATGTTATAGGGGTCTTAGTTAGCATGTTATATTGGTCTCAGTTGTATGGGTCTTGGTTAGCATGTTATATGGGTGTCAGTTGTATGGGTCTTAGTTAGCATGTTATATGGGTCTTGGTTGTATGGGTCTCAGTTGCTGCCCATTTGAGTCGTGGTTTATATGGGTCTTGGTTAGCATGTTATATGGGTCTCAGTTGTATGGGTCTTGGTTAACATGTTATATTGGTCGTGGTTAGCATGTTATATGGGTCTTGGTTACAATGTTATATGGGCCGTGGTTGTCATGTTATATGGGTCTTAGTTAGCATGTTATATGGGTCGTGGTTGTCATGTTATATGGGTCTTAGTTAGCATGTTATATAGGTCTCAGTTATATGGGTCTTGGTTAGCATGTTATATGGGTCTTGGTTAGGATGTTATATGGGCCTCAGTTGTATGAGTCTTGGTTAGCATGTTATATGGGCCTTAGTTAGAATGTTATATGGGTCTTGGGGTCTTGGTTAGCATGTTATATGAGTCTCAGTTGTATGGGTCATGGTTAGCATGTTATATGGGTCGTGGTTGTCCTATTATATGGGTCTCAGTTATATGGGTCTTGGTTAGCATGTTATATGGGTCTTGGTTAGGATGTTATATGGGCCTCAGTTGTATGAGTCTTGGTTAGCATGTTATATGGGCCTTTGTTAGAATGTTATATGGGTCTTGGGGTCTTGGTTAGCATGTTATATGGGTCTCAGTTGTATGGGTCATGGTTAGCATGTTATATGGGTCGTGGTTGTCCTATTATATGGGTCTTCGTTAGCATGTTATATGGGTCTTGGTTAGCAGGTCTTGTTTAGCATGTTATATGGGTCATGGTTAGCATGTTATATGGGTCTTAGTTATATGGGTCTTGGTTAGCATGTTACATGGGTTATTGTTGTCATGTTGTATGGGTCTTGGTTAGTATGTTATATGGGTTTTGATTAGCATGTTAGCATTAACATGCTAACCAAGACCCATATAACATGCTAACCAAGACCAATAAAACATGACAACCACGACCCATATAACAAGCTAACCAAGACCCATATAACATGCTAGTGAAGACCCATACAATTGAGACCCATATAACATGCTAACCAAGACCCATACAGACCACGATCTAAATGGTCTGCTAGTGAGACTCATACAACCAAGACCCATATACCATGCTAACCAAGACTCATATAACATGCTAACCAAGTCCCATACAACTGAGACTCATATAACATGCTAACCAAGACCCATACAACATGACAACCGCAACCCATATAACATGCTAACCAAGACCCATATAACATGCTAACTAAGACCCATACAACTGAGACCTATATAACATGCTAACCAAGACCCATATAATATGTTAACCAAGACCTATACAACTGAGACCCATATAACATGCTAACTAAGACCTATACAATCGAGACCCATATAACATGCCCATATAGACAACGACCCAAATGGTCTGCAATTGAGACCCATATAACCAAGACCCATATAACATGCTAACCAAGACCCATATAACATGCTAACAAAGACCCATACAACATACAACCACGACCCATATAACATGCTAATCAAGACCTATATAACATGCTAACCAAGACCCATACAACATTACTGAAGTAACGGTGAAGACCGCTTGAGTTAAAGTTGGAATATGCCAATATCTCCTAGAGGGGGGGGTGAATAGGGCTTTTTAAAGATTTATGAGTTATATTAAAAATCATATCACTCTAATCCTATCATGTATGCAATTTTCAGGATTACTCAAATGTAACTCTACTAGCTTCCAAGCCAGGTAGAGGATCTAATCACAAACTAATCAAGATATAGCAATATGCAACTTAGTCTATGTCGGATGTGACTGTGTATGTGTGTGAGATGTGATCAGATATATGAATATGAATGCATTGTCATGAATCACACATATAGAAAAGTAATCACAAACACAGTTATTTTATAGTGGTTCGACGATAAGTCTACTCCACTCCCGGCTGCCGCACTCAACCCTTGAGTGTATTGGATTTCACTAAGGAGGTTTCCCAGGGTTCACCTCAAACCTAAGGTTTTAAATCAGGTTCACCTTTAACCTTTACACGGAGGTTTCTAATTGGTTCACCTCTAACCCTGGAGTCTCACTGGTTCACTCCTAACCAGATGTTTATGCTCTCTATAGAGTAAGGTTCCACACAACGCACCCAGAGATTTCTACTCGGTTCACCTCTAACCCTGGAGTTTCACTGGTTCACTCCTAACCAGATGTGTATGCTCTCCATAGAGCAAAGTCCACACAACGCACCCACAGCGTACACTCCCACCGGAGGCCTCCTTGAGGACTTCAAAGGGTAAGAACCACTTAAGACCCAATCTTAGAAAGGAATGATCACAAGTGTCCTCTTGGACTCTAGATACTTACAGATAAGTTGATGAGTCTCGTTAAGCACAACGCTGAAGATCTCTACCCCCTTGTTGACGAAGAGTCTTCTACTCCTTTGATCCGCAACACAAAAGATATACCAAGACTAGGCTTAAGGTTAGGTCAAGGTGAAGATGGAGTCCTACTCTCTAAAGATTTTCCTATTAGGAAGATAGAGTAGCGCCAATCTTATGCATTCAAGGCATCCCAGCATAATGATTTTTCAATCAGGTAGTAGCTGGAGGATCCTTGAATTCGAAAGTTCATTCCCCAATCCACTCTATTGAATATCAATGGTGAGGGTGGATTGGAGGATGAACTCCCTCGAGAGAAAGGGCTTAGGGTATAAGATGTAAGTTGAAACATACAAAGCTCTCTCTTTTTCTCTCTTACAGCAACAAACGACAAGTCCTCTATATATAGGCAAAAAGCTCCAATGGATATAAAACGGTCACATTTATGACAGAGTTCGATATCATCGAGCGTATACTCTCGATAGCATCGATGGTCTGCTCGATGACTCGGACTCGATGTCATACGCTTTTGAAACTTCTTACCAATTGGTCGATGAATCGAGACTATGGTCGATGTCATCGAATTTCGAACTCCGATTCCATCGAGGACAGGATCGATCCATCGGCATTTAAAAAATGAGAGAGACTTGACTTTGAAATATTGCAGGATTTTAAGATTGATCGGGGAACCATCGAGATCATCGGAATTTGAATGTTGATGATATCGAGATCAGAGTCGAGACATCGATAAATCCAGCTGATTTATCTTAAGCTTGCTGGACAATTTATGTCCCTGTTCGATGCAATCGACCTGGTGCCGATATCATCTATATTTGAATATCGATTCTATCGAAGGGCCCCCGATCATAGTTAAGAACAACCTGAAATATTTGATGTTAGATATGCGCGCCCACGATCGATATTATCGATGGACTCCCAATGTTATCGACATTTGAATTCAGATCATATCGGAAGAGCATCAATGTTATCGAAGACTTTTAAGATTTCCTTTAAAAAATAGGGGTGCCAGGAAACTATCTGTTGATCTTATCGAGCCACTCTTGATGGACTCGAGATTTAAATATCGATGATATCGATAGGTGTATCGATACATCGATAATTCGTCCATATATGTTATGAAGTTGTTGGACATATTTGTACTTATATCGATGATATCGATATGTGTATCGATACATCGATGAATTCATCCAGATGAATATTTAGTTGCTGGACACTTTTGGTCCTCTCATCGATAATATCGTTAAGGTATCGAGGAGGACATTGACAGAATGGGTCGATACATCGAATCATATCGAGGGTGTTTCATCGATAATATCGTTAAGTTATAAGATCGATCATACAAGGCGAGAAAAACATAGAGATTTTCCTATTTTAAAAAAGTTTTCTCACCACAAAAATCCTAAGATGTCTATCTTGTTTTAAGGGTTTTAATCACCTGGTGTTTTGGGACATGGGATGTGAGGCTATGATTTACCTATTGTGGGCTTCCACACATCTGGTTGAGGCAGACGCTTGAAATAATCTTTCTATCAAGTTCTGTAGCCAATCTGACTTACCAGTCACATAACTTGACAAACCAGGGCACAAGTAGGTGCACTTTCAATCTCTTCATTTGTTAATTACGTGACAAAATACCTAAAACACCCTAGAACACTTCTAGACATATCCGAAATTGTGTGTACATGCATTTACACAATTTTACAATTTTTCTACCCCATGTACATATTCTAGAAGTATCTGCTCCCCCTTACTTCAAAACTCCCCCTTTCTTGGTGCAGCTGCTCCCCCTCACACATGCAACAATATTAGATATATGATTTTTCGCTCGGGGTGTTTTGAACTGTTCTCCCCCTTTTTGTCAGTCATTAGCAAAGGTATAACAAGTGATATTGACTGAAGAGTGAATTACATGGGAGAACTAAGCGGTTAGAGATGTATAAAGATAAAATCATTTTAAAACATACATCATTTTCAGAGGATATGAATGCAAATAGAATAAGCAATAAAGTCATATGCAATTCATATCAGAAACTTTAATAAACCAGGGGAGAAAAAAAAAACTTAATTATGGCATTAAAAATGTGAATTCTGTTCAGCCATATCCAAAATATCCAACTCTATATTGCCACAGACAGCAGTAAAAATTCAAAATATTCAACTATCGAACTATCAGAACACATACTGCCACAGATAGCAGTAGATTAACAGTTTATCGTAACAATGCATTTTCAAGTTTTCTTCAATTTTGTTGATGTTGAATATCAGTATCATAGATCTGGACCTGTTCAAATGTTACCGATATTGTCATAACTTTGCATTCAAAATAACATGTTAAGACAGAAGTTAATTACTTGTGGCTGACTTATAATCACAAATGTCTCAGTGTGAAGTTTTACCAGTGTGGCTTATGTTCACTGAGATTTAGTGAGAGTAGACACCAATGGATTTTTGTAAATCACTAAACCTATTTGTATCAAGAGGTTTAGTGAGAATGTCTGCGAGTTGCTTTTCTGTGGAAACATAATCCAGTGTAAGGATCTTGTCCTCAACAAGTTCTCGGATAAAGTGATGACGCATGTTAATATGTTTAGTCCGAAAGTGTTGAACAAGATTCTTTGAAATGTTGATTGCGCTTGTGTTCTCACAGAAGAGACTCATAGTGAGTTGTTCAATCCCATAATTCAACAACATCTGTTTCATCCAAAGGAGTTGTGCACAGCAACTACCAGCAGCAATGTATTCAACCTCGGCAGTAGATAATGATATTGAATTTTGCTTCTTGCTCTGCCAGGAGACCAGGCAGTTTCCAACATAGAAACATCCTTCGTTAGTTGATTTTTGATCATCCAAATTTCCTCTCCAGTCGGCATCAGAGTACCCGGCGATGATTGTGGATGTTTCAAATAGATATCACAGACCGTAGGCGGTAGTTCCTGTTATGTATTTAATTATCCTTTTAACGGCTGTTAGGTGAGATTCTTTAGGATCAGCTTGATATCGAGCACATACACCCACACTAAAAGATATGTCGGGACGACTAGCTGTGAGATATAGTAGACTTCCTATCATACTCCTGTAGAGATGTTGACCCACACTCTTGTCATTTGTATATTTGGAGAGTTTGAGTGTGGTGCTCATGGGAGTGTGATAGGAACGACCAAATTCAAGACCAAACCTTTTTACCAAATCGTTCACATACTTAGTTTGACAGATAAAGATTCTATCATGTAGCTGCTTGACCTGCAAACCTAAAAAGAAGTTTAATTCACCAACCATACTCATTTCAAATTCCAATTTCATGAGGTCAGCAAATTTATATGCAATATCTCACATGTTGAACCAAAGACTATATTGTCCACATAAATTTGTGCAATAAGCAGTGAGACTTTTGTTCTTTAGGTAAATAGGGTTTTATCAACACTTCCTCTGCAGAATTTATGGTCCAAAAGAAATTTTGTCAATCGTTCATACCAAGCACGTGGTGCCTATTTAAGACCATAGAGAGCTTTGTTTAGACGATATACGTATTGAGGGCACTTAGGATCTAAGAATCCCTTGGGTTATTCCACATAAACTTCTTCAGCGAGATCTCCATTCAGAAAAGCACTCTTAACATCCATTTGAAATAGTTTAAATTTTAATGCACATGCAATAGATAAAAGAATTCTGATAGACTCGAGGCGAACTATAGGGGCAAATGTCTCATTAAAATCAATGCCTTCTATCTGGCAGTACCCTTGAGCTACAAGTCTTGCTTTATTTCTAATCACATTTCCTGATTCGTCAAATTTATTCTTGAAGACCCATCTGGTTTTAATGACATTAGTATCGAGTGGTCTGGGAACCAAATTTCATACCTCATTTCTTTGAAATTGTTGAAGTTCTTCTTGCATTGCATTTATCCAGTGTTCGTCTTAAAGGGCTTCAACAATGTTCTTAGGCTCAATCTTTGAGGTAAAGCAGAAATGACTATAGATATTTTCTATCTGTCGTTGAATTCTTACACCAGCATTAGGATCTCCAATGATTTGCTCTCAAGGATGATCTTTTATAATGGGAATGTCAAATGATGGTTGAGGTTCACCGGGTGATAAAGTTTTGCTTTCAGGTTTTTCCAATATGCATAAATCTACATCATCTTCTAATTCATTCATAGGTGCTTCTTCTTCATGAGGTTGATCATCGATTACCACATTTACTGATTACTGAATGGTGAGAGTTCTTAGATTGTATACTCTGTACGCATGACTATTCATGGCATACCCCAAGAAGATTCCTTCATCACTTTTAGACTCAAATTTTTCTAGGTGATCTTTATCTCTCAAGATATAACATTTGCTACCAAAGACTCGAAAATATTTCACACTAGGCAGTTTTCCATACCATAGTTCGTATGGGGTTTTATTTAGGCCTGCTCTAAGATATATTCTATTTATGATATAGCAAGCAGTGTTGACAACTTCTGCCCAAAAACTTTTAGCCATATCCTTCCCATTTAGCATAACTGACCCCATCTCCTGCAGTACTCGATTTTTCTTTCAACGACTCCATTTTGTTGTGGGGTTTTTAGAGCTGAGAATTCATGATGAATCCCTTTCTCATTGCAGTATTTTTAAAATTTTTCATTTTCAAATTCCCCACCATGATCACTTCTGATGCGATTGATCCCGTATCCTTTTTCATTTTAGAGTCGTTTTGCCAGAATCACAGATTCCTCAAAAGCATTTGATTTTTCTCGAAGAAATGCGACCCAAGTAAATCTGGTGTAGTCATCTACTACCATCAGGAAATATCTTTTCTTCCCATGACTTTTCACTTTAGTTGGTCCAACTAGATCCATATGTAGCAGATCCAAAGGTTTTGTTGTTGCTATGGAGGTTGTTTTCTTATGTCCGGCCTTTATCTGTTTTCCTTTTAGACATTCTCCACAAACAACTTTTTCTTCTGTTCTAATCTTGGGAAGTCCCCTAACCAGATTCTTTGAACTGAGCTTTGCTAAATTTCGGTAGTGGATATGTAACACCCCAGATTTTTTCTAACCTGGAGTTAGACATCCTTAGGCAATGGGTCGATCCTAACACCTGATTAACTTCTCAAATACTTAATTCAAAAGTTTCAAATCCCTTTTCAAACCATTTTCTTCAAAACCTTACATTTCCTTCAAAGATCTCACCTTTCACTACCTTATCCTTCAAAATTTGTTAAGTGCTTCCATATTAGACACAAATCTTAAAGTTTAGGTGATATTGATCAATACTTAACCTAAAAATTACTATGAATAGAAATAAATAAATAAAATGAGTTTTTAACCATTAACCTTTTGGAATCTCACGACATAAGTAGGCTATTTGGATAAATCAGCTTCTCCTACCCTAAAAACATGTATCGCACGTCGAATAACTCATCCCGATTCGTAAAATACACCTATTTCGAATATTGGACAGCGAAATCACCGCAAACAAGACAACGAGTGGCGAGGGGCTCGCCGGGTTGGTAAGGCCTCGCCAAAATGTGGGCCTGGCAGGGCCGCAGCGGGTCGGTGGCCCGTTTTCGATAGAAAATTCTGCAATTTTTGTCTTACTTTAAAAATTCATATCTTCTTCGTTATAACTCTGATTTAGGTGATTCAAAAGCCAGATTGAAGCTTGGTAAACCTAGTTTCATATAAAAATAAAAAATATAATAAAATAATTAATATAGTTAAATATAGGTCATGGTGACAATTGTATGAAAGTCATTAGTTTGGACAGCTGCTGCTTCTGGAATTTTTAGAATTTTTCTACAATACGAAACCTAATGAAATTTGGTGGAGATGAAGTAGACTTGATGATGAACTATTAAAAAAATAGACCAACTAGAAATACTAGAAAGAGGCATAGAACTTCCCTAGGACCGTATTCTGTCATAATTAGGGCAGAATTTGATTAAGTTCTGAACTAAACAATCAGTAGAATTCGCTTGAATCACTTTAAATACGATCTGCAAGACCCAAAACTTGTAGAATCAGTGATGCTAGGTTACTCTAAAATCTATGATCAATCTCATTACCCGGCTGCTCTCGGGAGCATCACGAAACTCCGTATCAGATTTGGACCGCACATCGAAAGTCTAAATAATACGAGGTTATAGAATTAGGACCGCCTTGCTGGGCTTGACAACCATTTCGGAAGTCAAATCCAGATAGTGTCCCACGGCTATTCGCTTAAGCCCGGAGTGAAGAGTGTGAGAAAACGAAGATTTCTTTAGAAATGTAATCTAATTTAAGTGATCTGAGACTTGTCACTTGCGGGCTTGATATAAGCAATCAGACCGTTAGAATCTGACCCAAATACACCCTCGGATCAGGGGAATTTCATACACAGGTCAGTGTACTTGTGGCCCTGATCGAGTTCCGGTGACCGTTGAACTAAAACTGGTCCGCCACGTGTGATCTGGGAACCTGACGGGAACGAAGACTTAACTCGACCTAGATCCAAGGTTGGCGAGCTTAAGTCCGAACTTTGGCTCAAGGGGGGGTTCCAGAAGTGCGCCGTTGAGATGGAACTGTCCGTATTTGGACATAACCTAAGTATACCTTGGCCCTGGGTCTAATATGGTGAGTTTTGGGCCTATATAAGGACCTTAAACCCTCACTCTCTCATCCCATACGAATTTCAGAAAAACCTAGGAGAGAGAAGAGAGAAAAGAGAGAGAAAGTGTGAGAGAAGTGAGAGATTCTTCCCGATGCTCTACCCTGCTATCCTACGTGATTAATCATCACGATTTAATCGCTATTCTGGTGATTATGGCTTCGTTCGTAGGTATGAAAACCTAACTCTAAGCTGTTTTAGAGTTTCTAAGAGTGTAGGTGATGGAATAGCTGACCTATTTCATGATTCAAGTTGTCGTTGTGTCATAGACAAAGGCGTTGGGTTCAAACTGGTTTCGGTTCAAGTTTACCGACAAAAGGTACGGACTTTAGACGTATAGGTTATGGTTTTCAACGCTTTCATTATTAGATAATGATAAATTCATGATCTGGATGCTATTGCATATGTACAAAGTGTTGTCCATTTCATTTTTCCGTTATACGTTAACTATGTTGAATATATTGTATTCCTCGTATTTGTAGAAAATACCATATACGTATGAAATACGAATTTGTGCTTGCCATGATTAATTATTGTCTAGGTATACTAGATACATGTGTATCAACTTTTGGGTGAACGGATTAGCCTAACACCTGTTATATTAACATACGTCGTGTACGTACTAGTTGTAGTCTAAGTGTTTGGAGAAATGTTCGAATGAATATGGAACTATGATTTATACTTGCCATGACTATTGGTCATGAATGCATGATCGTGGTTCATGTGGTAATCCTTTGAGAAAGGATTCACTACGACTTGTGTTTTAACTAGTATATTATAGGTATGTTAGAATGTGTAGTCTAAGTGTTTGTGAAAATGCTTGTATAGTTATGTACTTAATCTAGTAGTGCCTCGAGTAGGTGTTGAGATAGGATTCTCAACTACCTTAATGATGTGTATGATTTCCTTCATGTAAGTTGGTTAGTTTAATTACTTACTGGTTTATGAAATGTATGTGTTTGGATTTCTTGTTTGCATTGTGTTTTATAACATGCTTGTTAATATATTTGAATTACTTGTTTAATTAATTCTGCTCTTACTACTTCACATGTTTAAGTTGTATTCCATAAAATCTGTGAAGGGTGATGGGGGAGTGGTGTAACGATTCCATGTAACAGCCCTGGCAGCCCTAATCAGACAATATTGCATATTTGATTGTATGATTTGAAATCTTGATTCATTATTGCTTTAAGTGTTCCGTAATTGAATGTGATTGGGGCTATTGTATAGTCCAGGCAATCGGTAACGGGATTGAATTCATGGCTAAGATTCATTCGCCACGTGAGATGTGTTTGACGAACCCGAGTCATACTTTGGTTGGTGATAGTGGTTGGCCATGCGAAGTGCTTATGCACTTCATGTCGTTCAACTTGTCGTGTGCTCAAGCTAGCCGAGCTCGTTAAGTAACCCGATCTGTTTAATATATGTTCACCATGTTTGGACGCTACTACTTGAACCTAAGGTACCAAACTTACCAGTGCAACCCCATTAATGTTGGTACCTCGATCCGCTAAGACTCATGAGCCGGACATAGTGGTATGGGACACCGTGGTCAAGCTGTCGGCCTACGCTGGGGCCATGTGCCTCCCCATAGTGACCAGTGAACAACCAGACTCGTGAGCCAAATATGGTGGTATGGGACACTGTATTCGAGTTGTCGGCCTACACCGTTTTGATGGGTGATGGGGGAGTGGTGTAATGATTCCGTATAACAGCCCTGACAGCCCTGACCGTACCCAGTGTAGTGACCTCGAGCATACTCTGAATCTACAACGAGGCAACGAGCCTTCCCATAGTAAATAGAGTATAAACTAGGCCTGTATTGATAAGGTGATGGGGGAGCGGTGCAACGAGTGCGTGTAATGACCCGGTAGCCCTTACTGACGACTAGAACCGCATCATCGTATGAGATTATCTAGGACTGACGACCCTAGAATGGATCATTGTTTGGGAATGATATAAGGGAGGTACCTTAGTTTTCCAATCCTGCTGTATGAAAAGGACTAATAACAACTCGATAATCATGTTCATATCGCACTGCATGTGCCTGGAAGATGTGGAGCACTGAGGGATGAAAGCATGCCGCGGACGTAAGATGGTGTCGCATGAGGGAGTATGTTGGCGAGGGCATGCATCATGACAGCATTTCATACTTGCATTAACAAGAGTACTTAGGATTGTTGATTGTACTGCTTTATCATTACTGCTTGACTATTTTAATAACATGTTAACCTATGTTTTATTGTTCCACTAAGTTGATCACTCACTCTCACGTTACGGGACGGTGTTCCGGACACCCACCAAACTTTGTCTAATTGCAGATGGCGACGCTACTCCTGAGGTGGAGCCGGACTTTGTGACAATGAGACCGGACTTTGTGACAATGAGAATACTTTCTCGTATATGCTGTTTTCTGGCGGCTCTATGTGAGTCGTGCCTTGATCAACGGGGTAACAGGGATGTTAACCAGATGACACTACACCTTTGGTATATTTTGAAATTGCACTTGTAATTCATTAACCTGGCAACATTATCACACTCTGGAGACTTACCATAGTTTATATCTTCTATACATCTATCACAGTCTTCCGCTTGCAATTTAACTGTCTCTGGAGTATGATATGCTGTTTTGGTATAATCTCATTCATGTTTCAATACTCTCATCATAATCATCATTATCTATGTTGAATAAGTGATGCGTTGGAACTCGGGAGCTGAGCTTTGCTCGACCCCTGATTTTCAGGGCGTTACAGGACATGTCCCAACCTTTGGTGCCATAGTTTGGATTCATTTTTCACAGCCATGTTACACTTTGTGGATAACCCCTTCTCACTCGTACTTTCAATGACATAACAATTATCACTAGTACATAAACCTTTTATGAGCGATTTTCCTATATGATCCAAAATTCTACACACATCCTTTGAGAAAGTGACAAGATGTTCTTTGTCACAGATTTGGGAGATACTCAGGAGATTATGTTTCAGGCCTTCTACACGGAGTACATGTTTGATCTTTGGAAGGCCTAGTACTACTATAGTTCCTTGTCCAACTATCTTGGCTGAGCTTCCATCACCAAATGTGACAGATCCCCCTTCAAAGTTTGAGTACTTACAAAAGTGTGTTTCGTCACCAGTCATGTGTCTGGAACATCCACTGTCCAGATACCACTTTGAACTATTTCTGACTTTTAGGGCTGTATGGATTATTAGACAACTATTCTGGTTTGTTACACCCACCTGGATATTTTTGAACATAATTCCAACTTCAGTCAAGATCACTCTCTAGGCGGTGAAGCCCTTAAAGAGAGACCCTCTCTGATACCAATTAAAGTAGCGGTGAAGATCGCTTGAGTTGAAGTCGGAATATGCCAATATCTCCTAGAGGGGGGGTGAATAGGACTTTTTAAAGATTTATGAGTTATATTAAAAATCCTATCATTCTAATCCTATCATGTATGCAATTTTCAGGATTACTCAAATGTAACTCTACTAGCTTCCAAGCCAGGTAGAGGATCCAATTACAAACTAATTAAGATATAGCAATATGCAACTTAGTCTATGTTGGATGTGATTGTGTATGTGTGTGAGATGTGATCAGATATATGAATATGAATGCATTGTCATGGATCACACATATAGAAAAGCAATCACAAACACAGTTATTTTATAGTGGTTCGACAATAAGTCTACTCTACTCCTGGCTGCTATACTCAACCCTTGAGTGTACCGGATTTCACTAAGGAGGTTTTTCAGGGTTCACCTCAACCCTAAGGTTTTAAATCAGATTCACCCTCAACATTTACACAGAGATTTCTACTCAGTTCACCTCTAACCCTGGAGTTTCACTGGTTCACTCCTAACCAGATGTTTATGCCCTCTATAGAGCAAGGGTCCACACAACGCACCCAGAGGTTTCTACTCGGTTCACCTCTAACCCTGGAGTTTCACTGGTTCACTCCTAACTAGATGTTTATTCTCTCCACAGAGCAAGGGTCCACACAACACACCCACAGCGTACACTCCCGCCGGAGGCCTCCTTGAGGACTTCAAAGGGTGAGAACCACTTAAGACCCAATCCTAGAAAGGAATGATCACAAGTGTCCTCTTGGACTCTAGATACTTACAGATAAGTTGATGAGTCTCGTTAAGCACAACGGTGAAGATCTCCTCCTCCTTGTTGACGAAAAGTCTTCTGCTTCCTTGATCCGCAACATAAAAGATATACCAAGACTAGGCTTAGGGTTGGGTCAAGGTGAAGATGGAGTCCTACTCTCTAAAGATTTTCCTATTAGGAAAATAGAGTAGCTCCAATCTTATGCATTCAAGGCATCCCAGCATAATGATTTGCCAATCAGGTAGTAGCTGGAGGATCCTTGAATGCGGAAGTTCATTTCCCAATCCACTCTATTGAATATCAATGGTGAGGGTGGATTGGAAGATGAACTCCCTCGAGAGAAAGGGCTTAGGCTAGAAGATGTAAGTTGAAACACATAAAAGCTCTCTCTTTTTCTCTCTTATAGCAACAAACGACAAATCCTCTATATATAGGCAAAAAGCTCCAACGGATATAAAACGGTCACATTTATGACAGAGTTCAATATCATCGAGCAGGTTCGATATCATCGAGCGTATACTCTCGATAGTATCGATGGTCTGCTCGATGACTCGGACTCGATGTCATACGCTTTTGAAACTTCTTACCAATTGATCGATGAATCGAGACCATAGTCGATGTCATCGGATTTCAAACTTCGATTCCATCGAGGACAGGATCGATCTATCGGCATTTGAAAAATAAGAGAGACTTAACTTTGAAATATTTCAAGATTTCAAGATTGATCGGGGAACCATCGAGATCATCAGAATTTAAATGTCGATGATATTGAGATCAAAGTCGAGGCATCAATAAATCCAGCTGAATTATCTTGAGCTTGCTGGACAATTATGTCCTTGTTCGATGCAATCGACCTAGTGCCGATATCATCGATATTTGAATATCAATTCTATCGAAGCGCCCCCGATTATAGTTAAGAACAACCTGAAATATCTGTTGTAAGATATGCGCGCCCACGATCGATATCATCGATGGACTCCCGATGTTATCGACATTTGAATTCAGATCATATCGGAAGAGCAACGATGCTATTGAAGACTTTTGAGATTTTCTTTGAAAAACAGGGGCACCGGAAAACTGTCTGTTGATCTTATCGAGCCACTCTCGATGGAATCGAGATTTGAATATCGATGATATCGATGAGTGTATCAATACATCGATAATTCGTCCAGATATGTTATGAAGTTGTTGGACATATTTATACTTATATTGATGATATCGATATGTGTATCGATACATCGATAAATCTGTCCAGATGAATATTTAGTTGTTGGACACTTTTGGTCCTCTCATCGATAATATCGTTAATGTATTGAGGACTTCGACAAAACAGGTCGATCATATCGAGGGTGTTTCGATAGGATAGACAAGGCGAGAAAAATATAGAGATTTTCCTATTTTGAAAAAGTTTTCTCACCATAAAAACCCTAAGATGTCTATCTTGTTTTAAGAGTTTTAATCACCTGATGTTTTGGGACATGGGATGGAGGCTATGATTTACCTATTGCGGGCTTCCACACATCCGGTTGAGGCAGACGCTTGAAATAATCTTCCTATCAAGTTTTGTGGCCAGTCTGACTTACCATTCACGTAACTTGATAAACCAGGGCACAATTAGGTGCACTTTCAATCACAACCACGACTCTTATATCATGCTAACCAAGACCTATATAGACCACGATCCAAATGGTCTGCAACTGAGACCCATACAACCAAGACCCATATAACATGCTAACCAAGGCCCATATAACATGCTAACCAAGACCCATACAACTGAGACCCATATAACATGCTAACTAAAACCCATATAACATACTAACCAAGACCCATATAACTGAGACCCATATAACATGCTAACCAAGACCCATATAACATGGGTCATGGTTGTAATGCGGCAATGGTCGTGATTATAATGTAGTAAGGGTCGTAGTTCTCATGTTATATGGGTCGTGGTTGTCATGAGTCGTAGTTATAATGTTATATGTTTCATGGTTCCCATGTTATATGGGTCACGGTTGTTACATGTTCATTTCATTTACTGCCAAATGAAATGATAGCCATTGGTACAATAGCCTGAGGCTAACAATGGGGAGATCCGTTCCGTCCACCCTATCGTCCAACTCGGCGTGGGCCCAAAAAGTCCTGACTTTAGCAATGTCCAATTCTAACAAACATCATGGTGAGCCTGAAAAGTTTCAACAGTAGGTTCTATTGTCACCATTATTTTCTATTATGTAACCCACACGAGCCCTGAATCATGCTGATATTTGGGCCCTAGCCCTAAAATGACACGGTAAAAAGGATGGACGGCATGGATTATATACATAAATGTGGTAACGGTCGTGATTGTAATATAGTAAGGGGTCGTAGTTCTCATGTTATATGGGTCGTGGTTGTCATGGGTCGTAGTTATAATGTTATATGGGTCGTGGTTCTCATGTTATACGGGTCACAGTTGTTACATGTTCACTTCCTTTACTGCCAATGAAAGGATAGCCATTGGTACAATAGCCTGAGGCCAGAAATGGGGAGATCCATTCCGTCCACCCTGTCGGTCAGCTCGGCGTGGGCCCAAAAAGTCCTGACTTGGGCAATGTCCAATTCTAACAAACATCACAGTGAGCATGGAAAGTTTTAACAGTGGGTTCTATTGTCACCATTATTTTCTGTTATGTGACCCACGCGAGCTCTGAATCAAACTGATATTTGGACCCTAGCCCTAAAATGACACAGTAGAAAGGATGGATGGCATGGATTATACACATACATCAATATGGGCCCCACGAGTTTAGTCCTTTCCCACATGCAAAAAGGGTTCCGTACACATAACTTTACTAGCATTAAATACTACGTAACTTCTTAGTCCCTAGAAAACCATGCAACTACTGAACGAAGGTCAGGGGCATTTTCGTCCGAAACAATCTCCAAAAGCTGTCAGAAGGCCCTTTAGAGAATATATGGAGTGTCGTGGCGATCAAGGTAACTGACCCAAACTTCGAGACAAGTTCGGGCAATTTCCTTTTCTTTTACGGTGACGTTTAACCTACACTGTGAGGTCCACTTGAGAATTGTACTTGTGATTTTTGGGCTGAATCCCTTGTAACGAGATGTCCAGTGAATGGATGGTGCAGATATGATACACATACATCACGGTGGTCCCAGATTAGATTCACTAGATGAACGGCCTGGATAAGGGACATATATGATGGTGGCCCAGGATGGATTGCAAATAAACATTTTCGTAACCTTTGAAAGGGGTTTGACGGTGGACATTTCTGCCCATCACTTTCATATAAAACTTAGACCAGTGTAGTTTTTTTTGGTCGGCCCACCTAAAATGAACCATCAGAATGGGATGGATGGTATGGATTTACCTCACATCATTAAGATGGGCCCTGAAATAATTTTAACAATAAATGCTCAAATCCCACTGTCCAATTGGTGTGGCCTACCTGAGCTTGTGATCGGCCTGATTTTTAAGCCTTTAAAGTAGCCGGGGCTGGGAAGATGGATGGACGGTGTGGATTAAGCACATACATCATGGTATAGCCATGTTAAGCCCCATAGTATGACGGGCCTAAAGGAGCATATGGATGTCCCTCTCTGGACGTGCAACGTCCAGAGTCACCTCCTCCATGCTTCTTTATTTATTATTATTATTTTTTTAAAATATGTATATAGGTGTGTATGATTAGTGGGTAGGATTATATGTTTGTGAGGGGCTGGCCACCCTAGTGGGTCCAGCGAATAGATGGTTTAGATGACAACTAAAGATTACTGTGGCTCGGTAACTTAGATCAGGCTGAAATTTGTATGGTCCTTCGTCCTAGTCCCGGTGACCCTATGAACTATTTGGATCGCTAATAAATATCATGATGGGGTCCACCAGTCCAGGGCAGACCGAACAGGAAAAAGGGAACCCAAAAGGTAGGTGGGTCCCTAGTACGTATACTTGAGACCCATCTCTCTTTTTTTATTCTTTTTTTTTTTTTTTTTTCTTTTTGTTATCACCCAGGTCTAGTTTCCTTTTATCAACAGGTTGGATGGCAATGAACTACAGTGGGCCTTTCCGAAATCGGCGATGAGTATCCCCATCACACTATTTCCTATTGTGTGGTGGGTGGGGGTTTGCACCTAGTGGTGTCCAACTATGGACGGTTTGGATAGCATACAAACATTACAATGGGCCCACGGTGGAGCCCACCACGTTCTAATCAAGCTGACATCTGTGTGATCTTCCATCCAGGTCTTTGTGACCTTATGAACAGATTGCATGGCTTACCAACATCGTGGTGGGGCCATGATCAATGGTCCCACACAACTTCCAAATTGTATTGTTATTTATGTTCTTAAGCCATCTACACCATTGGATGGCTCATTATCTTCACTTGGGGGTCTATTCTCTTGTGGGTCCTTACACGTACCCCACATGAAAAAGAAATGAAGGAAACAAGAGAAGAAAAATGTGAGGGGGTGTACTCACCTTGATAATTAAGATAGATGGTTGAGATGGATTGATGGAGTTGATGGTGGAAGGGATGTGGTTGATGGCCCATCAAGATCACATTCTCTCACTACAAGAAAATAGGCCTTTATTGGCGGCCAAAACTGCCCCTAAAAGTATTACCGGCGGTCGGGCACGTGCCACTAAAGGGGGGCTTCGCTGTATCTTTTACCGGTGGCCGCAGCTTTTGGCCGCCGCTAAAAGCTGAACTTTACCGGTGCTTATTATCATTTACCAAGGCTTCTAGTGACTTTAAAAGTGCCGCTAAAACAGTAGGAACGCCGATAAAAATTATGAGAAACGCTGCGGAAAAGCGATGAGAGACGCCGCTGTATACAAAACGCGCTCAATGTTATAAGAAACGTAGGTAAATTTAATAATAAACGCCGCTAGAATTTGCAACAAACGCCGGAAAGTTGAAACAAGTGCCAACAAAAGATTGGAGAAACGCCACTAAAAGTGCCAATAATAGAAATTCCTATTGATTCTTTACTAATCCTTTCACACAAATTCCTATTAATTCTGACTAATCCTTTCCTATAACTGTTGTCCTACAATCAAATCTCCATCGGTCTAACTATCAAATCTCTATCTGCAAAACAATCAAAACCCTATGACTGAATGACAAGAATTTGAATTACCTAATAATCTAATTTCATAAAAACTACAATGAGAATAGAGATGAAAAGATAGTCAACCAGACAAGAGTAACCCGGCCTAAAATTCAATGGACTCTTATTTGGATCATTAAAGTAAGTCTTCAAACTACAAGGTAGATTAGCTTCAAATCTTTTCAATTAAAAATATTTATCGATATACAAAACTTGTGTGACAAGCCCCTGTTTGGTAACAAAACTAACAGATATCAAGTAATGCAGATATGAAACACCTATTACTCAGAGGCAAAGAAATATTATTGGCAGATATCAAAAAATTCTACCAAAGAAATAGTTATAATTCAGATAAACTTCATCAAAATTTATCTTAGTATGTTCCTTAAAGTTTTTGAAGCAGTACAACATGATATGATGACCATTCACATCATTCCTCAGAATGATTACATCATTCGTCACACTGTAAGCACTGATGAGAAACATGCAATTCTGTCAACTCATTCAACACATTATCTTGCCAATACTAGTGGAAAATCAAGCTAATGCATAAGTATTTAGTATCATGCAGGTTTTCATGTTGATTATGGGAAATTCAAGCTCCATAAAACCTGTTATTTCATACTGTCTAAACCCACCTGATGGATGGCTTGGATCTTGCACCTGCTTGTCATGTTGGGACATAGGGTGGCATGTAGATGGTATGCCTTGTACAGGCATGGGTGGTACAGATAGATTTTTAAAAAGGCATCCATAATTGACTCAAGATTGAGTTGGTTCCTAACCAAGTCAATAATTAAGCCAGAATCTAACCACGTGAGCACAATGTGAGTTTACTGCATCATTCGGTGCTTGGTTTCTAGAAAATTTGAGTGACTCAGTAGAATATAGAGTCTCCGCTCCAAGTTTCAAACCATACCCAATGTCCATGTGCTAAAGAGAAAGACTATGGGAATGAAGTCATGGGCTTGATTCCAGCTTGCGCACAAAACAAGAGAGAAAAGAAAAGGTCATGAAATATAAAACTACAAAAAATGCTTCAGGAACAAAAGAATTACTTGGGGAGTGTTTTCTGCAGGACTTCCACATGAAGCATTGGTTCCACCTGCAGCCTCATGATTGCCAAGGTAGAAAAAATTCAAATAATCCTGCGGCACATATGTTTTCTCAAGCCCAACCTCTTCCAAGGTGTTATAAATTATGTCATACATCATTTGCATTATTTTATTATGCAACAATCAAAAGGTATCCATATAAATAAACATTACATCATACAGAGTACAAAAGGAAGAATGAAAAAATTTATATTTAAAAAATGTAAATTAAATTTCCCATTCAATGTCTAGAGCCTCTCGAGATGTCTAAGATTCCTAATAAAAACTAATATCAAAGACAGTCGATGGAGATCACCTGCCCAAAAAGAATCCTCTGTGTAGGAACACTTGTCGGATCACCTTCAGGCCACATTGGGATAACTATATAGGCAGAAAATCTCTCATTCGCTTTGATCTTGTTTGTAATCTTAAGAGCAATTTCCATTGGTATTAAATTGTTAGAACCTGCACAATAACCAAAACTCCTTAAAATTCTTAAGTCGGAAATGTTGAACTTAAGAAAATTTTGAGTTGTCGTTCATTACGCCCTAGCCCAAAAATCAGGCCAGTCCACGGGCAAGGTTTGACCTATCGTCCAACACCTACATACTAGTACCATCCATGAACGATACAACTGTCTGGCCCATGCTTGCCTGAAACAGCCCAATACAGGCAATATATGTGGTGAATGATTCAATACACAAAAACTAATTTCCAAAGCATGGCCACAAGTATTAAAAAGAAAATGGATGGTTGAGAAAGGATAATGTCCTCATTCGATATACAAACATGGCCCACTGACTTTCCAAGTGAAGGCACATTAAATGTGGGGCCTGCCTGATGAATGGCCCTAACGTTGCACAGGTGCAGAATTGGCATGCCTGAGTTTTTACGTTTAGTGACTGCAGATGAGTGACCACAAGTAGCATTACATCCCACTAATCTATGCGCATCATGTAATGATATGAATTGTTCATTAGAGGAATTATTCAACTAAAAGATATTTGTGATCTTCCAAGAAAACAAAAACTACATACCTGCTACAGAGATCAGCTCTCATCGTCAGAACTGGAACTATCCATCTGATGGTCCCTAATTGCCGGGAAAAGCAGCTTCCGGGGATCTATAACGGGTGGCACCATTGGCGCTTCCTTGTTAACTAACAGTGTCTTTCTTACCTTCTTTAACGCTTCTTTCTCAACATCTTTGCATATCTTATCCACCAAGTTGAGAAAATCATGCACTATCACAAACAGATGAAATCCTTCATATTTCCCAACCTGCCCATGGAAGTAATCGGTGGTGCTCTTCACCAATGACCATATCCTCTTCTCCTTTGTAAGCAGCCAATGACCGAATTCTTGTCTGGTTAAAAAAATCTTGGAATTTTAGAGTTGCCAACGAGTAGAATTAGGTACCATCATAAGCGGCTAATTACCAAGATAGCAGAAAAAAAGAACCCTAGAAAAAATAGCCTAGCACAAATATTAAAGAGAAATATGCAACAGACAGGTATATTCCCCCACACACTAAATTCTGATAATGACTGCCTCTTACTCTTAGAAATGTTGCAAGGAAAAAGAAGGTGAAAATTGACATGAAACCAATCATGATAGTTTATAAGAATGTAACAAACAGAAATTAGTGTTGTCTGCTAGTTTGACTTACTGAAAGTCAATCAAAGAGGACCTACTCAAACACATATAAAGCATGCTTTGATATATTATGGCCCATGACATTGAAATACAACAGAAAGAAGATGAAGAAAGAAATATATATGTATATGTATATACTTTTCTCCTTTTTCTATTTTTCTCTCAAATGGTTGATTTCACTTCAATCTATCAAATATCACTCAAATCTTGTGTTTTGATCCAAAATAAGCCTAGATCCAGTATAAATTTAGTTTTTAAGCTTTCCTCCACGGTTGATTGAAGAAACAACTACAAAAACTAAAGTTGGAAAATTTTGAAATGGCTCCTTTATGGCTGTATCAGTCCTATATTAGTGTTAATGTGGGGTGTATCAGCCCATATCAACTGATATGGGCTGATTCGACACTTCTTCTCTGGCACAACCCTCTATCACTTAACAAGGTGGCTTATGATATGGCCGAAACCAATTTTCAAAACCACCAGCAACTTACCTATGAAAAGGGAAAATGAAGTCAAGCAGCTACATGTCAACATTTTAGAACATAAACACTAAAACCTTAAAACCTGGTCAGTTACAGACATAAACCTCAAACCTTAAAACATTTTCTGGGTCCCACCAAAAAGAATGAACAAGAAATAGAATCACCATCCGATTTCATGGAAAGTGCATCAAATGACCTAAGTGCTAACTCTGTGGTTTTACTAGCTCTAGACACATTTGTCCCCACCCATTCACATGCAGCTGCATGTGCCAAGCTGTCATGTTTGTGAAATTCCAAGCTTTCCATCAGGCACTGTAACGCCCTGAAAATCGGGGGTCGAGTATAATTCAACTCCCGAGTTCCAACGCATCACTTATGCAACATGTTTAATGATGTTTGAATGTTGTCTGTGTTTAGCAGTAAACATGAATGAGATTATACCAAAGCAGTAATTCATACTCCAGATCAGTTGTATAAAAGCAAGCGGAAGACTGAACTGTATATATATGTATGTAAAGAAAACAAAATAAACGATTCATTATCCAGAGTATGAGTCCTTCTGAGTCACAATATACATGTCTGTTATGAACAAAATGTCAAAATAAACTAGGTACAATCCCTGTAAATCCCATCGGTCCCGGCAGCCTAGTCGAAGCCACCAGCGAACTGCATATACGAGAACTCCTCCTGGTCCTCGTCATAATCAGGCTCCGCCTCCAGAGTAGTCGGATCGCCTAAACCTGAGACAGAGTCTGGTTGGTGTGCGCAACACCGTCCCGTAACGTGGGAGTGAGTAGCTAACTCAGTGGAACGATAAGGCATAAGTTATCATGTTATCAATACAATCAAGCAGTAATGATAAAGCAGTAAATCAAACACTCCTAGTTACTCTGATTAATGCAAGTATGAATGCAGGTATGATGGATGCCCTCGCCGACATACTCCCTCATGCGACACCATCTCACGTTCGCGGCATGCTTACATCCCACAAGTGCTCCACATCTTCCAGGCACATGCGATGCATGATGAGCATGATTACCGAAGTTTTTAATTAGTTCGTTTCAAACAAACAGGATTGGGAAACTAAGGTACCTCCCTTGTATCATTTCCAAACATGATCCAATCTAGGGTCGTCGATCCCTAGTTAATATCGAGACGATTGTGTGTTTTCTAGGTCCTTTGCAGAGGCGCTGTATCGTTACGCACAAAGGTTGCACCACTCCCCCATCACCCCTTAAACGATTCATCACTATACAGAAACAGGCCTAGTTCATACTCTATATATCGCGGCGAACCCTAAGGCACGCTGCAACTTTAGAATATGCTCGCGGTCACTACAAAGGGCTGTGGCTGTTACGCACAAAGGTTGCACCACTCCCCCATCACCTTATCAATGTAGGCCGACAGCGCGAATATAGTGTCCCATACCACCATAATCGGCTCACGAGTTGAGTTGCTCACTGGTCACTACGGGGAGGCACGTAGCCCGTGGCCAGAGGGCCGACAAAACGACCACGGTGTCCCATACCACCATGCCCGGCTCATGAGTCTTAGCGGATCGAAGTACCATGGTTAACGGGATTTTCACTGGTAAGTTTGGTACCCTAGGTTCAAACATTAGCGACCAAACATGGTGAACATACATAAGACACACGGTTTATTTGACGTGTTCGGCTGGCTCGAGCGCACAACAAGTTGGGCGATATGAAGCGCAAAAGCACCTCGTGTGGCCAACCACTATCGCCAACCGAAGTACGACACGGGTTCGCCAACACATCATGCGTGGTAGAACGAATTCCAACCACATCTTCCAGTCTGATACCGGATGCCTGGACTATGAACATAGTCCCAAGCTCAGTCAAATCCTAACCATAGCATATGAAATACGGCATGATAACATGGTAATTCAAGGACACTAGTAATCATGTTACAAAGCATATCATGAGGCATGGCGATAAACAAATTACAAAGCATGTTCAAAGGCATGTTATAAAGCATTATGCAAATAGGGATACAAATACATGTATTTCATAGGTAAGTGATTAGAGTGAATAATCACATGGAGGATGTCATATGTGACTCTAAGGTAGCGGAGAGCATCTCAGCACCTACCTAAGATTCTAACACTTAAGCACTTACACTCACAAGTGAATTCACCAACACTTGGAATGCACTATTTCAACATACATGACGTATGCTAGAGAAACGTGTACTAGGATTGTCCCCTTACCAAACTAGTATTTTATACATATACATCATATTCATACAGCAATTAAACATGGCAATCACATCAGCAAATTTTATACGTATAGGGTACTTCCTCATATACCCAATTTCGACATACATAGTGTTTACAAAGGAACATAGATTGCGGCAATTCCTTTCGCCAAACTAGTATTTTAATCATGTATTGTATCATCATATATTAAATAAATATGTCAAACATTATTCCAAAAGAAATACGTATACGGTATTTCTAAAATACGTAATTTCAACATACGTCGCATTTACAAGTGAACATATATTTTGGCGGTTCCTTTCGCCAAACTAGTATTTTATTCATATATTATATAATCATACATTAAATAAACATGTCAAGCATTTATCCCAAAAAAATACGTATACGGTATTTCTACGTATACCTAGAATATGTGAAATTCCATATTTCACAACGTTAATCGAAACAGGAAACGGAAAGCACTTTGTACATGTGCAATTGCAAGCAGATCATGAATCTACCATTATCTGACATTGAAAGCGTTGGAAACCGTAACTTATACACTTAAAGTCCTCACCTTTGCCTTTGGAAACGAAACGAATCAGCAAGGGTAGAAGAACTCCCGTCTACGGGAGATTTCTAGCCTAAAGAGCGGAATCGGTTAGTTATTACGCAACCCACATCGATCCCACCTCAAATCAGACCTAGGGTTAGGGTTTCTTACCTTCAAATGGGACGGAAAACGCCGGGAAAACGCCTAGAATAGGGCGGTGTAGGCCGTGTAACAAGCCAAAGCAGGAGGAGGGAAATCGGCAACAATCTCCAAGTCTTTCTCTCTCTTTTCTCTCTCTCCCTCTAGGGTTTTCTCCAAAATTCGTATGGCTGTGAGAGGGGCTGTTCTAAGCCCCTTTTATAGCCAAAAACATTCCGAAATTAGGCTTAGGTTCATGGGGTACTGCTTATATAGGATATTCGTCGCTTTTCCAGCTCAAAAGGGAAGTTCTGGTGGCCCTCCTTGAACCAAACGTCAGACTTAAGCTCACCATCGATGGATCTACGTGGGATTACGTTTTTGACTCGATCGGATACCCAGATCGCACGTGGCGGACCACTTTCAGTTCGACGGTCAGTGGGCCACGATCAGAAATTCCAAGTACATGTAAATGTTCCTGAAATTTTTCTTAATCCGAGGGTGTAATTTGGTCTGATTCTGACGGTCGGGTTGCTTATATCGACGACGCGTCAACGAATGATGCCAGATCACTATTCCAGATATTTATTTTGGCATGGGAATAGTGTTTTTCACACTCCCTCGCTCCGAATCGAAAAGAATGGCCATGGAACATCGGATGAAGCTGATTTTTGAGATGATTGTTAAGCCCAGTAGGGCGGTCCTAGTTCCTTAGCTTCGGGTTAATCGGACTCCGATGTGCGATCTAGACCTAATACGAAAGTTTCGTTTCATTCCCGAGAGCAGAGGGAAATGAGTTTGGTTCTAAACTTTAGGGTAACCTAGCGTCAATGATTCTGCAACTTTTGGGTCTTGCAGATCGTATTTAAAGCGATCCTAACGGATTTCACGACAAATCGAGTTTAGTACTTAGTTAACTTTGTTAAATTTCTAAAGGATTTAATCCTACGTGATTTCTGGTCGAGGTGGTACTCGACCCAATGTACGGAAATTTTCAGGTCGTTACAATCTACCCCCCTTAAACAAAAATTTCGTCCTCAAAATTTATACCTTTTCGTACTCTCGAGAATCGAGGGTAGTTCTTCCTGACCTCGGCCTCGGTCTCCGGGTAGCTTCCTCCTCGAATGATGTGTCCAAAGCACCTTCACAAGTGGGATGACCTTGCTACGCAAGACTGCCTCCTTCCTCGTCAAGGATGCGCGTCGGCGCAACTCATATGTAGCATCCTCGCTCAACTGCACTGCTCCCATCCGATGATATGCGAAGGATCAGAACGTACTTCTTCAAAGATAGATACATGAAATACGTTGTGTACGGAAGCAAGTGGTGTAGGCAAGGCGAGACGATACGCCACATCACCCACTCGATCCAATATCTCGAAATGGACCGATAAACCTCGTGTGAGCTTCCCTTCTTCCCAAATCGAAGGACTCCCTTCATAGGGGAAACCCGAAGGAACACATGATCACCGACCTCGAACTCCAGCGGTCGCCGCCTCGTATCGGCGTAACTCTTCCGCATGCTCTGCGCCGTGAGTAATCGACGCCGATAATGTCTACCTTCTCTCGTAGTCGTCCTGAACCAACTCCCGGCCAATCAGCTACGCTCTCCAACCTACGCCCAACAAGCAGTGCGGTGCCCTACAAGGTCGACCATATAGAGCCTCATATGGCGCCATGCCAATAGTCGCCTGGAAGCTGTTGTTGTAGGAGAACTCTACGTACGGAAGACAGTCATCCCAACTGTCCTTGAAGTCCAACACACATGCTCGCAACATATCCTCCAGAACCGATTCACCCGCTCGCCCGCCCATCGGCCCGAGGATGAAACGCCAGACTTGAACTTCAACTTCACACCCATCGCCTCCTGGATATGAGTCCAGAAGATAGATGTGAACCACGTGTCTCTGTCCGACACGATCTCCAAAGGAACCCCGTGCAGACGGACGATCTCCCTGATGTACAGTCTAGCCAGCTCGTCTGCAGAGTTCGTAACTCTGATAGGGAGGAAATGGGCCGATTTGGTCAACCGGTCCACAATCACCCAAATGGAATCGTGCCCCTTCCTCGTCTTTGGCAACCCTAATATGAAGTCCATGGAGATGAAGTCCCACTTCCACTCCGCTATAGGCATGGGCTGAAGCAGTCCAGGAGGTCGGCAATGTTCTGCCTTGACCTGCTGGCACGTCAGACATCGAGACACATACTCAGCAATGTGGGCCTTCATGTTATCCCACCAATACGTCCGTCTCATATCCTGGTACATCTTCGTGCTACCAGGATGCATCGCAAACTTCGAATTATGGGCAGACTCGAGAAGCTCGCGTCTCAAGTCAGGCACATCTGGAACACATAGGCGGCCACGGAATCGTAAACCCCCATCAGAACCAACTCTCCACTCGGAGTCCACGGCGTCGTTAGCCTGCTCTCGAAGCTCAGACAGCCGTATATCACCCTCTTGGGCCTCAACAATCATGTCGTCAATAAGTGGCCGCACCCGAACGTGCGCAACACACTCAAAAGGCTCCTCGACAGTGAGTCTCTGCTCGAAGTCCCGCACAAACTCCATCATGTCCCACTCGGCTATCATCAGCGGTGCCGTAAATGCACCGCCATCGGCGTCGCCACAAGGTTCGTTGGCCGGGATGGTAGAAACCTCGAACTTGAAGTCCTTCAAGGTCTCCATCCATCGGCTGTCTCATATTCAAATCTTTTGCGTGAATATGTATTTAAGGCTCTTGTGGTCAGAAAAGCTCGAACTCCTCACCATAGAGGTAATGTCTCCAGAGCTTCAATGCAAAGATGACAGCTGCCAACTCCAGGTCATGTGTAGGGTAATTCTCCTCGTGCTTCCTTAATTGTCTCGAGGCATACGAAATCACCCTATCCTTCTGCATCAGTACACAACCCAAACCAACGCGAGACGCGTCAGTATACACCGTGTATTTCACCCCTTGCTCTGGCAATACTAGCACAGGGGCGGACATCAACTTGTCCTTCAGCTCCTTAAAAGCTGCTTCCGCCTTCTCATTCCAGGCGAACTTCAGGTCCTTCCGAGTCAGCTGAGACAATGGCCTGGCGATCTTCGAGAAATCCCGAATGAAACGTCTGTAGTACCCAGCCAGACCAAGGAAACTCCTCACCTCAGTAACCGATTCAGGCTGCTGCCAATCCTGAACCGCAGCCACCTTAGCAAGGTCCACTGCTATCCCATCCTTAGACACTACATGTCCCAGAACTTGACTTCCTCCCCTGTGAAGTCGCACTTCTTATATTGCGCAAACAACTGGTTCTTCTTCAGTGTATCCAATACCGCTCGCAAGTGCTCCTCGTGCTCCTCCCGACTCGTGGAGTATATCAAAATGTCATCGATAAAGACGATGACGAATCGGTAAAGGAAGGGCTGAAATACCCGGTTCATCAGATCCATGAACACGGCTGGTGCGTTCGTCAGACCGAACGACATCACCAAGAACTCATAGCGCCCAAAGCACATCCTGAAGGCTGTCTTCTGCACGTCCTCCTCTCTCACGCGCAGCTGGTGGTACCCTGACTGAAGGTCAATCTTCGAGAAATACTTCGCCCCCCTCAACTGATCGAACAGATCATCAATCCTGGGCAGAGGATACTTGTTCTTCACCGTGACCTGGTTCAACATACGGTAATCAATACACAACCGTAGCGACCCGTCCTTCTTCTTCACGAACAACACAGGTGCTTCCCAAGGAGACACACTAGGTCAAATAAAACCTCTCTCTACAAGTACGTCAATCTGTTTCCGCAGCTCCTCCATCTCACATGGAGGCATACGATAAGTAGGCAACGAGATGGGCGTCGCACCAGGCGTAAGGTCAATTGTAAAATCAATCTCACGCCGAGGAGGTAAACCAGGGATAGTCTCAAATACGCCTGCAAATTCTCGAACCACCGGCGTACCATCTACTGTCGGACCATCAATCGGCACAAGCAAAGCAGCATAACAATCAACTCGACAAGGCCAACCGACCTGCGCACTGGGAACGTGAAAGCTGTACCGTCAGGTCCATAGGCCGTCACGATCCGAGTATCGCATCTACCTCCGCCTCATCCCGGTGAGCCAATCCATACCAAGGATAACGTCGTAGTGCCAAAGTGGAGCAACAATGAGGTCGACGAGCACCGTGTCGCTTTACCCAAAACTACCGAGCAACCCTCGCATAATCGTGTGACATCCGAACAGGTCCCAGAGTCGTAGTGAGTCTCATTCCCTTAGTGGGAATCGTATGCAAAGATAGGCGTTTCACCGCCCCACAAGAAACAATAGAAGTGGTGGACCCAGTGTCTACCAACAAAGAAACAGGAGTGCCATGAATAAAAGCCGTACCCTCGAAAGCCGTCGGAGCTGAAACCGACGTCTCAGGTGCCTCAGCCACAAGAGTATGAACGCGAGCCTGCTGCTGGCGGTTTGGCTGAGGAGCCAAGGGTCGCTGTGGCGGCCTGAAGCGCGGCACAGGAGGTCGGAAGGAAGGATGCGCAGGAGCAGTCTGTAGCGGTAGAGCTGATATGGCCTGTGGGCGAGAACGGCCCAACATCTATGGCGGAGAGAAACCACTATCCTTCATCCGCGCGAAACAACTCCCAATAAGATGACCCTGTTTCCCGCAATACGTGCAGGTCACAACAGGGCACCTCACCTGAGCCCCTGGCGCTGTGATCCTGGGAGGCGAGTCAACACGAGGCCTCTTGCCTAGGATAGGCCTGCTCTGTATCTCCTGTCGTGGCCTCGCAACCATAGCACCACGAGATCGGGCCAACCGGTCCACATCCTGCTCTGCCGTCATAGACATGTGAACCAAGTCTTTCGCATAGGTAGGTATACCGAGGGCAAAGATATCTTCGACCGTATCTCCGGTCGCAAGCCCAAAGAAAATTGACGCATCCGCATCTGCTCGTCCACTAGTATAGTCGGGACAAAGCGGCCCAACTCTGTGAAGCGGTGCTCGTACTCTGTAATCGTTATGCCTCCCTGCCTGAGGCGCAGAAACTCATCCTCCCGTTCATGCCGATAAGTCTGCGGGTAGTATTTCTCATGGAACCGGAACTCGAAAGCCTCCCAGGTCCATACGTAATCTGCTGCGACAGACCGCAACACACTGTCCCACCATAAACTAGCCTCCCTCTCAAACATGAAAGCGGCCGGCTCTACCTCGCGCCCCGAGCAATGCAAAGATCCGAAGCATCTTAGAGATGCGGTCAAGCCAAAACTCTGCCTCCTCGGGTCTATGAGTGCCCATAAATGAAGGAGGCCTCAAGCGCTGAAATCGCTCGAGTAGACCGCGTGTGCCGACATCTCCAGTAGGAGGCACCACGGGTGAAGGCAGAGGCACATCCTCACACTGAGCGGGAGGCTCGGTGCCCGCAGACAAGCGTAAGTCGTAGGTGGAGTCGCACTACCACCATGGGACAAGGCCTCGCCGATAGTGGCCATAAGCTGCCAGTGCCGCCTGCCGTCAGACCGTCTGCCGATGCATCATCACCATCACCGCTCAAATCTATCGATCGGCGGAGCGACACTGGGAGTCATGTCGCAGAAGATGACGGCCGAAACCGCCACCGACCGGGCGTGTATGGTGGCAACCCACCGGCAGACCGTAGGAGGCGATCGAACCCAACCCACGGTCCGCGGGACCGCTACTACGTAAGGAGTCCGGTCCATAGAGCGGCCGGACGGAGATGTGCCGTGCTCCGCGTATCTTGTCGCGGCATGCCCTATACAACACAGTACTGAAGATTGGTGAGATACAGCATAACACACATCATAAAGCACTTTAAGCATTCCACACATGATCAAAACAAAAGGGGCTACATGCCTTTCATTTACCCAAAATTAGTCATAATACATGGATTACAGAGTTTACATGAATCATGACGGAAATCACATGATAGCCAATACATCTACTACATCAAACACCTAAACATGCTACTACCTAATACAACATCTGCACGAAAACACAAACCGCCTATCGCGGTAACCAAAGCAAACACAACATACAACGACATGGATGACTAAGCATCCGAAGTAGGCGGTGGAGGAGGAGCATTCTTATCCTGTGCACAGCACAGGATGGCCTTCAACGTACGGGACATCTTGTTGAAACTCTTCTTTATGTAGGCTTCATTCTCTTCAAGTTTGGTTCGAACTTGACCAATCTCTTGCTGCAGGGCGGCTTGACCCTCCTCAAGACGGGCCAATCGCGCATCAAAAGCATCTCGATCCACACCCTGCTCCTGAGCCGCAGGGGGTGAACTCTCCTCAGTGTCCTGAGCCTCAGGTTCTTCCTCCTGTATGTCATCACTGCGCTCCTCATCACTCTCAGCCTGGAGGTCAACACTCTCCTCGCCGGCGCTATCCGACTCATCTCCAGACTCGTCGAGTCGGGCTTGCCGCTGTTGGGGGCCGATCTTCATATTCCTGAGTGTCGCTTCACTTATGACTCGGACCGGTGCAAGATCCTCCATATTCAATCTGTAGCCTACATCACGAGCCATCCTGCAGATCAGTCGGCCAAATGGGAGCGAAAGATCGTTCCTGGCAGAACGAACAACATTAACTATCTGGGATAGGATGAATGTGGGCAGGCATATGTTGTCCCAGCGTCCCATCTTGTACAGAAAGTCCACCATCACCCTAGTACATTCCGTGCGGTTACCCCACCGTGGGTATACATTGTATGTGAAGATGTGATGGAGCAAATGGAAGTCTTCGGACATCTTTGTCGCCGCAATACAATTTCCTCGCTTCCAAGTAACCCGGCGACCACAGAGAAATCGCGTGCGACGATCCCTTTCCCGCGCACTTCTAGAGAAGTCATCGCTAGGCTGTACTTGACCAAGCGGGATCTTCGTGATTCGAACCACTTCGTCCACAGTGATTGTGCGCCTTATGCCCCTCACAGAAATAGTAAACTGAAGAGGCTCTACTGATGAGTCCACGATGTGAGCGTAGAAAGCGCGAACCGTGTTCTCACATGCGGGGGACTAGCCTTCAAAAATGGAATTCTATCCGATATCCACCAAGTGGTCCATCATCGGGTGTAGGCCAAACATCCTTTCATCCACATGAGCTTCAAACACAACCTTGCGGCCCGCGAAGCGCCCATATTCCATGCCTATCGGATAAGCATTCCTGGCGGGGTGGTCAGGATCCAGGTCTCGCTTCGACCTAAACTCCCGCATGGTGCTTGTGCCGGCCCCAACATCGGATCTTCTTCGGGTATGGGCTGGCCTACTTGGGCCGGCGTCATCGGCCGCGGTTTTCCTCTTTCCCATGAAAGATAGGATGGAGGAAATGGAGAAAATGGTAGCCACCACACCAAGGAGGCCATGAAAAATTTCCAAAATGGGGAATCAAGGGGCTGATCTCTTTGATCCCCACAAATAAGGATCCAATAGGTGTGGAGGGGGCCCTAGAGGTAGAAAATGAAGAAGGAACAAAAGAAAATGGAATGGGTTAGGAGATTACCCGATTTTGAGCTCCAAGGAGGGGTATGAGAGCTCCAACTTATGAAAATGGGGAAAGGAGGAAGCTAGGGCTGTTGTGGAAGGTAGGGGTGTGTGAGTTATGGAAGGAAATGGAAGGATTGAAGGTTTGGAGGGATGGGTTTTTGAGAAAAATCGGAATGGGAGTGGAGGTGCTTGAAAAGAGGGTGAAATGAGAGAAAAGGGTGCTTCAGCCCCTTAAATCCCAACCCATTTACGATTTGGCACGTGCCAGGGGTTAGAGGATGCTGGGCCGACCAACCTGGGCCTTGGACCCACGCCGGAAAAGCGTCCGGACCGCGGTCCGCCGCCGGTGCCGCGGCGCCGCCGCGGTCGGGCTTGGTCGGAACCGCGCCGCCGTGGTTTGACCCTGTTTGCCACACTCCCAGGGTGCCAAATGCACCCTGTTTTGGTCTGAACCCTTGATGGATTAGTCGTGGGGGCCCACGGACTCATTTCAGTTCCAGAACGGTCAGTTCCGGTACATTTCTGATATAATCTGATTTTTCCTGATTTTTAACGACTAATTGTTGGTGGATTGTGACCTGGAGACGTCAATAGACGGTCTAGGAGTGACTTGGGGTCCATAAGTGTGGTCGGGATCGAGTACGCACTCGATCAAACTGTCCATATGCAATGAACTTCGCCGAACGGCGAAATCGGGAGACCCTAATACTGTTGCTAGGTTTTGCGCACCCTCCTAAGTATAATGCGTCAGTGTACGTAGTGGGGACATAACTCAGGTCCGGTTTAATCAAAATCATGCTCTGATACCAACTTGTAACGCCCTGAAAATCGGGGGTCGAGTATAATTCAAATCCCGAGTTCCAACGCATCACTTATGCAACATGTTTAATGATGTTTGAATGTTGTCTGTGTTTAGCAGTAAACATGAATGAGATTATACCAAAGCAGTAATTCATACTCCAGATCAGTTGTATAAAAGCAAGCGGAAGACTGAACTGTATATATATGTATGTAAAGAAAACAAAATAAACGATTCATTATCCAGAGTATGAATCCTTCTGAGTCACAATATACATGTCTGTTATGAACAAAATGTCAAAATAAACTAGGTACAATCCCTGTAAATCCCATCGGTCTCGGCAGCCTAGTCGAAGCCACCAGCGAACTGCATATACGAGAACTCCTCCTGGTCCTCGTCATAATCAGGCTCCGCCTCCAGAGTAGTCGGATCGCTAAACTTGAGACAGAGGTTGGTGTGCGCAACACCGTCCCGTAACGTGGGAGTGAGTAGCTAACTCGGTGGAACGATAAGGCATAAGTTATCATGTTATCAATACAACAAGCAAGAATGATAAAGCAAGAAATCAAACACTCCTAGTTACTCGATTAATGCAAGTATGAATGCGTGTATGATGGATGCCCTCGCCGACATACTCCCTCATGCGACACCATCTCACGTTCGCATGCATGCTTACATCCCACACGTGCTCCACATCTTCCAGGCACATGCGATGCATGATGAGCATGATTACCGAAGTTTTTAATTAGTTCGTTTCAAACAAACAGATTGGGAAACTAAGGTACCTCCTCAGTATCATTTCCAAACATGATCCAATCTAGGGTCGTCACCCTAGTTAATATCGACGATGGTGTGTTTTCTAGGTCACCGCAGAGGTCGCTGTGGCCGTTACGTACAAAGGTTGCACCACTCCCCCATCACCCCTTAAACGATTCATCACTATACGTAAATGTGCCTAGTTCATACTCTATATATCGCGGCGAACCCTAAGGCACGCCGTAACTTCGTAATATGCTCGCGGTCACTACAAAGGGTCGCTGTGGTCGAGCATTACGCACAAAGGTTGCACCACTCCCCATCACCTTATCAATGTGGGGCCGACAGGCGCGAATATAGTGTCCCATACCACCATAATCGGCTCACGAGTTGAGTTGCTCACTTGGTCACTACGGGAGGCACGTAGCCCAGCGCCAGAGGCCGACAAACTCGACCACGGTGTCCCATACCACCATGCCCGGCTCATGAGTCTTAGCGGATCGAGGTACCATGGTTAACGGGATTTTCACCGGTAAGTTTGGTACCCAGGTTCAAACAATAGCGACCAAACATGGTGAACATACATAAGACACACGGTTTATTTGACGTGTTCGGTGGCTCGAGCGCACAACAAGTTGGGCGATATGAAGCGCAAAAGCACCTCGTGTGGCCAACCACTATCGCCAACCGAAGTACGACACGGGTTCGCTAACACATCGTGCGTGGCGAACAATTCCAACCACATCTTCCAGTCGATCTCGGATGCCGGACTATGAACATAGTCCCAAGCTCAGTCAAATCCTAACCATAGCATATGAAATACGGCATGATAACATGGTAATTCAAGGACACTAGTAATCATGTTACAAAGCATATCATGAGGCATGGCGATAAACAAATTACAAAGCATGTTCAAAGGCATGTTAAAAAGCATTATGCAAATAGGGATACAAATACATGTATTTCATAGGTAAGTGATTAGAGTGAATAATCACATGAAGGATGTCATATGTGACTCTAAGGTAGCGGAGAGTCCCATCTCAGCACCTACCTAAGATTCTAACACTTAAGCACTTACACTCACAAGTGAATTCACCAACACTTGGAATGCACTATTTCAACATACATGACGTATGCTAGAGAAATGTGTACTAGGATTGTCCCCTTACCAAACTAGTATTTTATACATATACATCATATTCATACAGCAATTAAACATGACAATCACATCAGCAAATTTTATACGTATAGGGTACTTCCTCATATACCCAATTTCAACATACATAGTGTTTACAAAGGAACATAGATTGCGGCAATTCCTTTCGCCAAACTAGTATTTTAATCATGTATTGTATAATCATACATTAAATAAATATGTCAAACATTATTCCAAAAGAAATACGTATACGGTATTTCTAAAATACGTAATTTCAACATACGTCGCATTTATAAGTGAACATATATTTTGGCGGTTCCTTTCGCCAAACTAGTATTTTATTCATATATTATATAATCATACATTAAATAAACATGTTAAGCATTTATCCAAAAAAAATACGTATACGGTATTTCTACGTATACCTAGAATATGTGAAATTCCATATTTCACAACGTTAATCGAAACAGGAAACGGAAAGCACTTTGTACATGTGCAATTGCAAGCAGATCATGAATCTACCATTATCTGACATTGAAAGCGTTGGAAACCGTAACTTATACACTTAAAGTCCTCACCTTTGCCTTTGGAAATGAAACGAATCAGCAAGGGTAGAAGAACTTCCGTCTACGGGAGATTTCTAGCCTAAAGAGCGGAATCGGTTAGTTGTTACGCAACCCACATCGATCCCACCTCAAATCAGACCTAGGGTTAGGGTTTCTTACCTTCAAATGGGACGATAAAACGCCGGAAAACGCCTAGAATAGGGCGGTGTAGGCCGTGTAACAAGCCAAAGCGGGAGGAGGGAAATCGGCAACAATCTCCAAGTCTTTTCTCTCTTTTCTCTCTCTCCTCTAGGGTTTTCTCCAAAATTCGTATGGCTGTGAGAGGGGCTGTTCTAAGCCCCTTTTATAGCCAAAAACATTCCGAAATTAGGCTTAGGTTCATGGGGTACTGCTTATATAGGATATTCGTCGCTTTTCCACTCAAAAGGAAGTTCGTGGCCCTCCTGAACCAAACGTCGACTTAAGCTCACCATCGATGGATCTACGTGGGATTACGTTTTTGACTCGATCGGATACCCAGATCGCACGTGGCGGACCACTTTCAGTTCGACGGTCAGTGGGCCACGATCAGAAATTCCAAGTACATGTAAATGTTCCTGAAATTTTTCTTAATCCGAGGGTGTAATTTGGTCTGATTCTGACGGTCAGGTTGCTTAATACTGACGCGTCAACGAATGATGCCAGATCACTATTCCAGATATTTATTTTGGCATGGGAATAGTGTTTTTCACACTCCTCGCTCCGAATCGAAAAGAATGGCCATGGAACATCGGATGAAGCGATTTTTGAGATGATTGTTAAGCCCAGTAGGGCGGTCCTAGTTCCTTAGCTTCGGGTTAATCGGACTCCCGATGTGCGATCTAGACCTAATACGAAGTTTCGTTTCATTCCCGTGAGCAGACGGGAAATGAGTTTGGTTCTAAACTTTAGGGTAACCTAGCGTCAATGATTCTGCAACTTTTGGGTCTTGCAGATCGTATTTAAAGCAATCCTAACGGATTTCACGACAAATCGAGTTTAGTACTTAGTTAACTTTGTTAAATTTCTAAAGGATTTAATCCTACGTGATTTCTGGTCGAGGTGGTACTCGACCCAATGTACGGAAATTTTCAGGTCGTTACAGGCACAGAACCCACCTTTTTCAATGCCTCACCAAAAAAATCAGGCTACCCCACTCTAACAAACAGTTGTTGTTGTTGAGGACTGTTGGAATTCTTGTTCCAGTTTATATAATGGCAAGAGAACTGACTGCAATTCAATGTATGCGCCAACAACAGGTATCTCCCCTTTTCTAAACCTACAAGCGAGATCTAGGCTGTTCACCAGGTGGACCCCAACAAATTACCTGCAAAGTAAAAATCAGGTCAGGACTGTCATCAGGTGGACCACATTATATATGGAAAAAAATGATGGTTTTTGAAACTCATCAATGGCCTGTACACAATCCTATATAATTGCCAAGTGCCTGTATGTCATCCATCTCACTCTGCTAGATTATCAAAGTTTTCATCATTCTAGGAAGTCGTTAACCCATGAATATCTTGTGGGGCCCAAGTTAGAACTTTATGGTAGTAGCAAGCTTGAGTCGGAAGACTCCCCAATGCATATTACAAGACCTGTACTGGGCTAGCAAGGATCAGATTTTCTATGTCCAAACCAACTTTAAAACTTATTAGGCCAAACCCTGGCCTAGTACACAATCTCTATGTACATATTAATCATATCTAAGAAATGCAAATGACATTACTACCACTGCCCATAGGTAAGATGTTAAGAGTCACCAGACGGAGCAATGCATTCACCTGATATATGGGTTTGAAGGGGGTATTAACTTAGATTCATGAACTCCAATGACTATCTAGATTTTCCAAGTACAAAAAATCAATAGGATAGTAAATAAAAGGGTTGGGAAATTCAAATCTAGGAGCTTTATGAGGTATTCCACCATCCATGGTGAGCCCCATCATAATAGTGATTTGGATCCCTGTACCTTGCCCCATGGTAAACTATACTATTACAGGTGACAGGACTGGATAATTACTCATAGCTGATGTTATTTATAGGATTCTGGATCTCAAAAGAAAATGGCAGTATTTTTTTTCTGAATTTACTCAAGAAGTAAATACATGCATAAACTCATGTTTTTGTAGTACCAACTGCTTCATTCCATTTTTTGGTTGATTCTGATTCAAGTTAAATTGTTGGATGTAGCTCGATGAGGCTGTTATCTGGCTCTGGTTTCTGAACTCCTTTGTTTCTCATTGCCTCTCTCACTTTTGTCACTTTGTTCCATTGGCCAGCACTTGCATGCATGTTTGCTAGAAGAACATAATCCCCACTTTCAAAGAAGTCTCTCGTCTTTGAAAGAAGTGAATCCAACCGTCTGTAGATGAAACTATGTATGAAGAAGTTGGACAAAGCAAAAACTTTCAAGGAAAGAAATCAAAAAAGAAAACAAATAGAACTACCTTGATGTCCCTAGGATATCCACTCCATCCATTAGTTTCTCAAGTTCAAAAATAGGACAGGAACAACTGTTGGGAGATGCTAACCTTTGAATATCTAAAATCATCTTGTACTCTCCCAAAGCGAAAATTGCTTCATTGACAATAAAAAAAAAAACGGGTTTTGTCTCCAACACAATGTCTGACATTCAAAAACCAATTTAGAATATCAATATTTTCTTCTGGGCAAGCTACTCTTGTAAAAAATAGAACAAACTGTATATCAAATGAAATGAAAACTCTGACAGAACACTTAATAATTTATCTGAAACACATCCTAAGCAAAGTAAGGTGAGGGGAGTTGAAGTAAGAATGGATGCAATATCAAGTGTACCTATTGCAGAAACATCACTGAATCTTTCTTAGAAAATAATAGGCAAGAGAATTCTAGGTACTTAAACAATAAATCTTGTATTGAAAGAAGCCAGAATATGATTAATGATATATTTTAGGGAGCTTTTTAGCATATGCTGGGTATTTGGCACTCATATCTGCTGACTTCGGTTATCCTTGATATCAAACTGTAATGTCATGCATTCAATAAGAAGTATGCTAAAACTCCCCACAATACATACATTGTGAAATTGTACAATTGATCAATGAGGTGCACAATAGAGAAGTAAAGAGTTAAATTTTAAAAATGAGTAGAAATACTGAGAGGGTGTTTGTGTGCTAGAAATACAAGATGAATTTAATTCCTCATATCAAGTTCAACCCTGACTCAAGCAATAGATGCATGGTGCTACAACAAAAAGGTGCATTTAAATCCTCATATGCACTACACTGCAGATCCAGTGTGATAGGTAGCTAACCATGTGAGGGATTGTAAACAAAATAGGGAAGAACTTTGTAGGGAGTCCCATTGCTCTGTTTAAGACAAACAAGTGACAATACCCACAAAAGTAGGAGAGTAAAGAAAAAAAATTCCTGAATAAACCGATAGATTAAGCCATAGTAGAAAATCAAGTTTAGATAAAAAGCTTCCTCTTCAGAAAATACTCATCTGAAAGTGCAGCTTTCTCCAATACAACAATTTGCCACAAGCAATACATGTTCATGAATAAAACCACAGCAAAAACAAATGGATGCCCACATTATTATTTACTAGGGATGCTTTTTGGATGTACACTCCAACAATGGAAATGTTTTCAAGCTAACACTGACTAAGAAAATTTTGTTATTAGGTGCATAAAAAGAATAATCTAGACATTTTCTTCTTGTATAATTGTTTTGGTTGTTTGATATTGAGGGTCTGGACTCTAAATGGCAACTACATTATTTTCAAGATTGCCTAAAAGAAATGTAATTGCAGTAGGAGTTTTTTTTTTTTTTTTTTTTTTTTTTTTTTTTTTTTTTTTTTTTTTTTTTTTTTTTTTTAAGAATCCAATATGAAAGCTACTTCCTCACCACTAGCCCAAGTATAGAACTGCCAAAAACTTGTGCATTCGTAGAACTGCTAAGGACTTAGCAAATAGAATAGACAAATGCAAAATCATATCTAGACTGATCAAGAACCCTCCAACTCCTTGTGGAGGTTTTTTTTTCGTTTTTCACAACACCATACTCAAATTGCATACTAGAGTTTATGAATTGAAAGTAACAATATCCTAAGCATAGCTAAGTTATTGTTCGGAGGTGATCACTTATAGCTATAAAATCCCTGCTAAAAAGAAATGGCCAATGCTGTAAATGTGAGGATGTAGAGTAGCAGGATGCAAAAATATAACCTTTCCAAGAAGGTTAGCCCCAAGCACCGGCAATGCCCGATTTTGTTGCAGTGTACACCATCCTTCTTTTTTTTTGTACATGTGGCCTACCTGATAGTCAAACAAACTGATTTTTTTTGTTAATGGAAGATTTTTTAGGTGTGAAGCATCCATGTTATGAAACTTGTATTTTGGTGATGGTGACCAAATCTCTTACATAAAAGTGAAGAATGCTGAGAATATTAGTTTTAATGAAGAAATGGAAAAAGAAAAAAAAAAGTGATGCTTTTTTAGTTTTGTATCCATACATCTAAAAAAAAAAAATCTAATGACCCTCTTACTAGCTTGGATCCATTTATATGATTAAAACATTTTATGAACCCCAAGGGGCCCATCCACAAGGAATGTCATGTTATTAGCTCAAATGCACTGTAAATTTCTTGTGGCAAGCATTGAATACAATTTCTCTTGTAACTGATTATCATTAGAAATAAAGGATTTGAGAGGAGTATATTACAAAACACCTCTCCTTATTCCTTCTTTTTGTTCTAAAATAATGAAATGAACAAAGAGCTCAAGAAATGACATTATTGCATTAAAATGATAGAATAAAGAACTCGAGGGATGGCTTCCTTGTACCATGAGTTTGCATAAACTAAAACATATAAAATTTGAAAATTTGTAATCATGATTTGTCAAGCAATTTCAACACCATGATAGATCTGAAAGAAATTTAACTCACCTAGACTCTTCCGTTTAAATAAAACATATCTTATTGATCTTTATTTCAAATCGCCTTTTGACTCATCCAAATCAGAATCATTTGCATTGTAACCTAACCAAAAACAATGATTTGAGTCCAGAAACAAACCATTGTTAAAACAATGCCAAAAGGTAAAAGGGTTCGCCTAAGTTCTTTTCACAGACCTTCCAAAATGATGAAATACTCTTTGAAGCTTTCGTAATCCAAGCCTTTACCTAAATCAACCAAAATATTAATAAAATAAAATAAAACCTTACTAATAAAAACACCAATAAAGATACAAAAGAAACTCATTTTACCATAAAGGTAAAAAGAAGTTCCTTGCTCAAAACCCGATTCTTATAGCGTCAGTGGTAAATGTTGGCCACCGACAAAAATGTGTTGGCAATGCTACCTTTTGTTGTAGTGTTGTCCGTTGATTTCGGTTGTGGGGCCTACTCAAAGAGTGGACTAGCTTGATTTTATTTCTAGGTGATCGTCATGGTGAAGCCCACCTTGTGCATTGGTCCAGTTCCCTACAACATGTATCATGTTTGGGAGGAAGACGAGCCTCATAGAACCACTTGATTTGATGGCTTGATCTACTTCCAGCATGCAGGGACTGGAACTATTAAAGTGCCATGCACAACTAAAACTTGCAATGGCCAATCCATTGTAACTCTGTCCAAACTAATTCCCAACAAAAAAGGATTGCTAACAAAATGGATAAATAGACCATGCCACATCCAAAGTAGTAAAGCCATTCATAACAAATAACTTACACTAATAACGAAGAATGTGAATCACCTCCTTAGTTGTGAAAGTTGAAGAGTGTTTGTAGAAACAATCAAGAGATCTATAGAAACAAAATGCTTCTCATGAGAATATTGAATAAAATTGATGTAAAATCCACGCCTACTACAAAAACCAATCATTGAGAATAAATACTCTAAGATCAAATCCAGGTTTGAATTCATGTCTTTCAGCCCTTGTCCATACGGGCTCCATGAATCTTGCTTTCCCTGAGGAATAAAGAAACCAATGAGGCACTCAACATAGATTCACCAAAAAACTGAGCTACGAAAAGAAAAATCCAGATGTAGCCTCTAAAAGACCCCCTTTCTTAGATGAAACAAGGTCGTGGTTGAATATTTGTTGCAATCAACAACTCTGAACAATGTTGTTGTGTCCTATACGTTGTAATCAGCCAGTTTTCCAACATGGCCAGGACCTGACTAATACATATTTATGTTCTCCTCAAGAAGTAAGAGCTCCCCATTTGACCAATACATTTAAGTTCACGAGCTACTCTCAGAATATAGGCTTTGGGCCAAAATGGGAACTAAACTTTAAGTTGTTTAGTGCTTGCCATCCTTAGACAAATGCCCAAATAGACATTAGGTAAGTTGAGATCATGAGCTACTTCTATGATCAATGTCCAAACAAAGGTAGTTAGAGGTACCTTAGAATACTCATGAGTTTGATAAAGCATTACTCGATTAGAGGTAGAAAATTATATTGTACATACTTCAGTAAAGCTGCTATCTGGTTATGATCTTGTGATAGTATAACATCCAAGGGCTATATGATAAAGTAACAACTGACGACAACAAATGGTTAGTCTATCATAGGACAATGAAGAACACACAACAAACTGAAATCCTGCAAAATCCATCAGAGAAACATGAAGTAGAATTTCTTAGAGAATTGATTTTAAAAAATAAAGAAAATAGAAAAAAACTGATAGTGCATGAGTCTAAAAATCAAGGCCGTGACCCCAGAACTAGGCCATTCATGGATGAAACATGTCGATCTCAAGCAATACATATATACTTCAGATGATACTTTAACCCTTGGTCAAAAATCCAACACAGAGGCATAACTCCACTGAATAAAGACAAGAAAGAAAGAAAAAACCCACAAGATGATAGCACCACTTAAGAAAGAAAGAAAGAAAAGAAAAAGGCATTCCCTAATTAAGGAGTAGAAGAAAGTATATGAATAATATTATTAGTGTAACGACTCGAAAAATCCCGTACAATGGCCCGAGTACCACCTCAGGCAGAAATCACTTAGGATCAAATCCTTTAGAATTTTGACAAAGTTAACTAAGTGCTAAACTAGATTAGCCATGAAATCTGTTTGAATCACTTTAAATACGATCTGCAAGACCTAAAACTTGTAGAATCATTGATGCTAGGTTACCTTAAAATCTAGGATCAAACTCATTACCCGACTGCTCTTGGGAGCACATTGAAACTCCGTATCAGATCTGGACCGCACATCGAAAGTCTGAATGATACAAAGTTATAGACTTAGGACCGCCTCGCTAGGCTTGACAACCATCTCAGAAATCAAATCCAGACAGTGTCCCACGGCTGTTCGCTTGAGTCCAGAGCGAGGAGTGTGAGAACACTTGATTTTTCTTTATAAATAAATATTTCAAATAGTAATCTGAGACTTGTTACTTGCGGACAATTTGTAAGCAACCAGACCGTCAGAATCTGACCCAAATACACCCTCGGATCAGGAAAAATTTCATATACATGGCAGTGTACTTGAAATCTTTGATCGAGTTTCACTGACCGTTGAACTGAAACTGGTCCGCCACGCGTGATCTGGGAATCCGACTGAAACAAAAACTTAACTCCACCTAGATCCAGTATTGGTGAGCTTAAGTCTGACTTTGGCTCAAGGGGGCCACCAGAAGTGCTTCGTTAAGCTGGAACAGGCTCACTTTGGTTATAACTCAAGTATATCTTTGTAACGACCCGTAAATTTTCGTACTTTGGCTCGAGTACCACCTCGACCAGAAATCAATTAGGATTAAATCCTTTAGAAATTTAACAAAGTTAACTAAGTGCTAAACTCGATTAGCCATGAAATCCGTTAGGATCGCTTTAAATACGATCTGCAAGACCCAAAACTTGTAGAATCATTGACGCTAGGTTACCCTAAAGATTAGGATCAAACTCATTACCCGGCTATTCTCGGGAATGACTTGAAACTTCGTATTAGGTCTATATCGCACATCGAAAATCCGATTAACGCAAAGTTAAGGACTTAGGACCGCCTCGCTGGGCTCAATAACCATCTTGGAAATCAGGTCCAGTCGATGTCCCACGGCTATTCGCTTGAGTCCGGAGTGAGGGAGTGTGAAAATCACTCTTTCCTTTACAAAATAAATATTTGAAATAGTGATCTGGCACCATTCGGTTGCGGATCAGTATTAAGCAACCAGACCGTCAGAATCAGACCAAATTATACCCTCAGATCAGGAAAATTTTCAAGAACATTTACGTGTACTTGAAATTTCGGATCATGGCCCACTGACCGTTGAACTGAAGCTGGTCCGCCACGTGTGATCTGGGATTTCGATCGAGTTGAAAACATAATCCCACGTGGATCCATGAGTGGTGAGCTTAAGTCTGACGTTTAGCTCAAGGGGGGCCACCAGAAACACTCTTTTGAGCTGGAACATCGCCGAAATGCTTATAATAGCAGTAACCCTTGAACCTGAGTCTATTTTGGGGAGGTTTTAGGCTATAAAAGGGCCTTAGAACAGCCCCTCTCACAGCCATACGAATTTGGGATAAAACCCTAGTGAGAGAGAGAGAAAAGAGAGAGAAGACTTGAGATTTGTGGAAGCACCTTCCTCTTACTGCTTTCAATCATCGCACGGCCTGCACCGCCTCTTTCCAAGCGCTTTTCCGGCGATATCAACTCCGTTTTAAGGTGAGAAACCCTAACCCTAGGTCTGATTTGAAGTGTATAGACTATAGGTAGTGAAATAGCTAACCGATTTCACTCCTTAGGCTAGAAAACTCCCGAATACGGAAGCTCATCCAACCTTGCTGATTCGTTGAGATTCCAAGAGACAAGGTGAGGACTTTAGGTATATAAGTTACGATTTTCAACGCTTTCAATGTCAGTTAATGGTAGATTCATGATCTGCATGCAATTGCACATGTACAAAGTGCTTTTCGTTTTCTGTTTCGATTAGAATTGTAGAATTTGGAATTTCACATACTCTAGGTATTCGTATAAAATACCGTATACGTATTTTTTATGGAAATGTGTTTGACATGTTTATTTGTCGTTTGGATATATGATGTATGGATAAAATACTCATTTGGCGAAAGGGTTCGCCTAAATACATGTTTACTAATATACACCATGTATGTAGAAATACGGTATTGTAAGAAGTACCGTATATGGGTATATTTTAGCGATGTGTTTGTCATGATTAATTGTCGTATAAATATATTATGTGCGTATAAATTAATTGCTTGGCGAAAAGAATCGCCGTAATACATGTTCGCTTGTAAATACTATGTATGTTGAAATTGTGTATTCTAGAAATACCGTATATGTATAAATTTTGGAAACGCAATTGTCATGATTATTTGCTGTATGATTACTATATACGCGGATAAAATGCTAGCTTGGCGAAAGAATAGCCCTACTACATGTTTTACTAACATACGTCATGTATGTTGAAATAGCGTACTCCAAGTGTTTGTGTAAATGCTTGTGAGAGCAAATGCTTAGATGTTTGCACCGTAGGTCGGTGCTGAGATGGAATTCTCGACTACCTTAGAGACATGTAGGATTTCCTCCATGTGGTTGTTTACTTCAACCACTCATATATGATGTATATGTGTTTGTATCCCTATCTGTATAGTACTCTATTACATGCTTTATAACATGCTTTATATCATGCTTTATAACATGCTTTATGACATGCCTCCTAACATGTTTGTATTACTTTGTTTATCATGCTTAACTCCACATGCTATTAATGAGAACTGTTTGAGTTTGGGACCATGTCTATAGTCCAAACATTCGGTACCAGACTTGAGATTGTGGCTGAGAATCATGTCGCCACAAGGGACGTGTCTGACGAACCCGAGTCGTACTTCGGCTGGCGATAGTGGTTGGCCACACGGAGTGCTTTTGCACTTCATATCGCCCAACTTGTTGTGTGCTCGAGCTAGTCAGGATCGTCAAGTTACCCGATATGTCGAATATGTGTTCACCATATTTGGTCATTACTGTTTGAACCTAGGGTACCAAACTTACCAGTGGCAATCCCGTTAACCATGGTACCTCGATCCGCTAAGACTCATGAGCCGGACATGGTGGTATGGGACACCGTGGCCAGTTTGTCGGCCTATCTTTGGGGCCATGTGCCTCCCCGTAGTGACCATTGAGCAACCTAAAACTCGTGAGCCGAATACGGTGGTATGGGATACTGTATTCGAGCTGTCGATACTTACGGCGAGAGCCGAGTACAGTGAGACCTGTACTCGTGCTGACGGGCGATGAGTCCTCTGTAGTATCTTCGAGTATACTCCAAGGTCTGTAATTGGCGACAAGTCTTTCACAGCAACTAGAGTATGAGTTGAGCCGAGTACGGTGAGACCTGTACTCGAGCTGACGGCTAGTGATTGAGCCGAGTACGGTGAGACCTGTACTCAAGCTGACGGTCAACAATTGAGCCGCATACGGTGAGATCTGTATCCGTACTGACGGGTGACGAGCCCTTTGTGATGCCTTCGCTACGCCTCTCAAACCATAATATCGTATGAGATTAACTAGGACTGACGACCCTAGAATGGATCATGTTTGGGAATGATACAAGGAGGTACCTTAGTTTCCCAATACTTGTTGTTTGAAACGGACTAATAACAACTCGAAAATCATGCACATCATTGCACCGCATGTGCCTAGTAGATGTGGAGCACTGAGGGAGTTATGTATTCGCGAACGTAAGATGTTGTCGCATGAGGGTGGTTTGGCAAGGGCATACATCATCATGTCATTTCATACTTGCATTTAACAAGAGTAGTTAAACTTGTTTGATTGTACCACTTTATCATTACTGCTTGATTAAGTTGATAACATGTTAACATATGCCTTATTGTTCCACTGAGTTAGCTACTCACTCCCACGTTATGGGACGGTGTTTGCAACACCAACCCACTTCTAAAATCCGTTACAGTATAAAGGCGCGTCGGTTGAGAGCCTGGAGCCCGATTTCGACGAGGACCAGGATGAGTTCTCATTTATGCAGTACTCTGATAGTTATGCTTAGGCCGACTGCATCGCGGGGACTTCAGGACTCATCTTTTAGATTGTATTTTGATTTTGATTCAGAAACAGTATATGTATATGGATACTCAGTTAGTGTTCATAAAATTTTTTTGTTCTTTATATACTTTAAATATACAATTTCAGTCTTCTGCTTGCCTTTATACAATTGAACTAGAGTATGAATTACTGTTTTGGTATAATCTCATTCATGTTTATTGCTCTAACTCAGACAACATTTAACCATCATTGTGTATGTTGCATAAGTGATGCGTTGGAACTCGGGAGTTGAGTTCATACTCGACCCCCGAATTTCAGGGCGTTACAATCTTGACCTTAAGTCTGTTTTGGTGTAGTTTTAGGCTATATAAGGACCTTAGAACCCTCTCTCATTCAGCCATATGAATTTGAGAAAAACTCTAAGAGAGAAGAGAGAAAAGAGAGAGAAAGTTAGAGAGTTGTGGGAGGATTCTTCCTACCCTTTTTCCTTGCCACTACACAAGCTTCACAACTCCATTCTCATCGCTTTTCCGGCAATTCCGACCTCATTTCTAGGTAAGAAACCCTAACCCTAATCTGTTTTGGGGTTGTGATGGTTGTAGGTTATGAAATAGCTAACCTATTTCATTTTATAGGTCACCAAACTGCCAAATACGAAGGCTTACCAAACCTATCGGATTCGTTACGATTCTACGATAAAAGGTGAGGACTTTAGGTGTATAGGTTGTGGTTTTCAATGCTTTCAATATCAGATAATGATAGATTCATGATCTGCATGCAATTGCACATGTACAAAGTGCTATTTGTTTTCCGTTTCAATTAAATACGAAGAATTTGGAATTTTATGTATTCTAGGTATTTGTAGAAAGTACCGTATACGTATAAATTTTAGAAATGTGTTTGCCATGATTATTTGCTATATGAACATATTCTATATGTGTAAAATACTTGCTTAGTGAAAGGGCTCGCCCTAATACATGTTTTGCTAATATATACTATGTATGTTGAAATAGTATATTCTAAGTGTTTGTGAAAATGCTTGTGAGAGTAAGTGCTTGGCTGATGGTGCCTTAGGTAGGTGTTGAGATGGGATTCTCAACTACCTTAGAGACGTATATGATTTTCCCCATGTTGGTTGTTTAATTTAACCGCTTACTTATGAAATATATGTGTTTGTATTTCTTGTTTACTTTGTGCTTTGTAACATGCTTTATGATATGTTTGTTAACATGCTTGAATTACTTTGTTTATTATGCTTTACTCCACATGCTTTGAATAAGGATTAATTATGTTTGGGACTATGGTTATAGTCCAGACAATAGGTACCAGACTTGAGTTCGTGGTTGAGATTCATTTCGCCACGAAGGACGTGTCTGACGAACCCGAGTCGTACTTCGGTTGGCGGTAGTGGTTAGGCCACGCGAAGTGCTTATGCACTTCATGTCATTCAGTTGATTGTGAGCTCGAGCTAGTCAGGCTCGTCAAGTAACCCGATATGTCTAATGTATGTTCACCATGTTTGGACGCTACTGCTTGAACCTAGGGTACCAAACTTACCAGTGAAATCCTGTTAACCATGGTACCACGATCCACTAAGACTCATGAGCCGGGCATGGTGGTATGGGACACCGTGGTCGAGCTGTTGGCCTATGCTAGGGCCACGTGCCTCCCCGTAGTGACCAGTGAGTAACCTTGACTAGTGAGCCGAATACGGTGGTATGGGACACTGTATTTGAGCTGTCGGCCTACATTGAATGGTGACGAGCCCTTTGTAGTGACCTCGAGCATACTCTGAATTTATGGTGAGGCGACGAGTTTTGCCGCGGTATATAGAGTATGAACTAGGCCTGTATCAATTTAGTGATGAACCGTTAAAAAGGTGATGTGGGAGTAGTGTAACAATTGTGTGTAAAAGCCCAGGCAACCTTTGCAGCAGCCTAGAACCACACTATCATATGAGATTATCTAGGTTTGATGACCCTAGAATGGATCATGTTTGGGAATGATATAAGGGAGGTACCTTAGTGAAAGGGCCTAGCTATATGCCCTAGAGGGGGGTGAATAGGGCAATGCCAAATAAAACTTAAAACAGCGGAATAATAAAAGATATAAATAACAATGCTGAAATAATAACAATCTCAAAACACATGAAATATGAGAATGATACTGAATCAATTCTAAGGACAACCTTACACCAAAAACCAATGGCTTATGGTAGGACAACCTTATTTCTAGAACAATCTAGAAATCACAAATGATATGGAAAATAAATCAAGAATAACTTACAGAAATAAATCCTAAGTTATTACACCATTCAACCACACTTGCTTGAAATGAAAATTACAACATTCATCCACAAAAGCAATCCACAATATTGAAGGAATAAATAAAGAAATCAAGCACATCCATAACACAACGATATATAGTGGTTCGCCTGTGTGTTCATCAACTGTTAGCCAACAGCCACACAGAATGCTACTCCACTCCCAATATCCTCACACAGGGGATATTAGCATGCACTCTCAAAATAGGTTTTCACTGGTTCACCCAAAACCTTTACAATTGTGTCTTTTTATCTCGGGCTTACACAACCAAAAACCCCCACAATCTGAGTTTTCTGGATCTCCTCAGATAACCAATACAATGAGATTTTTCTGGCAAATCTCAAACAAAACCAGAGAAAGTAAATTACAAAGTAAAATACCTAGATCTCCTTTTGAAGTAGCCCAGCAGAACCAATCGGAGTAGATGTATGATACGTCGTTCAATGTCCAATACTCACTTAAAGAATGGTTCTATGTCTAATTGATTTTAGATTAAATCAAGAAGAGCAAGGTCTATTTGATTTTGATCCCAGAAGAAGAAATATCACAAATTCCTCTTTTCTAAATGAGATTGGAATGTGGATCAAAATCACAATAGAATAATGCTAACAAAAGGAATATTAAATATGCACAGTAGCTTAAAAAAATAATCACAACTTATCTCAGAGTATAACCTTAAATCGCTTGAATTGAATGTAATGGAATGTCTAAAACTCTGAAATTCATGCATTATTTATAGCCTGAAAAAATCCCATCTCCGACTGGTCTTAGGATCCTTAGGACCGGTCGTAGCTTCAAAAATTGTGAAAGATTTCCGCGGGATTAGATTAACTATTCTCACGACTGGTCTTAGGTAACCTACGACCGGTCGTGGGCCACCTACAACTGGTCGTGTGTCACCTACGACTGGTCGTAGGATCCTAGATAGGTCGCTGGAGTTCGAGTCGTAGGACTATGACCGGTCGAATGATGAGTCGTAGAACTTCCCGGGGATCGGTCGAAACAAGTCCGGGGCGGGTCGAAGGACAACCAGGAAAATTCGAAAAATCAGAACAACCTAAGATCGGTCTGAGAAATCTAAGGCTGGTCGAAGCAAAGCTAGGATTGGTCTTAAGATTTCTAGGGACTGTCTTAGAAACGATCATAACAAGCATATTAAAATATTCGGATTATGTATCCAGAATGACCTATCATACAAACCAACCTAAGGTCAATCTAAGGTCAAACAAACCTTGAAGTGAGATGAACATTGAAGTCTTGAAGGTCTATATTCTCAGATGATCTTAAAGGAGAAGCTTGAATCGAGTTGACGGCTTTCTAGAGCTTGGTACTTTCTTGACTTGTCTCGATGAAGTCTTCTAACTTGAACTTGTTAGAAGCAAACTTGAAGTCTTCTATTCTTGTAGACTTCATCCATGACATGTCTTACAAACATTCTTCATTTATGATCTTGTCTTGAAAACATTCTTCATTCATGATCTTGTCTTGAAGCAGTGTGTAGTCACAAACAAGAAACACAAGAAGTACAAGACATATAGGTTTTGGCACTACAAAATTTGACAACTAAAGGGATATGAAATCATAGCACTAACAATCTCCCCCTTTGTCAAATTTGTGACAAAACACATTTATTAATATAAGAATAAAATGAAGAAAGAATCATGAGCCATCAGAGCCATAAAAAATACTCTACTCCCCCTAAGTGAGTAGAAACAATCAACCATATTCTCCCTCTTTCAATTACTTCAATTACTCTCTCCCTTTCTCCCCCGTTCCATACTCTCCCCCTTTTTGTCACAAAATGACAAGGGAAGGCCAAAGGATAAAAGAGAACACCATATGAAGAGTCAAGATTAATTATCAAATTAGTATAACACTTCAATGTCATCAATCCAAATAAAGGATATACAATAAAACCATACATACAACCAAAGTCATCAACCGTAATAATAATACAGAATCCATAATATTCAAATATAATACAAAAAAAATGATAATCCACCTAATCAGATCTAGATGAAGGAGCAGGGATGGTTGGATCAATCTGAAGTAAGCCCCTATTAATGCGACGAAGATATTTTCGCATATATTTAAATTGCATATCATAGGCTACACTCAGGTTATCAACCTTCTCCTCCAATGCACTTAGACGTGCATCATAACTAGAAGAGGGATCGTAATCAGAATCATTTTGGGAGTCAGTTTCAATTTCTTCAAATATATCATCCATATTTATATCAGCCTGTGGAGGAAGATTAGTTGCTTCCCCTTCATTTCCTGCTTCAGCAGCTACCACCTTCATAGAATTGACCAAGAAGCAAATCCAACTTCATCTTATTTAAATTAGTATTATTGAATAAAAGATGATGAATTGGTGCCTCATTCTCAGGTAAAGTAACAAGCATATTTGTGGCTAAATAAGTCATAAGATAACCAAATGGAATATCACTATGACCCGAATGAAGACAAAACTGAATGATAAAATGACATATTAAAGAAGGTAAACAGACAACGATGCCGGATACAACAGAGTGCAATACCCGAACCATGAAGGCAGTCAACTCGGTTTTATTGCCGGACCGAGGATACAAGTTTGAAATGAAGATCTGATGTAAAACTCTGTATCTGGGTAATAAAAATTTTGAGGGGAGCGCATTTCCTTTGTGCGTCCATTGTACTTCCATATTGCATAAATCTCTTGTCAACATTTGTTTACCCGATTCTGATGGTTTGTCATATAATGTATGAATCGGAATACCTTCATCCTTGACAGGTATATCCATAATACCTGATATCAAATGTCGATCTATTAGAAATTTCCCTTCTCTAGTAGCAATTGAGAACGTTAAATTATCAAGGGAAAAATCAGAGATACATGCAACCATAGATTGTGCAATGGACTGGTATGCAGGCCCACCCCAAAACAAAATGTTAGCCCAGCCAACAGATTCAAGGAGAGGGGCAATCCCAAATTGTTCAATGTGATTTTGACTTACAGGACGCTCAACGATAACTTTACGGCTACGTAAATCCCATACATCATTGGAATCATCTTCGGGTGACCGAAGGTGTCGTTTTGTTATAAATGTAGATCTAGATGAAGATGAACCACGGGATGTTTTCTTTTTCCCTCTAACATCCATTTTCAACAAGATTTACCAAGGAGCAAGCAAAAAAGAACACTAGAAGTGGTGGGTTTCTCTAGATCAGAATTTTAGAGAGGAAACTCTAAAAAATCAACAAAAGACGAGATCTAGCTTATGGAATAAACAAATCAAATCATAGAAAGCATAAATCTTCAATAAAAATGAAGAAAAACGACTTATCTTGAAGAAAATCACGAAATCTCAAGACTGGTCAAGCCACAACTCGTCGAAGGAAGAAGAGGAAATGAAGAAGAAAGTGATTTTCCCCAAATTATAAGATGCTCACGATCTTCACGACCGGTCGAGTGCAGTCTACGACTGGTCGATCATCGACAAAAATAAATATTTTTATACAAAAATTGAAATTTATTGTAACGCCCCGGATTTTTGCCAACCTGGGATTAGATGACCTTAGGCAATGGGTCGATCGTAATACTTCATTAACTTGTCAGAACTGAATCCCAAAGTCTAAAGCCGCCTTTGAACTCATTTCCTTTACAAAATCTCACCCTTCATCACCTTGATCTTCCAATTTTTCTAAGAACTTTGACCCTAGACACTATCTTAAACTAGTTAAGTATCATAACTTGGATCACCTCATATACAAACTACAAAGGCCTGAGTACCACCTCGACCAGAAATTGCTTAGGACTAAATCCTTTAGAAATGAGACAAAGTAACTAGGTGTGAAACCAGAGTAGCTACGAAATCTGTTTGAATCGCTTTAAATACGATCTGCAAGACCCAAAACTTGTAGAATCATTGACGCTAGGTTACCCTAAAATCTAAGATCAATCTCATTACCCGGCTGCTCTCGGGAGCATATCGAAACTTCGTATTAGGTTTAGATCGCACATCGGGAGTCCGATTAACCCGAAGCTAAGGAACTAGGACCGCCCCACTGGGCTCAACAATCATCTCAAAAATCAGCCTTATCCGATGTCCCAGGGCCATTCGCTTCGATCCGGAGCGAGGTAGTATGAAAAACACTATTCACATGCCAAAATAAATATCTGGAATAGTGATCGGCATCCTTCGTTGACGTCGTCAAGATACAACCCGACCGTCGAATCGACCAAATTACACCCTCGGATTAAGAAAAATTTCAGAACATTTACATGTACTTGGAATTTCTGATCGTGGCCCACTGACCGTCGAACTGAAAGTGGTCCGCCACGTGCGATCTGGGTATCCGAACGAGTCAAAAACGTAATCCCACGTAGATCCATCGATGGTGAGCTTAAGTCTGACGTTTGGTTCAAAGAGGGCCACCAGAACTTCCCTTTTGAGCTGGAAAAGCGGTGAAAATCCTATATTGGCAGTACCCCTTGAACCTGGGTCTAAATCCGTAATGTTTTTGGCTATATAAGGGCCTTAGAGCACCCTCTCTCACAGCCATACGAATTTGGGTTTTGGGAGAGAGAAAAGAGAGAGAAAAGAGAGAGAAAGACTTGGAGATCGTTGCCGATCTTCCTCCTGCTGCTTTGGCTTGCTACACGGCCTACACCGCCCTATTCTAGACGCTTTCCCGGCGGTACCCATCTCATTTGAAGGTAAGAAAACCTGACCCTAGGTCTGATTTGAGGTGGAATAGATGTAGGATGTGTATCGACTAACCGATTCCACTCTTTAGGCTAGAAATCGCCCGTAGACGGAAGATCCATCACCCTTGCTGATTCGTTCCGTTTCCAAAGGCAAAGGTGAGGACTTTAAGTGTATAAGTTGCGGTTTTCAACGCTTTCAATGTCAGTTAATGGTAGATTCATGATCTGCTTGCAATTGCACATGTACAAAGTGCTTTCCGTTTCCTGTTTCGATTAACGTTGTAGAATTTGGAATTTCACATACTCTTGGTATTCGTATAAATACCGTATACGTATTTTTTTGGGATAAATGTTTGACATGTTTATTTAATGTATGATTATATAATATATGAATAAAATACTAGTTTGGCGAAAGGAATCGCCAAAATACATGTTCACTTGTAAATGTGACGTATGTTGAAATTGTGTATGTTAGAAATACCGTATACGTATTTCTTTTGGAATAATGTTTGACATACTTATTTAATATATGATTATATAATATATGAATAAAATATTAGCTTGGCGAAAAGAATCGCCGTATTACAAGTTCCCTTGTAAACACTATGTATGTTGAAATTGGGTATCCTGGAAAATACCCTATACGTATAAAATTTCCTGATGCAATTGTCATGATTATTTGTTGTAATAATATATTATACATGGATAAAATACTCACTTGGCTAAAGGATAGCCCTAATACATGTTTTGCTAACATACACCATGTATGTTGAAATAGTGTATTCTAAGTGTTGTGAAAATGACTGAATGAGTATAGAATTCTCATTCGTGTTCCCCATGACTAAATGTCATGGATAACTGATTGTTGTATTGGCAATACCCCTTTGACAAAAGGATTTACCCTAAATCACGCCACGGCCAATACACACTATATATGCTAAAATGTGTGGCCCAAGTGTTTGTGGAAATGACTGAATGAATATGGAACTTGGTTTCCTACTTGCCATGACTATCCGTCATGGGTGTATGCGCGTTATGATTGGGGTAACTCCCTAGTGAAAGGATTTGGCCTTATACCTTTGTGATCAACATATGTCATGTATGTTGATTTCTGTATTTTAAAGTGTTTGTTGAAATGTCTGAATAAGTAGTAGTTAGTAAATTGTAATGTTTAAGGGTGTTGAGATTGGATTCTCAACTATCCTAGCGACGTGTATGATTACCTCCATGAGGTTGATCATCTAAACCACTTACTTACAATACATGTGTTTGTATTCCTATTAATGTAGTGTTTTACAACATGCTTTACATCATGCTTTATAATATGCTTATAACATGCCTCCTAGCATGTTTGAATTACTTTATTTATCATGCTTGAATTCCTTGTTTATCATGCTTTACTCCACATGCTATGGATGACAATTGATTGTGCTTGGGGCTATGATTATAGTCCGCACAATCAGTACTAGATTGGAGATCGTGGTTGAGCTTCATGTCACCACGTGGGATGTGTTCGACGAACTCGAGTCGTACTTCGGTTGGCGATAGTGGTTGGCCACGCGAAGTGCTTATGCACTTCATGTCGTTCAACTTGTTGTGCGCTCGAGCTAGCCGAGCTCGTCATGTAACCCGTTTTGTCTAATGTATGTTCACCATGTTTGGTCGCTCGCTCTTGCTTGAACCTAGGGTACCAAACTTACCGGTGAAAACCCTTTTAACCATGGTACCTCGATCCGCTAAGACTCATGAGCCGGGCATGGTGGTATGGGACACCGTGGTCGATTGTCGCCTACGGGGCTACGTGCCTCCCCCGTAGTGACCAAGTGAGCAACTTAACTCGTGAGCCGATTATGGTGGTATGGGACACTATATTCGCGGCTTGTCGGCCTACATTGATAAGGTGATGGGGAGTGGTACGATCTTTGTGGGTACACCACAGCGACCCTTTTTGAGTGACCGCGAGCATACTCGAAGTTGCGGCGTGCCTTAGGGTTCGCCGCGATACATAGAGTATGAACTAGGCCTCTGTTTACGTATAGTTGTATCGTGATGAATCGTTTAAGGGGTGATGGGGAGTGGTGCAACCTTTGTGCGTAATGCCACAGGCGACTCTCTGCAAGTGACCTAGAAAACACACCATCGTCGATATTAACTAGGGGTGACGACCCTAGATTGGATCATGTTTGGGAATGATACAAGGGAGGTACCTTAGTTTCCCAATCCTATTTGTTTGAAATGGTCTAATAAAAACTCGGTAATCATGCTCATCATGCATTGCATGTGCCTGGAAGATGTGGAGCATTTGTGGGATGTAAGCATGCGCGAACGTGAGATGGTGTCGCATGAGGGAGGGTGTGGTGAGGGCATCCATCATACCGCATTCATACTTGCATTAATCGAGTAACTAGGAGTGCTTGATTTACTGCTTTATCATTACTGCTTGACCGCATCGATAACATGTTAACTTATGCCTTATTGTTCCACTGAGTTAGCTACTCACTCCCACGTTACGGGACGGTGTTGTACATACCAAACAGATTTGTTGAGTTTCGGTGATGGCGATGCTTGTGAAGCAGAGCCGGACTACTTCTATGGTGATGAGGAGGAGTTCTCCTGTCATGTAACCCTCTGGCGGGTCTCTGAAGACCTGGTACTGTATTGTCGGGGTTGTGGTACTGGGGATAGAAGATATTAAACTTACACATTTGGTATATTTTATAAGCGTACATTTTGCATTTATTTAACTCGGTAATGTTATCACACTCGGAGACTCATTATAGTTTATATATTTTATCTATCTATCATAGTCTTCCGCTTGCAAAATTAATTGTCTCTGGAGTATGATATGTTGTTTTGGCTTAATCTCACTCATGTTCACTACTCTAATACAGTCAACATTCAATCATCATTCATTTTGTTGCATAAGTGATGTTCTGGAACTCGAGAGTTGAGTTACTACTCGACCCCCGATTTTCAGGGCGTTACAAGATGGTATCAGAGAATGATTTGGATTAAACCGGACCTGGGTTATGGTCACACGACGCACACTGACGCACTCTGACTTAGGAGGGAGCGACGGAATGTAGAAACAGTCTTAGACATCCCTGTTCCGTCTAACGGCTAGTTCACTGAAAATGAACGCCAAAATCGAGTCTGTATTCAACCATGGTCGCACGGGTCGACCTTAAAACATTTCTAGGTTGTCTAGTGAAGGGTCTAGATCATAATCCACCTCATCCCAATCATTGAGAATCAGTAAAATGTGCGATAAACGTGATGAGGATAACTACCCCAAATCCTTGGAGCTTCTCTGGACTCCTACCAGAGACTTCTCGAATCTACAAGAGGAGAAAGCAGAAAATAGAAATAAATTCTAATAAATTCGAAACTGATTAATGAATGACAAAAAAAAAGGAGTTCACAACCCTTTAAATAGGGATACCAAGTAATGGAAAGGACATCAGAAACAAACTACAACTAAAACTCCTAAGTTGTGGTGTCTACTAGTGCGCAAGGCGTTCAGCCAAAAATAGTAAGTGTCCTATTTGACTTTACCAAACCATTCTCCTAAGCATTCTAAGCTCTTTACACGATGAGCGCAACTCCTAAAGCCCAACAGATGAAGAGTAATCAAACAAAAATTACTATTTTGGTAAAACAAAATTTAAAACGGGAAAATGACCACCAATTAGAGGGTTTTCTCGCAATTCCGGGCTGCGCAACCCTGCATAGCTGGGTTGGTTGGCTTCATTAGCTCGTTCTACCCCAAATTCATATATTTTACGTCAGACAACTCATTCCGGATTGCAAGTTACGTCCGGTTTCCCGAAACTACCTAAAATGAAGCGAATCGGGATCGGGGGCCAACGGAGCACTCCGGAGGGATCCAAGGTGGGACCCAAGCATTTTGGGGCCGGGGGACTGGAGAGAGGAACACGGCCCCACGCGGCGGCGCGGTTGCTCCGGCCAAGTCCGACCGCGGCGCCACCGCGCCACCGGCGGCGGACCGCGGTCCGGTCAACTTTCCGGCGGGGTTCCGAGCTTGGGGTTAGTCGGCCAGACCCCCTCTACCCCATGGCACGTGCCAAATGTCCATTTGGTTAGGATTTGAGGGGCTGGAGCACCCTTTTCTCTCATTTCCCCTCTTTTCAAGCACCTTCACCTCCATTTTCGATTTTGCTGAAAACCCATCCCTCCAAACCTTCAATCCTTCCATTTCCTTCCATAACTCAGCACTCCCATCCATCACAGCAGCCCTAACCTCCTATCCTTCCCCTCTCTTTCACATGTGAGCTCCCACCCCCCTCATTTGGAGCTCAAATTCGTGCAACCTTCAAACCCATCCCGTTTCTCCCTTGTTCCTTCTTCATTTCTTGTTATTCGTGTATCTTCAACTCCTGTTGGGACTGTTGTCCGTGGAATATCAAAGAAGACAGCCCCCTTTCTCTCTCCTTCCTTCATTTCCATGGCCCTATTCGAGACGATTACGGCCATTTCCTCGATTTCATGGGGCTTGGGTGTATCCCATGTTTTCCAACACCATGTTTAAAATGTATGTAATTAAAAGAATATTTCAAGTTTTTCCTTTCAATTACAATTAGAAATTTATCATGCTGGGATTTGGAAATCCAATCTCACACTTTCCACCACTGGACTCATTTCCCAAAGCCTATAAAAATTTAATCCCCACCCACCCTCCTACCAACCATGTCACACCCGATCCCAAGGTAGGATTAGTAATGCGGTCCCATCTAATACAACTTAAGACCATTGGTCAAATAGTGTTGGAGTGATAAAGTCCCTTGACATACATTAACCCACCACACTCTGATAGCTTAAGCCTTTGGAGTAAATGGTTGTTTGATAGATAGGCCCATAGAGTTTGGACCTAGAGCAGTGCTTCGACAGACCTGACAGTATAGGAAATCCAACCAATTGAGAACGTAAACTCTAGGACCCCCTTAGTTAGTTTGAGCATAGGTGGAGTGCCCAAGCATAGCTACATTCATGTTCGGGCAACTCAATTCTACTTAGACAACTTTAACCCTAAGCGATAACCAATTTCTTGTGTTAGAAACCATCTAGCATAAGTCGGCTTGATTAGGTTGGAGCGAGACCCCCGTTCCTTCGTTAAATCCCTTTGGTACTTATAGGCTTCTTTAACAACTCTTAGGAAGCTTGTTTAACGTAGAACCTATTCACACTTGGAGAAAACTTATAGATCCCTTGGATTTAATGTTAGGTTCAATCAATACATCCCTTAGAATTTTCTTCTCAAGGACTTAGTACAATCGGGAACACGGAGTAGAGAAACTACATATAAGCGAGGTATTCGCGGTTTGAATCGAATCCTCAATCCTGGTAGTGACCAATGAACCCTATGCTCTGATCAAGCAGAAGGTCGGGATCAACTGGGATTAAGAAATGATATGACAATTTTCTGTCCTAGCTAGGCAGAAGATCCATGTATCCGACTCAGACCCACTACACAACATTCTTTCCGTGTTGGCCTGACATTTACAACTAAAAGTTTATAATTTTGTCCTTGAAAGGTGTTAGGAGTATATAGCTGATAGAGACTTTGTCTTTTAGGCCTAAGAAATTGCCCAAATGGATAACAGACAGTTAGGGATTAGGTCCCAAATCGCATGCCATGTCGGCATACGTATTGTGCTTATGAACGTAAAAAGATAGCCTGCCTATTAAGCTAGACATGATTAAATAGGATAAGTCTGGACCGTGACCAAATTTCCTTGGTTGAATTAGGCATCTTGCCTCAAACTCACACCTGCCCCTGACATCAACCACATGACCCATCATTTTTAGCTCCTCGCGATCCCCATAAGTATTAATGCCTTAGTACACATTGTCGATGAAAGTCAGACCAATGTATTTCCCATTTCCTGTCAAGGATAGATCCTAAACTACACCTTGTTCCGATATACGGAGCAGGACATAAATCTTGAGCCTTGAGGGTGAAAATAAAATTTTAAGGGGGGTAGAACATGATGAACCCGCTCTAGTTAGGTCACCTAATACACCTCTTTGACCTGAGTAGCGCAGCAGAAACGTGGTGGACCCCACCCCACTGGCCCAGGATCGAAACAGTGCTCGTTAACATATGTACATTATAGAAGCCCTAACAAGTTTTACTATGAAACCATTTTAGGATGATCTAGTAAGATTTGATTCACCCTTTCCCTGGGACATAGATAATATCAAGGACTCTCTTAGACTAAGACCTAAAGGGCAACCTTAGAATAAACAATTTGAACCTTTCAATGATGGACATTCCCTACGTTTCTAGAGTGATCGGACTACGGAGTTCCGAAATATACAACTCGCGAAGCATTCGCGGCTTGACCTAATTCTCAATCTGGCGACTACCAATGGACTCACCGCAGCGGAGAGCAGAAGACCAGGATCCACCGGGATTCAGAAGTGATACGATGAGCTCCCTACCCTGGCCCGGTAGATGATCGATGTATCGGGATCGAGCCCACTATTACCGTCTCTCCGTGTTGGTCAAACATTGAAAACAGCTATCTTACTCTAAATTGTGGGAATTGTCGTCGAGACTCCAAATAGGTAAAGACATAAATGGTAGCAAACCATCAGGGATGAGAAATGGATAAAGAATTAAGTTTTAAGGGGGGTAGACTAAAATGAACCAGCTGGTATATACCCTACCACGTGTAGAAACTTGGAATTAATAAGTCTTAGACAAATGAAATAATAGAAATCTTCCCTTATTACCCTTCGCCAATTTCGGGGACGAAATTTTGTTTTAAGGGGGGTAGATTGTAACGCCCCGGATTTTTGCCAACCTGGGATTAGATGACCTTAGGCAATGGGTCGATCGTAATACTTCATTAACTTGTCAGAACTGAATCCCAAAGTCTAAAGCCGCCTTTGAACTCATTTCCTTCACAAAATCTCACCCTTCATCACCTTGATCTTCCAATTTTTCTAAGAACTTTTTCCCTAGACACTATCTTAAACTAGTTAAGTATCATAACTTGGATCACCTCATATACAAACTACAAAGGCCTGAGTACCACCTCGACCAGAAATTGCTTAGGACTAAATCCTTTAGAAATGAGACAAAGTAACTAGGTGTGAAACCAGAGTAGCTACGAAATCTGTTTGAATCGCTTTAAATACGATCTGCAAGACCCAAAACTTGTAGAATCATTGACGCTAGGTTACCCTAAAATCTAAGATCAATCTCATTACCCGGCTGCTCTCGGGAGCATATCGAAACTTCGTATTAGGTTTAGATCGCACATCGGGAGTCCGATTAACCCGAAGCTAAGGAACTAGGACCGCCCCACTGGGCTCAACAATCATCTCAAAAATCAGCCTTATCCGATGTCCCAGGGCCATTCGCTTCGATCCAGAGCGAGGTAGTATGAAAAACACTATTCACATGCCAAAATAAATATCTGGAATAGTGATCTGGCATCCTTCGTTGACGCGTCAGTATTAAGCAACCTGACCGTCAGAATCAGACCAAATTACACCCTCGGATTAAGAAAAATTTCAGGAACATTTACATGTACTTGGAATTTCTGATCGTGGCCCACTGACCGTCGAACTGAAAGTGGTCCACCACGTGCGATCTGGGTATCCGAACGAGTCAAAAACGTAATCCCACGTAGATCCATCGATGGTGAGCTTAAGTCTGACGTTTGGTTCAAAGAGGGCCACCAGAACTTCCCTTTTGAGCTGGAAAAGCGGTGAAAATCCTATATTGGCAGTACCCCTTGAACCTGGGTCTAAATCCGTAATGTTTTTGGCTATATAAGGGCCTTAGAGCACCCTCTCTCACAGCCATATGAATTTGGGTTTTGGGAGAGAGAAAAGAGAGAGAAAAGAGAGAGAAAGACTTGGAGATCGTTGCCGATCTTCCTCCGCCGCTTTGGCTTGCTACACACGGCCTACACACCGCCCTATTCTAGACGCTTTCCGTGTACCCATCTCATTTGAAGGTAAGAAAACCGACCCTAGGTCGATTTGAGGTGGAATAGATGTAGGATGTGTATCGACTAACCGATTCCGCTCTTTAGGCTAGAAATCGCCGTAGACGGAAGATCCATCACCTTTGCCGATTAGTTCCGTTTCCAAAGGCAAAGGTGAGGACTTTAAGTGTATAAGTTGCGGTTTTCAACGCTTTCAATGTCGATTAATGGTAGATTCATGATCGCTTGCAATTGCACATGTACAAAGTGCTTTCCGTTTCTGTTTCGATTAACGTTGTAGAATTTGGAATTTCACATACTCTTGGTATTCGTATAAATACCGTATACGTATTTTTTGGGATAAATGTTTGACATGTTTATTTAATGTATGATTATATAATATATGAATAAAATACTAGTTTGGCGAAAGGAATCGCCAAAATACATGTTCACTTGTAAATGTGACGTATGTTGAAATTGTGTATGTTAGAAATACCGTATACGTATTTCTTTTGGAATAATGTTTGACATACTTATTTAATATATGATTATATAATATATGAATAAAATATTAGCTTAGCGAAAAGAATCGCCGTATTACAAGTTCCCTTGTAAACACTATGTATGTTGAAATTGGGTATCCTGGAAAATACCCTATACGTATAAAATTTTCGATGCAATTGTCATGATTATTTGCTGTAATAATATATTATACATGGATAAAATACTCACTTGGCTAAAGGATAGCCCTAATACATGTTTTGCTAACATACACCATGTATGTTGAAATAGTGTATTCTAAGTGTTGTGAAAATGACTGAATGAGTATAGAATTCTCATTCGTGTTCCCCATGACTAAATGTCATGGATAACTGATTGTTGTATTGGCAATACCCCTTTGACAAAAGGATTTACCCTAAATCACGCCACGGCCAATACACACTATATATGCTAAAATGTGTGGCCCAAGTGTTTGTGGAAATGCTGAATGAATATGGAACTTTGTTTACTTTGCCATGACTATCCGTCATGGGTGTATGCGCGTTATGATTGGGGTAACTCCCTAGTGAAAGGATTTGGCCTTATACCTTTGTGATCAACATATGTCATGTATGTTGATTTCTGTATTTTAAAGTGTTTGTTGAAATGTCTGAATAAGTAGTAGTTAGTAAATTGTAATGTTTAAGGGTGTTGAGATTGGATTCTCAACTATCCTAGCGACGTGTATGATTACCTCCATGAGGTTGATCATCTAAACCACTTACTTACAATACATGTGTTTGTATTCCTATTAATGTAGTGTTTTACAACATGCTTTACATCATGCTTTATAATATGCTTATAACATGCCTCCTAGCATGTTTGAATTACTTTATTTATCATGCTTGAATTCCTTGTTTATCATGCTTTACTCCACATGCTATGGATGACAATTGATTGTGCTTGGGGCTATGATTATAGTCCAGACAATCGGTACTAGATTGGAGATCGTGGTTGAGTTTCATGTCACCACGTGGGATGTGTTCGACGAACTCGAGTCGTACTTCGGTTGGCGATAGTGGTTGGCCACGCGAAGTGCTTATGCACTTCATGTCGTTCAACTTGTTGTGCGCTCGAGCTAGCCGAGCTCGTCATGTAACCCGTTTTGTCTAATGTATGTTCACCATGTTTGGTCGCTACTGCTTGAACCTAGGGTACCAAACTTACCAGTGAAAACCCTTTTAACCATGGTACCTCGATCCGCTAAGACTCATGAGCCGGGCATGGTGGTATGGGACACCGTGGTCGAGTGGCTGTCGGCCTCTGGCCGGGGCTACGTGCCTCCCCGTAGTGACCAGTGAGCAACTTAACTCGTGAGCCGATTATGGTGGTATGGGACACTATATTCGCGCTGTCGGCCTACATTGATAAGGTGATGGGGGAGTGGTACGATCTTTGTGGGTACAGCCCTGGCAGCCCTTTGTAGTGACCGCGAGCATACTCTGAAGTTGCAGCGTGCCTTAGGGTTCGCCGCGATACATAGAGTATGAACTAGGCCTGTTTCTGTATAGTTGTATCGTGATGAATCGTTTAAGGGGTGATGGGGAGTGGTGCAACCTTTGTGCGTATGTGACCCACAGCGGCTCTGCTGTGACCTAGAAAACACACCATCGTCGATATTAACTAGGATGACGACCCTAGATTGGATCATGTTTGGGAATGATACAAGGGAGGTACCTTAGTTTCCCAATCCCGCTTTTTTGAAATGGTCTAATAAAACTCGGTAATCATGCTCATCATGCATTGCATGTGCCCGGGAAGATGTGGAGCACCGTGGGATGTAAGCATGCGCGAACGTGAGATGGTGTCGCATGAGGGAGGGTGTGGTGAGGGCATCCATCATACCGCATTCATACTTGCATTAATCAGAGTAACTAGGAGTGCTTGATTTCTTTGCTTTATCATTTCTTGCTTTTGCATCGATAACATGTTAACTTATGCCTTATTGTTCCCCTTGAGTTAGCTACTCACTCCCACGTTACGGGACGGTGTTGTACACACCAAACAGATTTGTTGAGTTTCGGGTGATGGCGATGCTTGTGAAGCTGAGTAGGACTACTTCTATGGTGATGAGGAGGAGTTCTCTGTCATGTAATCCCCTCGGCGGGTCTCGAAGACACTGTCTTGTATTGTCGGGGTTGTGGTACTGGGGATAGAAGACATTAAACTTACACATTTGGTATATTTTATAACTGTACTTGCATTTATTTAACCTGGTAATGTTATCACACTCTGGAGACTCATTATAGTTTATATATTTTATCTATCTATCATAGTCTTCCGCTTGCAAAATTAATTGTCTCTGGAGTATGATATGTTGTTTTGGCTTAATCTCACTCATGTTCACTACTCTAATACAGTCAACATTCAATCATCATTCATTTTGTTGCATAAGTGATGTTCTGGAACTCGAGAGTTGAGTTACTACTCGACCCCCGATTTTCAGGGCGTTACATTTATACACATAAAAATTCAAAATATAGTACACTATGATACATGTAGACAAGTATATTCAATTTAAAATGCACATACCAAGATCAAATTTTATTTTAGTAAACCTGCTTTTGTCGAGCGGTTTAGTAAATATATCAGCAAGTTGGACATCGGTTGGAATATATTCCAAAGAGATAGTTTTTCTTCAACTAATTCACGAATGTAATGATACCTAATGTCAATATGCTTAGTACGCGAATGCTGAATTGGATTTTTGGAAATATTGATAGCACTGGAATTATCACAATGTAAGATTATTGAATCTTGATTAATTCCATAATCGCTTAACATGCGTTTCATCTATACGAGTTGAGTACATGCATATCCTGCTGCGATATACTCAGCCTCAGCAGTGGAAAGCGATATTGAGCTTTGCTTCTTGCTAAACCAAGAAACTAAACAGTTTCCAATGTAAAAACAACCACCACTGGTTGATTTTCTATCATCAATATTACCAGCCCAATCAGCATCTGAATACCCAGCTAATTTAACATTAGTATCAAAAGGATACCAAAGACCCAAATTAGTTGTACTTACGACATATCTAATAATCCGTTTGACAGCAGTGAGATGTGAATCTTTAGGATTAGACTGATATCACGCACAAATACCAATGCTAAAAGCGATATCAGGTCTACTATCAGTTAGATATAATAAACTACCAATCATACTACGATATAGCTTAGGATCTACATCTTTACATGTAGAGTCTTTTGAGAGTCTCAAGGTTGTACTTATAGGAGTATCAAATTTTTTACCATTCTCAAATCCAAACCTTTTAACCAAGTTTGTAGCATACTTGGTTTGAGAAATGAAGATTCCATTAAGTTGTTGTTTTACTTGTAACCCTAGGAAGTAATTTAGTTCACCAACCATGCTCATTTCGAATCTTGATTTCATCAACTCTGCAAACTCAATAGACATGTTAGAACAAGTTGATTCATAAATAATATCGTCTACATAGATTTGAACCATTAAAATCTCATTATTATGTTTCTTAACAAATAGCGTCTTATCGACACTTCCCACTTGAAAACTATGACTAAGTAAGAATTTAGTCAATTTTTCATACCATGCCTTGGGAGCTTGTTTCAGACCATAGAGAGCCTTTTTGAGACGAAATACATGATCAGAAAGCTTGGGGTCTTCAAACACTGAGGGTTGTTCTACATAAACTTCTTCATATAAATCGCCATTTAAGAAGGCACTCTTTACATCCATCTGATAAATTTTAAACTTTCTAAAGCAAGCGATGGAAATAAAAAATCTGATACATTCAAGGAGAGCGACTGGAGCAAAAGTTTCATCATAATCGATGCCTTCAATCTGAGTGTACCCTTGTATAACCAGTTTAGCCTTGTTTTGTATAATATTCCAAGTTCATCAGACTTGTTTTTAAAGATCCATTTTGTTCCAATAATGTGTTTATCTTTAGGTCTAGGAATAAGATACCAGGCATCATTACGAACAAATTGATTAAGTTCATCCTGCATAGCTACTATCCAATTTTCGTCAGAAAGAGCTTCTTTTACATTGACCGGTTCTATTTGGGATGTAAAACAAACATAATTACATATGTTTTCAAGTTGTTTGCGTGTACGAACTCCAATAAGAGGGTTTCCAAGGATTTGATTGGTTGGATGATCTTTGACAGTCCTAGGTTCAGATTGAGTTAAAGAGGTATCTTGATTGTCGATTATAAGAATTTCATCATCATCTGAACTCGGAGCAAGTGTATTCAAATGATCATTAATGACCACATTGATGGACTCTTGAATCACACCTGTTCTTTTATTTAGAACCCTATAGGCTCGATTGTTTAAGGAATATCCAAGGAAAATACCTTCATCACTCTTCTATCAAATTTTCCCAAATTTTCACGATCTCGTAAAATGTAACACTTACTGCCAAAAATTCGAAAGTATTTGACAGTAGGTTTCTTTTCGAACCATAACTCATAAGCAATCTTATTTTTAGATATATTAGTATAAACACAATTAATAATGTAGCAAGCAATATTAATTGCTTCAGCCCAAAGATTTCTGGAGAGCTTCATACTATTTAACATGACATTAGCCATATCCTGAAGCACTCTATTTTTTCTCTCAACTATACCATTTTGTTGAGGAGTTTTGGGTGCAGAGAATTCATGTGATATTCCCTGATCGCTACAAAATTTCTCAAAACTACTATTTTCAAATTCAGATCCATAATCACTACGGATCTTACAAACTGAGAACCTTTTTCATTTTGGATTCATTTGATGATCTTCTTTACTTCATCCAGCAGATTTGTCTTTTAAGAACGATACCCAAGTGAATCTAGTAAAGTCATCTACGATAACCAAGATGTATTTTTTGCCACCTCGACTCTCTGTTCTGGTTGGTCCAATGAGATCCATGTGGAGAAGCTCGAGAGGTCTAGATGTGGTATTGGAGTTCACTTTCTTGTGAGAGCTCTTAATCTGTTTGCCCAACTGGCATTCACCACATATTTTGTCTACTTTTTGTAATTTGGGTAGACCTCTTATAAGTTCTCTTTTGCTCAATCTAAACAAGTTCCGGTAGTGTACATGTCCAAGGCATTTATGCCATAATTTAATCTCATCAGTATGGACCATGTAACATGATTGAGTAGATGAGCTTGCATCACTAACAAGCAGTTTTCAGAAGTTCTGCGACCAGTTAATATAATAGAACCCTCTTTATTAACAATCTCACAACCTTGATTAGAAAACTTTACATTATGGTTGTTGTCGCATATCTGAGATATACTCAGTAGGTTGTGTTTCAAGCTCTCAACATACAATACATTTTTAAATAAGGGAAGGTTATAAAGCTGAACTGTACCTTGGCCAATGATTTTGCAATTGCTTCTATCACCAAAAGTGACTGACCCATCAGTCCTATCTTTTAGATCGGTGAATAAAGCTTTGTCGCCAGTCATATGCCTAGAGCAACCACTGTCTAGGTACCACTTTGAATGGCTTGTAGCTTTGAAAGCAGTGTGGGCAACCAAGCAGCCAACTTTAGGAACCCATTTCAGTACTGTTTTGGGTTTAGGAGTGTAGTTGGACTTTTTCTGTCTGTTGTTATACGAATGACCTATAGAGTTAAATTTCAATAGCTCCTTAAGAAGATCAATAATCTTTTCAACCAAAGGATTTCGGTTTTGAAGATTGAAGTTGGCATGGCTATTTTTAGGTTTTTGAAGGGTCCTCGAATTTTTTGGAAGACCTTGATAAGTATTCTTTACTTTTGAGTTCGAAGACTCTCCTTTCACAAACTTAGGAGCAGTATTCTTTTGTTTAGGAGAAGTATTCTTATCATAGCCCAACCAGGATCGATCGCCACATTTTCTTGATCCAGATAACAATTTTTCTAATTTAGGATCACCTTGGGCATATCTCCAAGTGTCTTTCAAACTCAAAAGAGAAGCTACTTCATTTTTGAGTTGCTCGTTCTCGGATTTCAAATCATCAACTTAGGAGGTTTTAATTTTTAAATCACATTTGGTCTTTTCAAAAAAATCGGAAATATGAGATTTTTCTAAAACAAGAGACTCATAATCTTCTTTAAGTTTAGAAAATTTTTCCTTTTGTAATTTAAGCTTTGACAATTTTACAACTCTCCTTATAAAGGGCATTGTATGCATCCCGAAGATCATCTTCATTGTCATGATCACTATTAGGATTCTCTTCGCTAGTTACTTCATCATAATCTAAAAAAGTGACTTTGGCTAGAGTCATAAGGGCTTTAATATCATCTCCACTCGTTTTCGAGAATCTTCGATTTGAAGAGGATTAGAATCAGATGATTCATCCCAAGTAGCCAACATACTCTTCCTTTTGATTTGTCATTTTTAGGACATTTGTTAGCCAAGTGCCCATACTCTTGACAGTTGTAACATTGACTATCTTTCAAAGATTTTTGAGCTTTAGGTTTAGATTGTCTCTTATCGTTTGATTTTTGAAAATATACTTTTTTTATTTTTGAAAATTTTATAAAACCTTTTTACAAAAAGTGTCATATCATCTTCGGAATTTTCAAAGTCCGAAGTGCTCTCTTGTGGAATATTTTTAGATGATTTGAGAGCAATTGATTTTCCTTTTAGAGCTTTAAAGTTCAATTCGTAGGTCTATAAAGAACCAACTAGTTCCTCAACCCTCATGTTATCCGTATCACGAAGTTCCTGAATCACGGTTACTTTTGAATTGAACCGTTCAGGAAGTGAGCGTAGTATCTTTGCACACACTTTACTTTCTGGGATTCTATCACCAAGACCCCACATTGAGTTTACAATGTCATTCAATCTAGTGTAGAAGTCCATAAACATTTCATTCTCCTCCATATGAATTTCTTTAAATTTAGTTGTGAGGAGTTGGACTTTAGATTTCTTGACAATTGATGTACCCTCGTGTGTTATTTCTAAAAGATCCCATGCTTGTTTAGCATTTTCACACGAGATGATTCTTTTGAATTCATCTGGTGACAATGCACAAGTAATTGCATTTAGTGCTTTTGCATTGACACTACTCTCACTTTTCTGAAGTGTGGTCCAAAGGGCATAAGATATTACTTTCATTGATTTTGAACCATCTTCATCAGTTACTTCAGTGATAGGTAGTTTCCATCCGTTCACTGTGGCCAGCCACACACTTTCATCCATGGATTTGAGAAAGATTCTCATCCTTGCTTTCCAATAGGCATAGTTTGTGCCATTAAAGGGTGGTGGCCTAGTGACAGATAGACTATCAAAATTTACCATCTTAATATAGCTTAGATCGTTAGCTCAGGAAATAAATCCAATAAATAAGCAATAAGCACAAGCTATTTGGCTCTAATACCACTTGAAAGGGCCTAGCTATATGCCCTAGAGGGAGGTGAATAGGGCAATGCCAAATAAAACTTAAAACAGCGGAATAATAAAAGATATAAATAACAATGCTGAAATAATAACAATCTCAAAGCACATGAAATATGAGAATGATACTGAATCAGTTCTAAGGACAACCTTACACCAAAAACCAATGGTTTATGGTAGGACAACCTTATTTCTAAAACAATCTAGAAATCACAAATGATATGGAAAATAAATCAAGAATAACTTACAAAAATAAATCCTAAGTTATTACACCATTCAACCACACTTGCTTGAAATGAAAATTACAACATTCATCCACAATATTGAAGGAATAAATAAAGAAATCAAGCACATCCACAACACAACGATATATAGTGGTTTGCCTGTGTGTTCAACAACTGTTAGCCAACAGCCACACAGAATGCTACTCCACTCCTAATATCCTCACATAGGGGATATTAGCATGCACTCTCAAAATAGGTTTTCACAGGTTCACCCAAAACCTTCACAATTGTGTCTTTTTATCTCGGGCTTACACAATCCAAAAACCCCCACAATTTAAGTTTTTTGGCTCTCCTCAGATAACCAATACAATGAGATTTTTCTGGCAAATCTCAAACAAAACTAGAGAAAGTAAATTACAAAGTAAAATACCTGGATCTCCTTTTGAAGTAGCCTAGTAGAACCAATCGGAGTAGATGTATGATATGTCGTTCAATGTCCAATACTCACTTAAAGAATGGTTCTATGTCTAATTATTTTATATTAAATTAAGAAGAGCAAGGTCTATTTGATTTTGATCCCAGAAGAAGGAATATCACAAATTCCTCTTTTCTAAATGAGATTGGAATGTGGATCAAAATCACAATAGAATAATGCTAACAAAAGGAATATTAAATATGCACAGTAGCTTAAAAAAATAATCACAACTTATCTCAGAGTATAGCCTTAAATCGCTTGAATTGAATGTAATGGAATGTCTAAAACTCTGAAATTCGTGCATTATTTATAGCCTGAAAAAATCCCATCTTCGACTAGTTTTAGGATCCCTAGGACCGGTCGTAGCTTCAAAGATTTTGAAAGATTTCCGCGGGATTAGATTAGTTGTTCCCACGACTGGTCTTAGGTAACCTACGACCGGTCGTAGGCCACCTACGACTGGTCGTGTGTCACCTACGACTGGTCGTAGGATCCTAGATAGGTCGTGGAGTTCGAGTCGTAGGACTATGACCGGTCGAAGGATGAGTCGTAGAACTTCCCAGGACTGGTCGAAACAAGTCCAGGACTGGTCGAAGGACAACCAGGAAAATCTAAAAATCTGTAACAACCTAGGACTAGTCCTGAGAAACCTAAGGCTGGTCGAAGCAAAGCTAGGACTGGTCTTAAGATTTCTAGGACTGGTCTTAGAACAGTCATAACAAGCATATTAAAATATTTGGATTATGTATCCAGAATGACCTATCATACAGACCAACCTAAGGTCAATCTAAGGTCAAAAAACCCTTGAAGTGAGATGAACATTGAAGTCTTGAAGGTCTGTATTCTCAGATGATCTTGAAGGAGAAGCTTGAATCGAGTTGACGGCTTTCTAGAGCTTGGTACTTTCTTGACTTGTTTGAATGAAGTCTTCTAGTCTTGAACTTGTTAGAAGCAAACTTGAAGTCTTCTATTCTTGTAGACTTCATCCATGACATGTCTTGCAAACATTCTTCATTTATGATCTTGTCTTGAAAACATTCTTCACTCATGATCTTGTCTTGAAGTAGTGTGTAGTCACAAACAAGAAACACAAGAAGTACAAGACATATAGGTTTTGGCACTATAAAATTTGACAACCAAAGGGATATGAAATCATAGCACTAACACTTAGTTTCCCAATCCTGCTGTTTGAAATGGACTAATAACAACTCGGTAATCATGCTCATCATCGCACTGCATGTGCCTGGAAGATGTGGTGCACTGAGGAATGAAGGCATGCTGCGAACGTAAGATGGTGTCACATGAGGGAGTATGTGGTGAGGGCATGCATCATGACTGCATTTCATACTTGCATTAATAAGAGTAGTTAGGATTGTTCGATTGTACTGCTTTATCATTACTGCTTGACTGCATTGATAACATGTTAACCTATACTTTATTATTCCACCGAGCTAGCTACTCACTCCTACGTTACGGGATGGTGTTGTACACACCAACTAGACTCTGTCTTAGGTGCAGATGAGGTGACGACTCAGGAGGCTGAGCCGGAATACGACGAGGACCAAGACGAGTTCTCGTATATGCAGTATTTTGATGGCTTTGACTAGACTGTATGGATCGATGGGTCTTACAGGGCTTACTTCTCTAGTTGTATTTTTGACATTTTGTTCGTAAAATAGATACATGTATATGGTGACTCAGTCGGGTTCATACTCTGGAGATTGTGATGGTTTTGTTTCTTTTACATACAAGTATATATAGTTTCAGTCTTCCCTTGCCTTTATACAATTAATCTGGAGTATGAATTACTATTTTGGTATAATCTCACTCATGTTTATTACACTAACACAGACAACATTTAATCATCATTATCTATGTTGCATAAGTGATGTTTTGGAACTCGAGAGTTGAGTTGATTTTTCTTTTTTTCTTTTTTTCTTTTTCTTTCCTATGTGATCATGTGATTGCCCTACTCGACACTCGACCCTCGAATTTTAACGCGTTACAAGTTGGTATCAGAGCATGATTTTGATTAAACCGGACCTGAGTTATGTTCCCACGACGTACGCTGACGCCTTTTTGACATAGGAGGTTGCGAGAATAATGTAGTAACAGTCTTAGGAATCCCAGTTTTGTCCAACGGCAAAGTTTGCTGAAACGAACGGTGAAATCCAGTCTTTACCCAACCCTAGTCACACGAGTCAATCCTAAAACACTTCTAGGCCGTCTATTGACGGGTCTAGATCACCATCCACCCAACCCCAGCTCTTAAAACGCAGTAAACGTCAGTTTAGATCAGAGACTTCTCGAAACTACCCGGATTTGTAACGAACGGAGTCGTGGGCCTCCCCGCGCTAATCCAGAGGGACCCAGGACAGACCCAAGGTGTATTTGGCACCTTGGGAGGGTGGTGAACACCGCCTACCGTGGTAGTACAATTCCCGACCAATCGGACCACGGCAGAACCGCGGTCACCGCGGTCGGGCCCATCGGGTCTGGTTGGGCCGGGTCTGGTCAGGGTTGGCCCGACCACAGGACATGTGTGGGGCTTACGAAATCCCGTGGGGGCCCCTATTTCTATTCCGTTTGCCCCCCTCTCCTCATTTCTACCCTTCTAAGCCCTCCAAATTGCTATCTCTCTCTCAACTCTCCCTCTCAATCGTCAAAACCCCTGTTTTCGGTCACAACCCATCCCTCTCCTTTGTTCATAGCAACCCTACCTCCCTATCCTCTCCATTTCTCTCTCACTTCAACCCATATACTCCCCATTTCGTCTCAAAATCGTGCACACCACCTACCCCACTTCATCTCTTCTTCTTTCTTCTTAAACCCTGGTCATTTGGGCCTCTACAACCACTGTTGAGACCCAAGCTCGTGGTGAAGCAAAGAGAACAACCCTTTCTCTCTCTTATCTTCATTTTCCATGGCTTTCTTAGCCATTATTTCGGCCATTTTCTCCGTCTCTGCCGTCCTTTCTCTTATGGGGAAAAGAAAGACTGTTGTAGATGAAACTGGGCCTAGCCGTCCAACCCGTTTGAGGAGAGAAGTGGACGATGAAGCCAGCCCTAGCACAGTTCGGAAGTATAGGTCGAAGCGAGACTTAGATCCCCAACTTTCGATCAGAAATGCTTTTCCGATAGGCTTCGAATACGGTCATTTTGCTGACCGTAAGATAGTGTTTGAAGCCCACATGGATGAGAGAATGTTTGGGCTACACCCGGTGATGGACCGCTTGGTGGACATTGAATGGGGTCCCATATTTGAAGGTGAGCCTCCTGCATGTGAGAACACGTTTCGTGCCTTCTACGCCCATATCATAGACCCATCATTGGAGCCTCTTCAGTTCACAGTCTCTGTGAGGGGCATAAGGTGCACAATTACTGTGGTTGAGATGGCACGGATCATGAGCATCCCACGTGGTGAAGTACTTCCTAATGACAACTTCTTCAAGAGTGTACGAGAGAGGGATCGCAGTACGCGATACCTTTGTGGTCGACGGGTTTCTTAGTCGCGAGGAAACTGTCTTTCGTCATCGAAGTTGACAGATGACTTTCGTTTGCTTCACCACATTTTCACATATAATATGTATCCACGGTCGGGCAACCGCACGGAGTGTACTTGGTTGATGGTGGACTTCCTATACAGGATTGGACATGGGAACAACGTTTGCCTGCCCACGTTCGTCCTATTTCAAATAGTTCAGGTCATTCGATCTATTAGGAACGACCTCTCGCTCCCATTTGGTTGCCTGACATGCAAGATGGCTCGAGATGTCGGCTATAGGCTTAACATGGAAGACCTTGCACCAGTCCGGGTCATAAGTGAGGCTACGCTTAACAACATGAAGATCGGCCCTCGACAACAGCAACCCCGACTCGACGAGTCTGGAGATGAGTCGAATAGCGCAGGTGAAGAGAGTGTTGACCTCAAGGCAGGAAGCGGTGATGAGATACAGGAAGAGGAAGATGAGGCTCAGGATACTGAGGAGAGCTCTCCTCCTGGAGCACCAGAACTGGACGCTGCTCAGGCTGCGAGAGATGCTTGTATGGTTCGCATTGAGGAGAACCAGGCCGCCTTGCGGCAAGAGATTGGACAGGTTCAGGCTGAGCTTGGTGAGACCCGAGCCAAGCTTGAGGTGACCGAAGCCTACATGAAGAAAAGTTTTAAGAAGGTGTCTCGCACATTGAGGACTATTGTGCTATGTACAGGACAAGGATGCTCCTCCTCCATCGCCTGACTCGGATGCCTAGTCATCCAAGTTGTTGTTTGTAGTTTGTTTTGCTTACCGCTTTAGGTGGATTATGTTTTCATGTTAATGGATGTAGTAGTTAGTAGTATGTTTTTGTAGTAGTTAAAGCTTGGTTGTATTAGCTCCCCTGCATCTTTTGTCATGATTTATGTAACTCTGTATTCCATGTATTATGACAATTTTGGTAATGAAATGCATACAACCTCTTTTGCTATGAAGTGTGTGGAATGCTTAAGTGATTATGTATTGTGTTGTCATGCTTTATCTCACATGCAATGTACCCTATGTTGTATAGGGCATGCCACGGAGGTATACGAGGAGCACGGCACCCCTCTTGCTCACTAACTCGATGGACCAGACTTCTCGCAGAGGTGGTCCTACGGACCCAGGTTTAGGCTCAATCGGCCTTCTGCTGGTCCTACCGGTGGACTGCCACCTTTCACACCATCGGTTCGCGAATAGAACCGGGCATCCTCTTCGATGCAGTATGAGCCACAGGCTGCTCCACCTACTGATAGGTTTGAGTAGTTGATGTTGATGATGCATCAGCAGCAGATGCAGCAGCAGCAGCAACACCAGCAGCTTATGACCACTATTTCTGAGGCCTTGTCTCAGGGTGGGAGTGCGACTCCACCTTCACCATCTACACGTCCTGCTGAGCCTACAGAGCCTCCTGCTCGGGCTGAGGATGTGCCTCTGCCCACACCTGTTGCGTACCCTACAGGAGACATGGGTACTCGCGGTCTACTTGAGGGATTTCAGCGCTTGAGGCCTCCGACTTTTATGGGTTCTCACAGACCCGAGGAGGCTGAGTACTGGTTGGACCACATCTCGAAGATACTGAAGATGCTGCATTGTTTTGAGGCTAAACAGGTTGAGTTGGCCGCCTTCATGGTCGAGAAGGAGGCTAGCTTATGGTGGGACAGCATACTGCGGACCATCGCAGTGAGATATGTGTGGACCTGGGCAGCATTTGAGTTCCGTTTCCACGAAAAATATTACCCTCAGGCCTACTGATAAGAGAAGGAGAATGAGTTTCGACACCTCAAATAGGGAGGCATGACAGTCACTGAGTATGAGCACCACTTTACAGAGTTGGGCCGCTTTATCCTGACTATACTTACTGATGAAACGATACGAATTCGACGCTTCTCTGAGGGCTTGCGACCTGACATCTGGTCGAAGATGTATTGTGTCCGCATACCATCCTATGAGGAGTTGATTCATATGTCTATTCAGGCAGAGCAGGATGTTGATCGGCTGACACGCTCCCGTGATGCTATGGTTACGAGGCTACGACCGGATACGCTGAGCAGGCCTTTCCTTGGCAAGAGGCCTCATGCTGATTCGCCTCCCAGGATCGCAGTGCCAGTGGCTCCGATGAGGCGCCCTGTTGTGACCTGTACATACTGTAGAAAATAGGGTCATCCTGTTGGGAGCTATTTTGCATGGATGAGGGATAACGGGTTCTCTTCGCCGCAGATGATTGGTCGCTCTCGCCCACAGGCTCTATCGACTCCACCACTTCGGATGGCACCTGCACATCCGTCCTTCAGACCACCTGCACCTCGCTTCAGGCCGCCTCAACGGCCCATGGTACCTCAGCTTAACCGATCACAGCAGGCGCGTGTTCATGCGCTTATAGCAGAGGAACCAAAGACTGCACCTTCAGCGCCTATGGCCTTCGAGGTCACTACACACATCCAAGGTACTCCCGTCTTCTTATTGGTGAATACTGGATCCACTACCTCTATGATTTCATGCATGGCAGTCAAGCGACTGGGTTTAGTTACTGCTCCTACGAGAGGAGTGAGGGTTATCACTGCTATAGGGACTTCCTCTAAAGTTACTCGTATGTGTGAGGGCTGCCCAATAGACTTAGGTGGCAGAGTGATACTAGTTGACCTGATCGTCGTCCTCCTATTCCATTACGACGTTATCTTCGGTATGGATTGACTCACTGAGATGCGAGCAAAGATCGACTACGAGACTAGGGTGGTGACAGCCTATGGACTTGATGGCATGGCCTTTACTTTTCCTGCTCAGGTAAGTCACACTACTCGATTGCGATGTTACGCTTCTTCATTAGAGGCTATTGATGTTCCGATGCTTGAGGATACGCCTGTAGTTCAGGCTTATGTGGACATGTTTGCACCGATTCCTGGGTTGCCACCTCGGCGCGAGATCGACTTCACCATTGATCTTACGCCCGGTGCGACGCCCATTTCTTTACCGACGTATCGTATGCCTTCGTGTGAGATGGAGGAACTGCGGAAACAGATTGACGGGCTAGTAGAGAAGGGCTTTATACGACCTAGTGTGTCTCCCTGGGGAGCACCTGTACTGTTTGTGAAGAAGAAAGATGGCTCACTACGGTTGTGTATTGATTACCGTAGGTTGAACCAGGTCATTGTGAAGAACAAGTATCCTTTCCCCAGGATAGATGATCTATTTGATCAGTTGAAGGAGGCAAAGTATTTCTCGAAGATCGACTTGCAGTCAGGGTACTACTAGTTACGCATCAGAGATGAAGACATGCAAAAGATAGCTTTCAAGACCTGTTTTGGGCATTACGAGTTCTTGTTGATGTCATTCGGTCTTACGAACGCACCGGAAATGTTCATGGACTTGATGAACAGGGTATTTCGGCCATTCTTATACCGATTCGTCATCATATTCATTGATGACATCCTGATATATTCCACGAGTCAGGAAGAGCATGAGGTGCACCTGAGGGTGGTGTTGGATGCCTTGAGGAAGAACTAGTTGTTTGCGCAGTATAAGAAGTGTGACTTCTGGTAGGAAGAAGTCAAGTTCCTGGGACATGTGGTGTCTAAGGATGGGATAGCGGTGGACCTTGCTAAGGTAGTCGCGGTTCAGGATTGGAAGTAACCTGGCTTGGTTACCGAGGTGAGGAGTTTTCTTGGCCTGATAGGGTATTATTGACGCTTCATTCGGGACTTCTCGAAGATTGTCAGGTCGTTGTCACAGTTGACGCGTAAGGATTTAAAGTTCGCCTGGAATGAGAAGGCAGAATCAGCTTTTTAAGAGCTGAAGGATAGACTGACGTCCGCCCCTGTGCTAATATTGCCAAAGCAAGGGGTTAAGTACACGATATACACTGACATGTCTCGCGTTGGTTTGGGTTATGTCTTTATGCAGAAGGATAGGGTGATTACGTATGCCTCGAGACAATTAAGGAAGCACGGGAAGAATTACCCTACACATGACCTTGAGTTAGCAGCTGTCATCTTTGCATTGAAGCTCTGGAGACATTACCTCTACGGAGAGGAGTTTGACCTTTTCTGTGACCACAAGAGCCTTAAGTACATATTCACGTAGCAAGACTTGAATATAAGGCAGCGCAGATGGATGGAAACCTTGAAGGACTTCAAGTTCGAGGTCTCCTACCATCCTGGCAAGGCCAACCTTGTGGCGGATGCGTTGAGCCGCAAGAAGGCCATTGCATTTGCGGCTCCGCTGATGATAGAAGAGTGGGATATGCTAGAGTTCGTGCGGGACTTCGAGCAGAAACTCACCGTGGAGGAGCCATTTGAGTGTTTCGCGCACGTTCAAGTGCAGTCACTCATTAATGATAGGATTATCAAGGCCCAGAAGGGCGACATGCTGTTGTCTGAGCTTCGAGAGCAAGCTAGCGACGTCGAGTACTCCGAGTGGAGATTTGGCATAGATGGGGGTTTACGATACCGTGGCCGCTTATGCGTTCCTGATATTCATGACTTGCGACAGGAGCTCCTCGAGACTGTCCACAAATCAAAGCTTGCGATGCACCCTAGTAGCATGAAGATGTACCAGGACATAAGACGGTCTTATTGGTGGGATAGCATGAAGACCCACATATCAGAGTATGTTTCTCGTTGTCTGACGTGCCAGCAAGTCAAGCCAGAACATCACCGACCTCCTGGACTGCTTGAGCCTATGCTTATAGCTGAATGGAAGTAGGACTTCATTTCCATGGATTTCATATCGGGGCTGCCGAAGACGAGGAAGGGACACGATTCCATCTGGGTGATCGTGGATCGGTTGACCAAATCGGCCCATTTCCTCCCTATCAGAGTCACGAACTCTGCAAACGAGCTAGCTAGGCTGTACATTAGAGAGATTGTGCGTCTACATGGAGTTCCCCTAGAGATCGTGTTGAACAAAGACACGTGGTTCACGTCTATCTTCTAGACTCATATCCAGGAAGCGATGGGTGTGAAATTGAAGTTTAGTACTGCGTTTCACCCTCAGACCGACGGGCAGACAGAGCGGGTGAACCAGATTTTGGAGGATATGTTGCGGGCCTGTGTCTTGGACTTCAAGGACAGTTGGGATGACTGTCTTCCTTATGCAGAGTTCGCGTACAACAACAGCTTCCAGGCGAGTATTGGCATGGCTCCATATGAGGCCTTATATGGTCGTCCTTGCAGAGCGCCGCATTCTTGGCTGAGGTTGGCGAGCGCAGTTTGATTGGGCCGGAGTTAGTACAGGCGACCTCAGAGAAGATCGATATTATCAGGCGTCAACTTCTTACAGCGCAGAGCAGGCAGATACGAGGCGGCGACCGCTTGAGTTCGAGGTCGGAGATCATGTATTCCTCAAAGTTTCCCCTATGAAGGGAGTCCTTCGGTTTAGGAAGAAGGGGAAGTTCATACCGAGGTTCATTGGTCCATTTCAGATACTTGATCGAGTGGGTGCTGTGGCATATCATCTCGCTTTGCCCACACCACTTGCAGCTGTACATAACGTATTTCATATATCTATGCTGAAGAAGTACGTTCCTGATCCTTCACACATTATCAGATGGGAGCAGGTACAGTTGAGCGAGGATGCTACATATGTACTGCACCCAACACGTATCCTTGACAGAAAGGAGCAGGTACTGCGTAGCAAAGTGATTCCACTTGTAAAGGTACTGTGGATGCATCATACAGAGGAAGAAGCTACGTGGGAGACAAAAGCCAAGATCCGAAAGAACTACCCTCAGCTTCTCGAGGAGTACGAAAAGGTACTAATTTCAAGGACAAAATTTTTCATTAAGGGGGGAGATTGTAACGACTCAAAAAATCTCGTACAATGGCCCGAGTACCACCTCAGGCAGAAATCGCTTACAATCAAATCCTTTAGAAATTTGACAAAGTTAACTAAGTGCTAAACTAGATTACCCATGAATCCATTTGAATCACTTTAAATACGATCTACAAGACCCAAAACTTGTAGAATCATTGACGCTAGGTTACCCTAAAATCTAGGATCAAACTCACTACCTGACTGCTCTCGGGAGCACATTGAAACTCCGTATCAGATCTGGACCACACATCGAAAGTCTGAATGATACGAAGTTTTACACTTAGGACCGCCTCGCTAGGCTTGACAACCATCTCAGAAATCAAATCCAGACAGTATCCCACGGCTGTTCGCTTGAGTCCGGAGCGAGGAGTGTGAGAATACTTGGTTTTTCTTTATAAACAAATATCTCAAATAGTAATCTGAGACTTGTTACTTGCGGATAATTTGTAAGCAACTAGACCATCAGACCCAAATACACCCTCGGATCAGGAAAAATCTCATATACATGGCATTGTACTTGAAATCTCTGATCGAGTTTTACTGACCGTTGAACTGAAACTGGTCTGCCACGCGTGATCTGGGAATCCGACTAAAATGAAAACTTAACTCCACCTAGATCCAATATTGGTGAGCTTAAGTCCAACCTTTGGCTCAAGGGGGCCCGCCAGAAGTGCTCCGTTGAGCTGGAACAGGCTCACTTTGGTTATAACCCAAGTATACCTTCACCTTAAGTCTGTTTTTGTGTAGTTTTAGGCTATATATGGACCTTAGAACCCTCTCTTATTCAGCCATACGAATTTGAGAAAAACCCTAAGAGAGAAGAGAGAAAAGAGAGAGAAAGTTAGAGAGTTGTGGGAGCATTCTTCCTACCCTTTTTCCCTGCCACTACACAAGCTTCACCACTCCATTCTCATCGCTTTCCCGGCGATTCCGACCTTGTTTCTAGGTAAGAAACCCTAACCCTATTCTGTTTTGGGGTTGTGATGGTTGTAGGTTATGAAATAGCTAACCTATTTCATTCTATAGGTCACCAAACTGCCAAATACGAAGGCTTAGCAAACCTATCAGATTCGTTACGATTCTATGATAAAAGGTGAGGACTTTAGGTGTATAGGTTGTGGTTTTCAATGCTTTCAATGTCAGATAATGATAGATTCATGATCTGCATGCAATTGCACATGTACAAAGTGCTATCTGTTTTCCGTTTCGATTAAATACGAAGAATTTGGAATTTTGTGTATTCTAGGTATTTGTAGAAAGTACTGTATACGTATAAATTTTAAAAATGTATTTTCCATGATTATTTGCTGTATGAACATATTATATATGTGTAAAATACTTGCTTGGTGAAAGGGCTCACCCTAATACATGTTTTGCTAATATATATTATGTATGTTGAAATAGTGTATTCTAAGTGTTTGTGAAAATGCTTGTGAGAGTAAGTGCTTGGCTGATGGTACCTTAGGTAGGTGTTGAGATAGGATTCTCAACCACCTTAGAGACGTATATGATTTCCCCCATGTTGGTTGTTTAATTTAACCGCTTACTTATGAAATATATGTGTTTGTATTTCTTGTTTACTTTGTGCTTTATAACATGCTTTATGACATATCTGTTAACATGCTTGAATTACTTTATTTATTATGTTTTACTCCACATGCTTTGAATAAGGATTAATTGCTTTTGGGACTATGGTTATAGTCCAGACAATCGGTACCAGACTTGAGTTCGTAGTTGAGATTCATTTCGCCATGAAAGACGTGTCTGACGAACCCAAGTCGTACTTCAGTTGGTGGCAGTGGTTAGGCCACGCGAAGTGCTTATGCACTTCATGTCGTTCAGTTGATTGTGTGCTCAAGCTAGTCAGGCTCGTCAAGTAACCCGATATGTCTAATGTATGTTCACCATGTTTGGACGCTACTGCTTGAACCTAGGGTACCAAACTTACCAGTGAAATCTCGTTAACCATGGTACCACGATCCGCTAAGACTCATGAGCCTGGCATGGTGGTATGGGACCCGTGATCGAGCTGTCGGCCTATGCTGGGCCCACGTGCCTCCCCGTAGTGACTAGTGAGCAACCTTGACTCGTGAGCCGAATACGGTGGTATGGGACACTGTATTCGAGTTGTCGGCCTACACTGATTGGTGACGAGCCCTTTGTGGTGACCTTAAGCATACTCTGAATTTACGGTGAGGTGACGAGTTTTGCCACAGTGTATAGAGTATGCACTAGGCCTGTATCAATTTAGTGATGAACCGTTAAAAAGGTGATAGGGGAGTGGTGTAACAATTGCGTGTAACAGCCCTGACAGCCTTTGCAGCGCCCTAGAACCACACTATCTTATGAGATTATCTAGGTTTGATGACCCTAGAATGGATCATATTTGGAATGATACAAGGGAGGTACCTTAGTTTCCCAATCCTGCTGTTTGAAATAGACTAATAACAACTCGGTAATCATGCTCATCATCGCACTGCATGTGCCTAGAAGATGTGGAGCACTGAGGAATGAACGCATGCCGCGAACATAAGATGGTGTCGCATGAGGGAGTATGTGGTGAGGGCATGCATCATGACTGCATTTCATACTTGCATTAATAAGAGTAGTTAGGATTGTTCGATTGTACTGCTTTATCATTACTGCTTGACTACGTTGATAACATATTAACCTATGCTTTATTGTTCCACTGAGCTAGCTACTCACTCCCACGTTACGGGACGGTGTTGTACACACTAACCAGACTCTGTCTTAGGTGTAGATGAGGTGACGACTTAGGAGGCTGAGCCGGACTACAACGAGGACCAGGACTGCATGGATCGATGGGACTTAGGTGGCCGGGTTCTCGAGGACCAGGACTGCAGTATTCTGGTGGCTTTGACTAGACTGCATGGATCGATGGGACTTACAGGGCTTACTTCTCTAGTTGTATTTTTGACATTTTGTTCGTAAAACAGATACATGTATATGGTGACTCAGTTGGGTTCATACTCTGGAGATTGTGATGGTTTTGTTTCTTTTACATACAATTATATACAGTTTCAGTCTTCTGCTTGCCTTTATACAATTGATCTGGAGTATGAATTACTGTTTTGGTATAATCTAACTCATGTTTATTGCACTAACACAGACAACATTTAATCATCACTATCTATATTGCATAAGTGATGTTTTGGAACTCGAGAGTTGAGTTGCTACTCGACCCTCGAATTTCAAGGCGTTACAATTAGTGAAATGTCTTATTTAGATTTATTGTTACAAAGAAGAGAAGGATACATAATTAGACGACATGCAGTTATTGAAAGAATGCATTCTCTAACACCAAAGGAAATGGAGACCGTTCGATCTCATTAGTGGAAACAGCGGTCCATAGTGCATATAGAGAGAACATACTCGAAAAACACATTTGAAATCCTATCCATATATTCCAAAGCATAGATACAGATCAAATGGTGGGGGAAAAAAAAAGAAAAAAGAAAAGGAAAAAGAAAGAAAAACAGGGCAACATACTAGTACTCTGTTCACAACTCCAGTGGTTGAGACAGCAGCAGCTATGGCTTCTAGAAATCTTCTGTACACCCTTCTGTGGATTGGGTTATCCAGAGAGAGAGGCGTGTTATAGCGAGGAGGGCATGGTCGAGAGATCAGCGTACTTTCTTTTACGGGCCTTCTCAGACTTTGGGGTTTTCCAGCGAGCAGGGCAACGACTGAGAGATTAAGAGAGGCCAAAGTGAAAAATGGAGATCGAGAGACGTTGGAGAGGGAGGGAGGTAGAGAGAGAGAGAGAGAGCGTTTCAGCCGCTTATTAAAGGGAGGAGAGAAGAGGGGAGAAGGGTTTTGGGAGAGAAGAGGCGGGAGAGATGAGGGGAGAAGGGTTTTGGGAGAGGAGGGCGCGCGCACGGGAGAAAAGAAGCCCGATTTGGAGAGGCGCGTGATTTTCGGGTAAAAAATAAAATTTAGGTTTTTTCGTTCGAAAGGAGCGGCGGTGGATTCACGGTACACGGGCGGCCACTTAAAAATGCCTCTAATTTTTATATACAGTAGCAGTTTATTGCGGCTGCCTGTGATAAAAACGCCTCTGATATTGGTATTTTTTGTAGCCTCTCTCTCTCTCTCTTATTGTAGGAAAATGGTGAAAATGTTAAGGGATAGAGGAGTATTTGTAGAGAAATAGATAAAGATATGGTTAAGTTAGATTAAGTTATGATTAGCTTAGGCAAGGATTATGGTAAGTAATATATGATTAGGACTTAATGGTGCATTAAAGGGACATAGGATGTCATGGCATGATGAGGTCATGCATAGGGTGTGGTATGGAGAAGGGTTAACTTTGGGGTACGTATGAGAGAGGGGTGGTATGAGAGGATGACATCACACACATTGGTAGAGATTCTCTCACCCATGTGTGGTATGGTGTATGTGTGGGAGCATATGTTACACACATGTGTGAGATGGAACGTACGGCGTCATGCGCACATGATACACCAACAATTCTCTGGGGCGTATCTCACTAATGGAGCGTCGCATGAATGCATGGGTGGTACCTCCGCGACCATGGTGACAGGGCGGTCGATATGGCGGGGGTTTTGAGGTCTTGGGGTTCTGGTCAGTCGAGTGTGCACTATGCACAGTAAGTCCAGGTCTGGACAAGGGCGTCGATCATCATGCACATAAGCATAAAAAATGTACAGAATGGATGAGGTCTTACAGTAAGGGTGTAACACCCGGCCCAATCGGAACAGTGTCCTGAGGCATCCACGTGTGAATTGACATAAGACTGTATGATTCAATCGCACGTGTGGAGTTATTACCGATGAATTAATCTAGATTAAGCCACTAACGCGATTAAATCCAATTATGTTCGGACATAACACAGGTCGTAAAACCTGTCAGCCCAATTGTACTTAGCGACTGACTGTACGAGTCGTGCACCGCCGAAGGAAGGACAGAAAATTTTGAAACTTTGGGAGGCCATGAGCCTCACTAGGCTTGTGGTCCATCGCGAATGATCGACTCAGACGATATCCAAAAACGAACGAATCGCGTCATCTAGTCGGCACTTGTAAAGTGCAAGTCGCCCTAACTTTGAAATAAAATCTGAAATTTTAAAATAAATGGCCCCGTTACTTGAGTCAATGAATTAGGGCATTTCAGCCGTTGAATTTCTTTTAAACTTATACCGAAGGCTAAAGATATTTTCTTACACTCGTCCATAAAATCTGAGCATTGACTGAGAATCGGTGACCGTTGATCGTAAATCAGACTATTGCGATAAAATCTCGCGTCCGTTTGCCATCAAACTTTACCCAACCCTTCATTGGGCCATGAGGCATTTATCCCATTAATTAGATGGGCCAGGGGGCCATCAGGGCAGCCCCAACAGCTAGAAATGGATCCCACAAGGCCGTTTGAAGAAATTAACGGAACCCAAGGCCAACTGATCTAATTTTAGGGTATAAAACCCTTAAACCCTCTCTCTCACCCGCTCCCATAGAAATTCAGCAGCTGAGAGAGGGAGAGAGGAGAGAGAAGAGAGGGAGGAGAGAGAGAGAGAGAGAGAGAGAGAGAGAGAGAGAGAGAGTGGTGTGTGGGTGCATGTTGTGCTTGGGGACTGGAATTCCCCACACATTCACCTCCACATTATCGGGAATCTCGACTTGATCGCCGTAGGGATGAGCTATGTCCAATCCAAGGTAAAATCTGAACTCCAATCCATCTCTCCCTAACAACAAATCACATGCATACACCTTACAACAAAATTCATGTGACACAAGGTTTCGGCACGTCAAGTTTACGGACCAGCAAACACTAGAGCAACTGCAAGAGCTTCCGGTCAACAATAAGTGCGGACCATTACCTCTAGGTGGCCGATTATCGTGCTTAGCGTAAATCATAGTGATTTTGGGTGATGTATGTGTACGCATGTTGTTGAATTTTTGGTATTACTTGACTTAGGACATATGTATAGAATTTTCCTAAATTTGGGAAAGGGAATTAGATCCCGAGGATCCCCTGATGTGTAGATGGTTGCTTTGTCGGTCATTTGGGGAATTACGAGTACAATTCCCTCAAATGTGGCTGATGTGTACGTTACATGTTGGTTGCTAATTTGTATGTCACATGTTGGTTGTTGATTTGTATGTTACATGTTGGTTGTTGATTTGTATGTTATATGATTGGTTGCTGATTGGTATGTTATATGTTGTTTGGTTGATCTGCATGATATATGTTGGTACATGTAATTGAATTGATGTGAGTTGGGTGTATGGCTATCTAATTTATTGAATTGTTGAAACATGTTGAGCTTGATCTCCATTACTACTAATCTCATAGGATTGATTTGTCAACATGCGAATGTTTCGTGGGATCTAGTGTATTGTTGTCCATGTTGTCGGGATTCAGAACATGTTGTTTGTTTACTGGAATAGTTCCTAGGAATTATTGAATACATGCTATATATTTGCGCACATGTCCCTTTGTGGATCAGTCAGCCAACCGGAACTCCTTTAGGTAACTTTTCCGTTGGGTCAACCTACGAGCAAGTTTGTCTCGACTAGTTGAACCGCGAAGTGTCGGCCGTAGTTGGACTACACGAGACATTGTTCTCAAGCTGTGTAGCCCATAGTTCATCTCATGGGGGCAAATTAGTCCACTGGTTGGCCATCCTTGTATGTTAACCATGATTGTACACTCCCACTGGAACCCGAGGCACCGTGTAACCCTTGCACCCACTGATAATCATGATTTGCGGCCCACAAGACTTATGAGCCGGGGATGGTGGTATGGCATACTATGCCCATGCTGTTGACCTAAGCTGGGGTGACGAGCCTCCCCGTAGTGACCAATGAGCACCAAAGACTCGTGAGCCCAGGATGGTAGTATGGGATATTATGCCAGAACTATCGGCCTATGCTAGGGTGACGACCTCCCCGTAGTGACCGCGAGCAGGACTCTAAAGTCCTAACTATTTTTCGTATGAGCTTGAAAGTTATGGGAATGACGAACCCATAAGGGCCAAGGATCACGAGAGCCATACAGCCACTACCATTAGAGTTACGCGATCGGATTAGGGTAATGTTCCGTTGGGGAATCTCGGTTTCCCCAACCTACTAGACGAATGAACCTAACTAATCAACTCTGCTAACATGTGCACTACATGCATTGGTTACTTTTACGATTTGGCAGTCATGGTTGCTTGTATGAGTGTTGGTTCACGAACATTAGATGGTATCGCAAGAGGGAGTGTTGTGGTGAGAGGCATGCATCATACCATTAAATCATGCATTGCATTAACCAGAGTATTTAGGGTTCTGTGAATGTATGTTTTTCATTAAATTTACTCTTGCGTATGATAATTCATGTAACTTATTGTTAATGGTACCACTGAGTTAGCTACTCACTCCCACTCTGGGACGGTATTTTAAAATACTAACTAGAACCCATTATTGATGTAGGGTTGATGGAGCTGGATGCGTTAGAGGATGTCGGTTATAGATGCAGGGTTGATTGAGTTGGACGTGCTGGAGGATGTCAGCGTGGACGATGAGGAGAAGCGAGCGTACTACCATACTTTTGGTGGATCCTTCTAGTTCGGGTTTAGAGATCGTGGGATTGGGCCAGGGCCCTAGTCATTTTGGGTTATATGTATGGATGGGACTAGTTCCCTGATTGAATATTATTTTGGATTTTTAGACTTATGTTTGGATATTTACATGAATAGTAACACATGGCATTCCCGTGTGATATATTGTTACTCTATACTTGGTTTAATTCTCCATTGCCCACATGATACTTTACATATAAGTGCATAGGAGGCCTGTTAAGGCACACATGGCACCTGGGAATTTGGGAGCTGAGTTCCTACTCAGCCCTTGAATTTTGGGGCGTGTTTTAGTTTCTCGGGAATAATGGTGGTCTCGAGTTCTTTTCCCTTTATAATTAATGCATAGGTTTGTTATGTTTCTTTGGATTCCTCCATAAATTTTCCTATGTTTAGGAGAGAACGCCCATCCACTTTAGAAGTTTTGGATGGCTCCTCAGGGTCCATGGGGCTAGTATGATTTTTCGGCAATTCTTAATGAAAATGTACACATTATCTCATCTTCTATGAGTGACACCACGGTCGGATTGCCATGATCAACTGAGTAAAATGTGACAGGCCTCCATGTCAATAACATCGCATACGACTTACTCTTTAAAATGTTTGTTAATTGAAAATGATATAATGCATTGTTCAATTACCTTCGTCTCACTAGCCTTCTTAATCCAACCGATCGAGTACGGGGAGAGATGACACTCTATTTTCGACTACAATTTCTCCACCATGACCTTGGAAACAATGTTCTCACTGTTTCCACCATCGATAATCACATCATAA